>BFEA01000276.1:196175-217803 GCA_003427395.1 Chara braunii
AAAAATCTGAAAAAAATACATGTTATGTAACATAATAATACAAGCAACGTTTGCCTTCGAGTCATGTTCAAATTCGCAGTCAATCACGAGTTAACAATCGAAAACCGAATTTTTCTTTTCTTTTCTTTTTACGAAAAAAAAAACTTTTTTTCCCGGACGATGGGGGTACCGGACGTATGGGGGAGACATCCGGGGGATACGACTGGCCCTCGAATTTGGAATTTTGGATTTCCTTTTTGCCGCGCCACGCCTTCTGCTTGCACGCTTCTTTTTGCGGTTGCAACAGAGCTCTGATTAGTCGGTGCCCTTAATCTTGCAAGTAACTGTAATTTTGGGTGGGCGCCATTGTAACTGTATCTTTCTTCTTGAGCTTCGTCTTTCCCGCTCTCTCTTTCCCTTTTGCTGTGCCTAGTTAGCCTGCGGCCTGCATGCTCGGATCGATGAGTGGAGAGTGGCTACGTCCCCCACGCCGCGGTCTAGCCATGCAGAACGTAGGCGCTCCCTCTCCTAATCTCCTTTCTAAGTCTTTGCAATTCTGTGTTCTTCGCGTATGCATGCACGCTATAAATTTCGGTTGCGCGATTAGATAGCTCTCTTAACCAGTTGTTGGAAGCTCGGGGTAGTGCGATAGTGAGGGTCAGCTCACGAGCGAAGTAAGAGGTGAGTTGAAGTGGGAGTCGGGTGACCCGACGAGCTGGTGCCGAATGCGCGAGGTTGACGCGTGGAGCTACGACGGACTGTCGCGCGCGGGCGAATCTGACGGGTGTAGGAGGACTAAGCGGGGTGACGACTTCGTGGGTTGGTGCGCGACGACGGACTGTCCGCATCGTAGAGAGAGAGGGAGGAAGAGAGAGCTGAGGTTGATGGGCGTGGATTTGCAATTTTTTTTGTCTTATCTCCCTCTTTACTTTTGTATATAAATTTTGATCTCGCCTCAGGGCGACTCACCCGTTTTCTTTTGTTTTCGGAATCCTTGTCTCGGTTTCAGCCCACACTTGTTTTGCGAGTGACCTTGATCTCAGCTATTGTGTGTTTTGTCGAATGAATGGATGAATGTGTGATATAATTGTTGTTCTTCTTGACTGGTTATCGTCTTTGCTTGCCATTTTTGATACGTCGTTAAACATAATAGAAATTCTGACGTCTGATGTATAATGACACCTTGCATTCTCGGGAATGATTGCTTGCAGTGATTAGATTATTGGGTAGTTGTCCATGGCACGTGGCGATTTTGCATGAGGAATTAGACTCTCATTTTTCCAGTAACAAGTGAATACCTCGTGGGGCTGCGTGTAAGCGCAATCTGACACCGTCGGCATCCGATAGGCGGGGCATCCACGTGCGCTGATTCGCGACCATTGACGAATTTGACACCTTCAGTATCGGATAGGCGGCAATTTTTCTTCCTCCACGCACCTAAAGAGATAGGAATTTTCGATATCGCATCAAGAAATCCCCTTGCTAGTTAGATGCATGCGAAAGGTTTCCACTACGCCGCAATGACAAGATGTCGGACTCATGGGACTCAGAGTACTTCAAACCTTGGGTAAGAGAAGAACTCAGACAGAGACGTCCGGAATTTCCCTGCCTAACCAAGAACCGATTGTGCCCCAGGGAGTTTCGTTGTGCCGTAACCAGCGATCCGAGGTGCCCCGATTACCCAACTACGTATAACACGCAATACTTCATATCCCCTGGCTTTGTCGTTATCACTACCAACTTCCCTCCCTTCCGTCTTCTCCTCCCGTATCACCAGCTCACTGTGGTGCCGTGGAATTCCATCGCCCCGTACTGGCCCCGCACGCTGTGCAGAAACTGCAGACGACGCCGCCACCCCCGAACCCCAGGGACTACAGAGCCCAACTATAACACGTGGCGACAAATGCCACGTGTCTGCCCCCGAAGATCCGACTTCTAAGAACCGCAGCCCTCACGAGCCCCTTCCGAACCGCTGTCACCAAAACCGACGGATCGGACGGCCTCTGACGCACCGCGCATGCCATCTGCCTTAAGTTTCACGACACCGACCGCCATCAGACCGAAAGTAACCCCCCCCCTAGTCCTATTGCATCTATGCCCCTGAATCCTTGCCACAGGAGATCTCAGTTCCGACTTGAGACTCCATCCCCACTTTCCCCAAAAATCCTTGGCACACCTCTTTTCGTACTTCCAGGCCCACATCCCACTCCCATCAGGAAGTCGCGCCGGGCGTGAGGTTGGGTGTCACAGCCGTCTGGAGAGATGGGGATTTGGTACTTGGCTGGTCACACCGCGCCCTCCACTAATTGTGCAAGAACTTTTGTGAACGAAATTTTGCCAATTTTGGAAGAAAAATGCAACAGATGAAAAAGGGCATTTGTGGTCACCTCTAGAGGTGACCGCAAAATCCCTTGCCCCGCGGCTTCCCAGGCCGCTGACAATTGGGCACTGGAATAGTACATTTGCGAACTTGGTAGATCCGTATGACCGGCCTTGTACCCTTTTTTTTGGGATTTTGGTGTTATAGACCCCCGTGTGAGTATGCCCTCAACTATCCTTGTTTGCAATAAAGTGAATCATTCAAAAAAAAGAAAAACAAGAAAACCAACTGTAGAAAACTATTCAAGAACAAAAAAGGGAAAAAAAAGAATTGTTCCAAGAACAAAAAAGAGACAAACAAAAGAAAAAGACTCGGCCTATTCAAACCACTACTACCTCCGAGCCTCTTTTCGCCAAGGCAGCGTTGCGCTGCGCGCCAATGGGTGCTGAAGCACCAGTGTGGTGTTTTTGCTTTATTTTGGCTGGCGCACAAGCTTTCTTGGTCTGGTAGACCCTAGACCCGAGGCCCTGAAGATTTCGGATGAGGCTCAACTTCGACTTCACGTTTTCCTGTGAAAGACAGTGGTACGTTCGAGTCTCTTTTTGCCAAGGCGGAGTCATGATGTGCACTAATTGGTGCCGAAGTGCCAGCGAGGCGTTTTTGTTTTCTTTTGGCTGGTTCTGCCAGCCTTTGTGGTCTGGTTGCCCGAAGGCCCCAAAGATTTTGGATGAGGCACAACTTCAACTTTGCGTTTGCCTTTTTTCCAGACCCCTTTCCCCCCTCGGCGTTGAGTAGGTCCCAAGCGCCTGGTTTGGGTACGAATGAATCTGAGATTAGTTGAATGGCTTGAAAAGAGTGTATTTAGGTGAATGGGTGAAATATTGTATTACGTGTATTTCCTGTAAATGAGGATTGGTAGATAAGGGAGGGAGTAGTGCTAGGCTGATGTTTTTTTATCTGCACCCCAATGGGGCGAAGAGGCACACCTCTGTCCAACTCTATGGTTATTCATATCAGGCATATCATTCATGTACTCAAGGGACGCTGGACCCGGTTTCCAGCAGGTGCAGCTCCCCACCAGAAACTTCGCGTTTGTCTGTGAAAGGTAGTGGGCCTAGCTCGGTAAGGCACAGAAGTTGCATTCAGGAGGTCGTGGGGTCAATCCCCATTGGCCTCATGTACGTGCCTGGGAAAGCTTGGTGTTCTACCAGCTCGAGATAATCCGTTGGGGCCCCAAGCCAGCATTGGCAGGACCTTGGCTGATGTTGTTGGTTGCTATGCAGCGACAATATTGGCCATTAGACACCGCCATGTGGGGTTGGGGGGGGGGTAGGGGGAGGTGCAGTGACTGGCCATTGCTCGGCGCTAGCACCACCGATTTCCCCCATCGGCAATGCCTGTCCACCCCTCATCACCGTGATGAGGGACTGGTACAGCCTTGCTCTTGCACCACTGCTGTGGTGCCAACCTACCCCGTGGGCTAGGGAGAGATCCGGGTTGGTTGGTGTTTCCCCGTACTATACAGACATAGACTAGCGAGAGGTTGAGATAGATGCAGATGAGAAAAATAAAAAATAAAAAAATCACGAGGTTAGTTGTCGACCCTGTGTGACTGGGGCGCAGCGCTACCGGGAGCAGTGCGCCCCGACATCAACCATGGCAGAGTTCTAAGCTGGAGCGCGATATCGGGGCGATGGCAGGAGGTGGTAATCTTCCAACTGGCGATTCCAGTGCGTAGCGCACGCGCAGGGCTTGGAGGCACTGGTCTAAGCCACGTCACGGGCTGACGTGGAGGATAGACCGACCCCCGACGGTTACTCGGGAGTTTCACGTTTTTGCCCCATCGCCGCTGCGGTTCCGCCCGTGGCACAGGGCCATGAGGCGTTGGGTTAGTCCGCGCCTGCGGAGCACAGCGGAGTCAGCCCTTGGGACCTGAAGTGCGCGTGGGATTGTCATCCTCTTCATCAACATCATCTGTCATCGTCGCACTGGAGCTGCTTGAAATCGTCATCATCATCATCAACAGGGCGTGTTTTGACAGCATCACCATGGTAAGGGATTCGTCATCGTCATCAGGAGGCTGTTCGTCAGGGTATTGCTCATCATCACCATCATCATCATCAGGGAGTGGTTCGGCAACATCATCACGGTAATGGTTTGTTGCTAGCATCAGGCGTCATCACTATCATTGGGCGTCATCACCCATCATCACGGTACTGGTTCGTTGTTAGCATCAGGCGTCATAGCATCAGGCGTCATCACCATCATCGGGCGTCATCACCATCATCATCATCAGGGTGCCGCCCGTCACCAAATATCAAGGTATGGGTGGCTATCATCATCATCATCATCTGTCGTCATAGGGCGCCGCAGAGGTTGCTCGTTATTATCATCCTCACTGTCACTACGCCAATATCATTGCCATCATTAATAGCTTACTATCATAAGGCGCTGCTGGCGAAACTTGTCGTTATAGGGCGCTGCTTACCCCCATCATCAGCATCACTACGTTATCATCCAAGGTGTTCGTCATTTGCACCATCACCATCTCTCTGAGCATTGTCATCATTATCATCATCATCATTATCATCACCTCACCATCATCATCATCATCATCATCATTATTATCATGATCATCATCATCACTATCATCAATTTGTAATCATAGGGCACTGTTGGTACTGTTCTTCAGTACGATTAGCATTACCATTCTGTCTTCATTTTCATCATTACTATCATCATAATCATTTTGTCATCATTAGGTGTGGCGTTTCAAGGTCATGTTCGTTTTTCACATCAGCAGGTGAGTTTGGTCATCACCATCATCTTCAACGTCATCATCTTCAGGATGATGTCCAATCGCTATCGTGTTCGTCTTTCACATTAGCAGGTGAGTTTGGTCATCATCATCATCTTCAACGTTATCATCTTCAGGATGCTGTTCTATCGCTATCGGAAAAAGAAAAAAAAAACTCTCATCTGCCTTTCTCTCCATCATAATCTTTCGAAATTTCCAATTCTTTCACTCATGTCTTAAGAAATTGATCTGAGGAGTGTGCTTCAGTCGGGATAGGGCTTCTGTGGTCACGGTTTGGACTCTTGGGGGCAGGGTGGGGGTGATATTGGGGAGCCCTACTCTACAGGGGCGCTGCAAGGTGGGAGGCGGTTGCCCTGTCGGGAGCGGGGCAGATTTGTGGTTTGTCCTTGTCTGGGGCCGGGGTGGGAGAGTTGGTTGCCTTCAACCCCGGCGGGGGCAGATAGGGATAAGGGGATGGCGAAGGTATCCTCTAGGAGGGAATTGGCTGCCTTTGCGGAAGGGGGGAAGGAGAGGACTGTTCCAGGTTCGGGCCGAGGAGGTTTTCCTCGGCGGTGGCAGCATGGGACAGGGTTTGTGGGGAAGTTTCTCTGTGTGGTGACTCGTGGAAGCTTCCTGATTGGAACGTTTCTTGATTTCTTCTGTTATGCCTGGTAGTTTGAAGAATTTCTCAGGTCTCTGAGGGTCTGCCGGTGTTTTGTACGAAGCTGCACTGAATTCAGACTGTTATATTCAGGACCCGCGGTTGTTCAATGCCAGAACGACGCTGGCCGGAGCCAGGGTGATGCCCTGTAACTTGCCGAGGGTGAGGGCATGAGGCCTTGTAGAGAGATCTGGGGATGCTATGCAGGGGGCATCCTAACGGACAACTGGGGGTAGCTGACACAGGACGACACTGGCCGGAGCTGGAGTGAGTCGCGTTGCTCTGTAACGTAGCAGTTAGGGGGCGCGAGGCCTGGATGAGCTTGTCAGAGAATAAGTCAGTTTTGGTGAGCTTTGTTATGATCAAGTGGAAATCCCTTAGATACTTGAGTGTTTCGAAAACTGCTGTGGATTTCAGGAGGTGTTTAGCAATCGTAGTCTTCTCATCATCTCTCACGAAGAAGAAAAAAGGGAGGCTAGAATTGTTGATATAGTTACAGGCCTCGCGCCCCCTAACTGCTACGTTACAGGAGGTTAGATGTCGACCCTGTGAGGACCCCGGCCCCAATCTTCCTTTCGATAATATCAGCCTTGGGCACTGGGCCTGTTTAAAAAAAAAAAAAAAACGAAAAAAAGAAAAGAAAGAAAAAGGGCCTGTGTGGCCGAATCATGGTATGATGATACACACATGTAACTGTTAGTAAACACATCACGAGCGCAATTTCTGGTGGATGATGACAAGTTCCATAATAGTGCTATTTCCCCCTTGTAAAAAGGAGGATGGATGTTAGATCGGGCTTGTTCTTCTGCCTGGCGGTCCCACATCAGCCAGCCACTCAGAGCACATGGCAAGTGGCGAATTCAGAGTGGCCAGATGTCCATTATGACCATAATCTCCTTAGGCCACACAATTATCGTAACGGCAGGCCAGTGCCCTTTTTCAATCCATCAAAAGAGGAAAACAATAAAGAAAAAATCTAGTCTTGAAAACATAGAATCCCTACAATATTGTGCCGTTTCAAGATGGATGGACGGATAGAGGGAGGGAAGGGGGAGGGAGGGAAAGTGCACTCAGACCATTATACTTCCCACGATATAACTAATGAGGGCGTAATTTGTCAACTAAAGGGCAGGCCACAGTGGTGCGAGGTTTGCGGCATGAAAGTACGAACCTTTGCAGTTTTCACGACTACGTGCAAGCGATGAACATATTAGCACCAGTGGGGAATCTCGAGGTCAGTTGTTGGGGAAATTAAGGGCCCGGGATGCAAAAGGTTACTATCGATACCACAATCTGACATTACCACCATTGCTTTCTTTGGGCTGGACCCCACTGGCTGGCGGTAGCTTGGCGCCCGGAAAGCATCCGCCAGCACAAATTGTAGTCGACAGGAATGGGCAAGCGAAAAGGGGGACTCCACCGCCACAGCAATTTTCGGCACCTACAGAGGTTCGGCGATCTGGAGATGCTCTAGGTAAGAACAACCTCCAATAGGAAAGGGTTCAAGAACATATAATTCAAGATAATAACCAGAGGGATCTGATGATTATAAGGCTAGGATCTCTCTACAATGGGACTTGTAGTATTATGTCTACCCCTAGCGCTCGAAGTACCGTACGACAGGGCTCGTCCGACTCAATCAGGGCTGGGGAGGGACGTGAGGACCTGCCTATAACCACTGTCCAGTCAGATCACTAGAATAGAGTGGCAATCCTGGGTGGTAAAAACACTAAGGCAGGACCTAGGGAGTAGGGATGCGCCGATGACAGTAATGATGAGTAAGGTGGGATAGAGTATCATAGGGGGCCTGTATAGAAAATCATCTGGATGACCAAATGGCCAACTGCTGAAGGGACTGTCATTTGCCCGGTGGCTAGCCTCTACAATAGGGGAAAAAGAAAAGAAAAGGAAAAACAAACGGAAGACCTTCCAGAAAGGGCAAGCTGACCTCTGGTTTTCCAGCAGTCCATCCAATCCCAGTGCCTCCTTTCCGCATGGAATGACTCGTGTCAGTTTTCTCTTTCCCTTTCCCGGAGGCTAAGGGTTGGACGCTGGGCCCGGTTCCCAGCACGTGTTGCTCCCCACGAATAGACTGGAGCATTTGTCCCAAAAAAAAAGAAAAAAAAAAAAAGAAAAGGCTAAGGGTTGGACCCAACAGGACCGCGGAAAGGCAAAACTTTGCCGCAAAACTGTTTCCAGGACCCCACAGCCTGCCGCAAATGTCCTGGAAAAGGTGAAATTTCTTCCGCAAACCTTTTTCCAGGACCCCACAGACCGAAGATTGCGGCTTGGAAAAACATCAATCTGTGTTTTCACATAGTCCGCAGCCTGGAAAAGTCTCACGGGAGGATTCCTCGCTGAAATTTTGTGCCTACTCTAGAGGGTAGGGGGGAGGGCATGTCATTCCTGGAAAAGTCTCACAGGAGGCAGCAGCCAATAGCGATGAAGCGTGCCACAAAAAAAAAAAAAAACCCCGGAAAAAAGAACAAAACAAACCAGTGCCAACGGAAACAGGCAACCATTGGCTCAACTGATTTCCAAAGGGTTTTCCAAAATGTGCATTTGGTCCTCAACGATGGGGTCCCGGAAAAAGTACTTTCCGACTTTCCAAAACGACGTGGCACTGCCCACTTTTGGTGGCCACACATCTTTTCCATCCGCAAAGCTGTCAGGTCCTTGCCTAAGATTTATGATTCCCAAACATTTCCAGGCTTTTCCGAAGCCCTTTTCTGTGGGGTCCTGCCGTCAACTGAGAGGGTAGGGGGACAGCTATCCTTTAAGTTTCAGTTGAGCCATCTGGTGTGGAAAGGAGGCACTGGGATTGGATGGACTGCTGGAAAAGTGGAAGACGGCTGAGTAGAAATAAAAATCCTTCCTTTTGCCGGCAGCAGTTGAATCTCAACAATTTTATTTTATTATTATTATTTTTTCATAATATCTGCTGCCTCAAGCAGTCAGTTTACCTCAGTGTAAGCTGGTACCTGGATGCTTAAACCACCAGTACTTGGCCCATACATCGGCTGCGGGCCGTTGCCGTTAACGCTACGCAAAGTTCGGGCTTCGGGGTACCGGACCTCAATGGCCTGAAGCGCCAGCCAAAAAAATTTGAAACGGTACCCTGGGCCCCTGGCGCTTCGGCAAAAATTGGCGCGCAGGGGGGTTCCAGGCTCGGCAACGGTAGCTGGGCCAAGTACTGGTGGTTTAACCGTCAGGCTGCTCCATCTATTGGTGGGGAGCGACACCTGCTGGAAACCGGGTCCAGCGTCCATTGGTACATCACATAATACAGCATCAAAGAACCCTGTTTCTTGGGGCTGTGGTCGCTTATTGTATCTGTCCCAAATTCCGTCGTCCCTTGGAGCTGCTAAAAACACCCACCCGCTGTGGAGCTCCTCTTACGTATGGGCTCAGCCCTATCCAGCAGCTTTCTAGTGGTTGTTCCTTTGGTTACCTTTTTAAAACTGGCTTTTGAAGCCTTCACCTCCTTAAACCCTTATCTATCTCCCTGCTTCTGCTTAGGGTCTTTAAACCCTTCAATCTGTCCTTTGGGTTCCAATGACGCCGATTGTCCATTTGTACTCATCGTTTGCCTTCCCACTTGTTCTGTGGTCTCCCGCTCGCCCCCTGTACCTGAGGAGAGCCCCTATTCACTCGGATGAAGCTGTGGGGAGGCTGTGAGGATAATGTTGCCGAAGTCCTCTGTTCAGATGTCCACCACTTACATAAAAGCATCACTTGCCCCGGCTGGCCACGTGTCAGGGTGGGTGGCGGGTGCTGATAGAAAAGAAGGTGGAGAGGAGGGTGGAGGTGGGGTGGCAGGCGGGGGACCAGTCGGGATAGGGGGNTTAAACCCTTATCTATCTCCCTGCTTCTGCTTAGGGTCTTTAAACCCTTCAATCTGTCCTTTGGGTTCCAATGACGCCGATTGTCCATTTGTACTTGTCGTTTGCCTTCCCACTTGTTCTGTGGTTTCCCGCTCGGCCCCTGTACCTGAGGAGAGCCCCTATTCACTCGGATGAAGCTGTGGGGAGGCTTTGGGGATAATGTTGCTGAAGTCCTCTCTTCAGATGTCCACCGCTTACGTAAAAGCATCACTTGCCCCGGCTGGCCAGGTGTTGGGGTGGGTGGTGGGTGTTGATAGAAGAGAAGGTGGAAAGGAGGGTGGAGGTGGGGTGGCAGGCGGGGGACCAGTCGGGATAGGGGGAGGGGGTGTGGGGGTTGGGGACGGGGGGGACCGCGGGAGGGGAGGGGACATAGGGGGCATTTGTGGAGAGAACTGTGGCTGCAGGCGGGGGCGCCCTGTCTGAAGGGAGGAGAGAAGAGGAGGGGATACTGCATTATGTACTGGGGAAAGCTGTCCGTTATTCGTATCTAGGGAGGACGAGGATGGGGAAGGGGGCACAGCGTTTGGTGTGTGTGAGGGCTGACCATTGTTTGAATAGGGGGTGTGACGAACCATTTTCTGTAATCGCGGGACTTTCTGCGCGAAGCTGCCTTGGGGAAATGAGACGGGTCGGACGGGTGAGCTGCGGAGAAAATGGGTTGGTCGGGCCAAGTTGCATGGATACCCTTATTCTTTTTGTTTTCTGTGAGAATCTGTCGGGTCGATGTCGGGAAAGTCCCGMGCCRACGATTGGGTAACCGCGCCTTAGGGAGCGCGATGGACAACGGTTGCCATGACTTCTTTCTTGTTCTGCTGTGAGCACTAGGAATTTTTGGCGTGATCATCGCGCGGGAATATCGTTTTTGAATTTTTAACTGATGTCAACTTTGTCAATCCCCCATGGGCTCGCGGATTTGTTTTTGGGCTCTTCGGAATTTCCTTTTTGCAATTAGGACTTAGGATAAGAGTCGCGCTTCTCACTCGCGCACATCTTGCGGCACTCGGAACCGAGCTCTGACTGGATCGCGCCCTTAATCTTGTGTAACTGTCGTTTTTGGCGGGCGCGATTGTAACTGTATCTTTCTTCTTTCTTGGTTTCCTCGTGTTTGCCCGCCTTCTCCTTCTTCCTCACCTTGCAAACTCTGTTCTAATTGGCCTGAACGCCTGCATGACCGGATCGATGTGTGGAGTGTGGCTACGACCCCCACGCCGCGGCCTGGCCATGCAGACGTAGGCACTTCCTCTCTTCTCCTCCTGACCACTTGGGCTTAATCCCGTACCTTTCGCACACACATGCATGCTATAAATTTTGCAAGCACGATTAGTTTGCTCTCTACGAACCTTGGAGTTAGTGCCGATCAGTCAGGGTCGGCTAATGAGTCAGGAGTTAGCGCGATCAGTGAGGGTCGGCTAACGAGTTAGCCCGAGAGGTGAGTTGACGAGGGAGTTGGGCGATCCGACGAGTTGGTGTCGGGTATGCGGGGTTGACGTGCGGGCCGCGACGGACTATGGCGCACGGGCGAGCCTGGTTTGCATGCTCGAACCAGGCAGGGTGACAACTCTGTGTTGGTACGCGACGACGGACTGCCCGTATCGGGGGTGTAAAGCAGTGTGTGTGTGTGTGTGTGTGTGTGTGTGAGAGAGAGAGAGAGAGAGAGAGAGAGAGAGAGAGAGCAACTGTGTGTGCGGGATGAGGTCCCTTCGTTTGCTTATCCGTATAATTTTGGTTCCTACTATGGCCGATTTTGTTGCGGCCTTTTCGGACTTTTCCTTGTAAATCGTCTCGGATTTTCTTTGTCGTTTTTGCCTCGTGTGTATGCATGGAATGCATATGAATTCTTTTTCGGATTTCCAATCTTGTTTTGCGATGCCTGTTTAATTCAAATTTCGTCAGCTTCAATTATCCATCTGCATGAACAATACTCTCATATCTGATTGGAAGCACTCGCTACATATGTTTGGGTTTAATCGTTAGTCTTCGATCATTATCAGATCACCAACAATGTTGTGAGGTGTTGATTGTCCTTTCCCCTTTTCTCTCCTTTTGAATGGCATGGATATGAATGTAACGTCTGGATCTCACCCAACATAGCATGAGTAGGATAGTTGCATGCAGGACGAACGCAATCGGTACACTGAACCCAGTACCGATCCGCTTTCACTCATGTGCACGCTCACGTACGACTGCGATCTCGAGAAAACCGAGTCGCAGCATACGCGCGCGTCTGCACAAGTCGACCTCAAATTCATCATAAGGATGCAGGAAACCGAATTCCCTAGCCGGATATGGCTGTGGAAATTCCCTTTTGGATCACCGATCGTGAGAGCCTGAGGGATCAGGAGTATCGCGAGTACTGGGAAGGTGAGCATCTCAAACGACGGGAAAACTTGAGAAACTTGGAATTCCCCTGTCTGACGGAAAACGACCGACTGTGAGCGAGGGATTTCCACTGGGCCATAACCAGCGATCCTAAGGGCCTAGACTATCTAGATACTGACAACACTCAATATTATATATCTTCGAGATTCGTCGTTATTAATACATGTTTCCCTCTCTTCCATCTCCTCCTTTCCTATCACTAGCTCACAGTGGTACCGTGGAATTCCATAGCTCGCTATTAGCCTCACCCATCGTGCGAAGAGTGCCAGCAGTACCAAGCGTACTGAGCTTCGGGATTTATCCGACGAACCCGAACCGAAGCCGAGCAGCGATTACACAGCCTCCGCTTGTGACCAACCTCGTTGGATTTCGAAGCTTGTTACGAGCGGCACCGACAACTGTTCGCCCAGCGTGACAGCCATGGTGTCCCACCGGCCCACCAGATAAGGGACAGGCCGCGGCGATGCAACTGGCAGAGACCATACCCCCATCCCCGAAGGCTGAAACGCCAGATACGATCTTTGCGTACCGTCTTGCATCGTTGTCCCTAAACTTGCCACCGGAGATCTCAGTTCTGACCTAGGACTCCACCCCCACTTTCCTAAAATCCTTAACACACTCCCTTTTCGCACTTCCGGGGCCCCATCCCACTCCGACCAGGAAGTCGCGCTGGGCGTGAGGTTGGTATCGGAGCCAACACGTGGCAGGGTTACAGATTAACACAAAAGGTGATTATACCGAACGATCTGGCGAATAGAGGACGACCAAGACAGTGGAACGCGCCGCGCCGCGATCCTATAGTAACACGAAGTAGGTCGGCTGGGCAACAGGCAACCAATATGAATGTGAATCAGAACCAGAATCCGAATCTTGGTCCAGTCCCGACCCCGCGAGCTCGCGCATCCATGGCTCCAGCGGATCTTTATCTTTTTGACCCTGCACATCATCTGGCCAGGGCATGGCTAGCCATGCTACACGCGCAACAATACGAAAACGATGAAGCTCGAATTAACATCCCCGCTAGATTGGGATGGGACGCGTGTCATTTGTTTAGCACTTACGTTTGGGTAGATCTCCCAACTTTTGAACGAGATTTCCTGAACCGATTTGACTACATTCATCCGGAACAAGCCCTGTTCATGATTAAGGATTGAGTACAAAAACCACTCGAATCTGTCACGGAATATCGGAACCGATTTTATAGGATGTTTGTCAAAACCAAACGAGGAGAGCAAGTCTGGAGGGGTCTATTCATCGATGGGCTTCGCAGCAGGACCATGAGGGCGAAATTGTGAAAGCAATTCTCCCCTTTCAATCATACTCTGCAATACCGAAAATTGAATGATATCACGATTAAGGATGTGTATCCCCTTCCCCGGATTGATGATTTGTTCGATGCGAATGGGTGTGCGAATTATTTCAGTAAGTTTGATATTCCTTATGGATTTCATCACATCTTGGTTAGAGAGGAGGATGAGCCGAAGACGACCTTCGTATTGTTCGAGGGCACATGGTAGTGGATTCGTTGTCCGATGGGAATCTGCAATGCACCAGCCACGTTCCAAAGGGCGATGAACGTGACTTTTCAGAATTTCATTAACAAGACCCGATTGACGCAAGGGATGATTATTTTTTGCGTCATCGTGTACATGGATGATATTCGGGTTTATTCGGAATCATGTCACGGGCATGCGCAACATATTGAATAGACGTTGGGAGCACTGCGGGACGCTGGGTTCAAAATTCAATGGAAAAAAGTGAGTTCTTCCTCCCGGAAATCTCGTTTTTCGGCTACGTAGTAACGCGAGGCGGGTTAAGGCCAAATTTAAGAAAGGTCGAGGCTGTCCGAGAGGCTCCCACGCCTACATCACTGACGCAGGTTCGGGCCGTTTTGGGACTGGTGTCGTACTACCGCAGATTTATCTAGGGTTTCGCGGCGATCACACGACCTCTAACGAATCTTCTGCGTAAGGACCAACCCCTATGGTGGAACACCGAGTGCGAGCGGGTCTTTGTCACCCTGAAGGAGACCCTGGTTACTGCGCATATTTTGATCCGGCCGGACCCGCAAAAGCAATTCATACTCATTACAGACTGGCAGCCTGAAGCGATTTCCGCTATTCTAACCCAAAAGAGGAAAGATGGTCGTGAACACGTCATTGAGTACGCTTCTTGGACAATGCCTGACGAGAGGAGAAATGATTCAGCTCCTCAGGGAGAGTGTTACACAGTGGTATGGGGAATTCAACATTCCGTATCTTGACGGACATAAGTTCCTCCTCGTCACGGATCATGAGCCCTTGCTGGCCCTCAAGAGGCTCACCAACTACACGGGTATGACTTGACGTTGGGCGCAATGGGCGGTGCGATTGCAAGAGTACGATTTCGATATCATCCATCGGAAGATGGAGAAGCACGGGAACGATGACGATTTGACACGTCTGCATCGACCTGACAGGGTGATTAAAAGTGAGGAGATTACCCCGTGGAAGGAACCAGAACCGACCAACGAGCGTTCCTACGGACAGGTGGCCATCCTTCCTCGAGCTCATAAGGGGTGATTGACACGATGACGATGGGGCGCGAAGGTTATCCTGAAGGTTCCCTTTCTCCTCTCTCATCCTCCTCATTCTCCTCCCTACCTGACAAATTTTGCTAGTTTTGTGAGGCGATCTCGAGAGTCTACTCGGTCCCTACGCGACCGAGCGGGGAGGGCTATGTCGAGTGGGTAGATTGTCAGCGGTGTGTTTCCCAAGCCCATGGTTCTTGTATCCAGTACCGGAATAGGGACAAACCCTGGTTGTGTCCTCTGTGTCGCACTGATAAAATCGCGACGGAGACTCGATTTCTTGAAGCCACTTCTGAAGGACTAGAAAAGACCCGACGGTTTAGAAGGGCTGAAGTATGGACATATGTCGTCCTGATAGATAAGGTGGTTGGAAACCCTCTCTGAGACTTCACAAAGGAGGACCGAAGATTAGAGGGCTCTGGATTACCGATGGAATGAGGGACGATTAGAAAAATGGAAAACAGATGGGAGCGGAATTTGGATGTCTGTCCCGCATCCGTTCGTAAAGTATGACTGGGTTAAGTCAACCCACGAGGGGACTGCGACCAATTTCGCTGTCCGAATCACGGAAGCAGCAATCGATAAAAATGAATGGTATTGGTCCAACATTCGCGATGATGTAAAGTTCATCGTCCGAAATCGTTAGGTCTGCGCCGTTGACAAGACGCCAATTCAGCCGTCGAGGTCGATAGTAGTTGAACGACCATTCCAGAGGGTTAGTATGGATACCACCGATATTGGCCGTGGCGTCGAGTGGCATAACGGCTACTCTTTTGACAGGGGGTCGAACGTTTCACTCATGATTCCGGACACCTTTGAAACCTGATAACACGCGTCCCTTTTCAATTCCGGAACAAAGTGATCTTGCGGACATTATCCGGCGTGCCGACTTGATTGTTTGGGACGAGACTCCGATGAGTAACAAGTTTCACTTGGAAACTCTTGACATTACGCTTCGGGACCTCTGTAATAATAATAAACCATTTGGTGGAAAAATTCTACTTCTTGTTGGGGATTTTAGACAGGTTTTGTCTGTTGTGAAACACAGATCGGGGGCGCAACAAATTGATGCGTCCATCAAAATGTCTCCTTTGTGGAAAATTTTTGAGGTTCATCAACTGACCGAAAATATACGAATCTTAAGCTTAGGCGATGATGAAATGACACAAATGTATGCCCAATTTTTGATGCGTGTTGGGAATGGTGATCATCCTCGTGTTGTTCCGATTGATGAGTTGATTTCATGAACGTTTGACGATGTGTCCAACCATGTGGGGGATGCCGAGTATTTCTTGCCTCGATTAATTATATGCCCTACCAATGAAGATGTCGGGCCTGTTAACAACCGTGTTTTTGACGATTTTCCTAGGAGGTATGTGAGCTTTCAAACGTTGACTATCTCGCTTCGGATGATACCGGACTCGCTATTGAGCGAAAGTTTTTAAACTCTCTCAATGAATCAAGCCTTCCACCTCACAAACTGCACTTGAAAATTGGTGCACCGTGATGCTTTTGTGAAATTTGTCGTCGAAGCAAGGATTTTCAATGGTACAAAGGTGATTCTAAAAAAAAATGTTAATGATGATTTGTTGGAAATGACAATAATGCACACGGGTAAGACAACATTGATCCCCAAGATTAATCCAACAAGCGACGGTGAGACCACCGGGTTCAGATGGTGTAGGATGCAATTTTTTATTTTTACTGTAACGATTAACAACTCCCAAGGACAAACCGTATCACGTGTGGGGGTTTGGTTGCGTAAACCGGTTTTTGCGCATGACCAACTGTATGTTGTTTTGTCGTGTGTTGGTTATCCCAACAACTTTCGTGTGGCGTTGCCTGGTAATAATTTTTTGACAAAAAATATTGTATATCATGAACTTTTGGGATGAGTTGTTAAAAAAAAAAAATTCTAGCAGTGGCGTTCCGATGAATTTTGTCATTTTTTTTTTTCCCAGGCGATTGCCGAATGAGCCACAAATATGACACTCGTGCTAAGAGGAAAGCAATGGGAACCAACAATACCACTCGAGATGATCCGAATGTTACGTCCAAAGCTGGAGCCAAACATTCAGAGAGATCACAGAAAAATGCAAATGATGAGCGATCGGTCAATCGTGGAAGTGAACATGCTCAGGACGATCATGTTGTTTTTGGAGAAGCTGAACGTGCATGTTCGCAAGGGAATACCCTTGATGATGTTGAAAATATGGTTGTGGAGGGGGGGGGTGACAATTGTCGTGCTGATGGGGATGATTCGCGTAGAGGTTTGTCGGGTAGGCTTAATATCTTTACGTTTCTCGATGACGAGGATGATAACGTTACAGGTGATTCGAAAGAAGACTGTATTGAATCTACATTCAAGAGAAGAAAGAGACGTGGTGTGAAAACTAATCTTTTAGGTTCCCCCAAAGTGCTTGAACCTACCTTGGCTGATAATCGGGCGGGACGACAACTTGTTGTTGTTGAAACGAGAACTCAGATTATGAGAGCGCTGAATGCGCTCCCCGATGATGCACTTGCATCTCTTCCGTTTTGTGCACTGCTCGCTGGACGTGCATATGCTCGTGATTCGTGTTCGCAATCTCAACGTAGTGGATGCGAAAAAGATGTTTGCGCCACATCACAACAAAAAAATCCTTGGAGGGTTGTTGTGGTACCCGATTATTACGATGCACATAAAGTCCGCACTCCGAATCCGCGCGCTTACCTTGCTACATGGTTTGACGATGCGAAGAAGGTTGACATGCAAAATGACTTGACTGAGGTGACTTTTGAAATGTTTGTCAAAAGTGTCACAGTCGTAAAAGATGGACGAATATGGAAAAACTTCCTCGACTATAAAAGAAACAAACTCAGTGATATGCGGTTGGAACTACGATCCCCTCTTCTTTCAGACCCATTGAATGTTTCGAATTTGGAGGTTTCTTTTATGTTGCAATCAATTTTGAACGATGAGTTAATTGCTCTCTCTAAAGAGGAGATTACCGGAATGACAATTCATTTGCTACATTGTCCGAGCGAAGGGACAATTCCTCAGCCCTTTCACAGATATGCACGGATACAGAACCTTCTCAAAAAGATTCCTCCTGTGGTTGTTTCTTCCTCTCCTCATTCCGCTCCGGTCCGTAGACTCCCCTTTCAAGCAGCATCTCCTCAAAATTTTCAACGTCTTGCGGACTTTGTTCCACCGTCCAACATGTCAACGCCGATTGTCACTACCTCTGTTGTTGTTTCTGCTTTGCCGACCGCTACGGCTATTCTGTCTTCTGTTAGTTGTGTTGTTCCCGATGTTACACCATCAACAGAACATATGCATGTCCATACACGACCCTTGGGACAATCGAGTTCTTTTAGTTTTAACATTGCCATATATGACTCTCTTGTAACTATTGGTCCCAAAACGATACTTGCACACCTGTCCCATCTTGACAGTTTTCACATGATTTAAGATATTGTAGAAGCAGTAGAGGAATTGAATACGAGCATGAATACTTGGAGGTGTGTAGATGCCGTAATTCATCTCGATTACAATCGGCAAGGACACGGCAAATTCAAAACTTTCGAGGAGTATCGTCGCAAAGTGTTGCAACGAGTCTCTGTTCGTGAGGTGCTGCAAGAGTATCGTTCCAGCGAAGGAAGTTGATTTGTCTTATGAGAGATTTAGGAAGAGAGAGATGTTCATTGGGTAGTTGTCCAACCCTTGCCTTAAACCACTAGTACCTCGCCGAGTGTTGAAAAATTAGGGAAAACAGCCAGTTTTTCCAAACTCCTGAAAATTCGGAGGCCGGGCCCGACGACGGCTGCCATTGATAAATCTGATCGGCGGTGGTCATTTCGTTTCGGCCATCCGAAAAGGTCAGAGGCCTACCCGAGGCCCTCTATTTTCCCACGCGGCAAAGGTACTAATAGTTTAATGACAATATTTTAGATAGTCATCTTCGGTTTCGGTTACGTTATTGCTCCTACAAGAGATATGGGAGGAGAGAGACAAACAAATTGGAAAAGAGAGAGAGAGAGAGAGAGAGAGAGAGAGAGAAAAAAAAAAAAACGACTTAAATAATTTTGTCGTAATCAGGGTCACCAGCCCGTACGTACGGAGGTCCCCGGGCAGACCTCCGTACGTACGGGTGTTTGGGGTCCCGTACGGGGTTCGAACCCGACGACGTTCAGCCCCCGCCAAAAATTATTACGGGGCCTTAAAATACCAAAGTTTTTCTGAATTGTTTTTCGTCAGTTTTGTATGACGTGGGGTACATGCCTGTAAATTTTCAAGTAATTTGGCTAAGCCAAATAAGAAATAAAAATCGCCAAAGATGGCGGTGTCAAAACGCGCTCGCCCACGTATTTTTTCACTTTTTACTTTTGTTTTCACTTTAGTTTGGGGTCTAAACAATTTTATTATTTTTTGAAACCTTTTTAGTGGGTTTTGTATTATGTGAAGTACACATCTGTAAATTTTCAGGGCATTTCGCTATGCCAAAAAAGAATGAAAAATCGCCAAAGACGGCGCTGTCGAAAACATGCTCGCGCACTCACTAAATTTAATTCTCTTTTTATTTTTATTTATTTTTATTATTAGTATTTATTTTCTGTATTTTATTTTTATTTCAAATTTGGTAAGGAATTCGGATGTAATGCTCAGGCAAATCTTGTTTAATTTATTTTTCTCCATAACATATCTTTTTTTCAAATTTTTTTGATGACTTTTTTTTTTTTTTTTTGTCCGCGTTCGGCCCGAACGGCCGAACGCATCCCCAAGGGGTCCCATACGTTCGGGCATTCGGGTTCGGGCGTTCGGCCCGTCCCGAACACCGGTAACCCTGGACGTAATATTATTCCGTTTTTTTAAGTCGACGTTGATTCCACTACGCGATAATTGTGCCTTGATCATACGGCGACCACTGGCTTACTGTAATGAAACGAAAAATCTTCATATGAAACTTTTTTTCTTTGTATACTGGTATTTGTCTTCCTTTATTTTTTGCTCTTTTGTTGCTCCTCTCTCTCTCTCTCTATGTATATATATATCAGCCTCCTGATGAGTCGGTGAAACTCCGACGAAACAGTTTGTCACAGCCCCTCGTTTGTTGTCCTCTTCTCTCTCTCTGCCTACGGTTTTACCGGGCAGTTCTATTTGTGACGATACATACTACGACTTCGCTAGCTTCCTGCTACGGTTTTTTCCGGTTAGGTCGAGCGGCAGTGGTCGGGGTCGTTACTTGGCGGCCATGCTGTGCCTCTAGTGCCAGYGGCGTGTCTGGAGTGTATTTTTTGGCTGTGACAGACCTTTCTTTGTTTCGTGGATGTTTTGTTGGCTTGTGATGGGGTGTGAACCGACAGTCTGTAGAGTTTTCCATCTGGTGTGGGTGAGTGATAGTCTACTTTGATTTTGGTTAAGGTAGATTATCATTTACAGTGTAATCAGTGAGGGGATTCTGCAGACTGTTGAGGGTTCAACCTCCTGATGAGTCGGTGAAACTCCGACGAAGCAGTTTGTCACAGCCCCTCGTTTGTTGTCCTCTTCTCTCTCGCTGCCTACGGTTTTACCGGGCAGTTCTGTTTGTGACGATATATATATCCATTTTTCTCTCTCTCTCTGTATATATCTATCTCTATCTTTTTCTTTCTTCCTCTCTCTCTTTGTCAGTCTTTGTCTCTCCTCGTCTGTTCTCCTGCTTTTTTTTTTTTTTTTTTTTTGACTTTTTTTATTCGATTATTAGACTCAGACTTTGTAGCCATTTTTAGGCTATTCTTTATTATCCTGTGATTCGTTTTTTTTTTTTTTTTTTTAAGTCTGTCTCAGATTATGTGAATGGTCCGTGTTAGGTTGCCTACAACATTCTTATTTTCGTGGGCATGGACCGCACCGCCCGCAACGCGGGCGCTTAACTATTTATTATGATTATTGTTATTGTTATTTTTTAAACATGCTTCACCAATAGACTGGAGCATGTTTGGGCGCCTTCATTGCAAGATGCAGGTTGCAGGTTCGACTGGCTGTGATCAGATGGAGCGCTGGTGGCGCATGCTGCAAGTAGGCTTACTAGCTCAAATTATGCCCACTCTTGGAAGGTCCCCTTCGAATGGACCCCCGTGCATTCGCATCTTAGGGCCGGGTACCCTTTGGGGAGACGGTCCATGAGATTGTGTAGGATGTTGTATGGGGGTTATGGATTGTCCTGTACTCATTGGATTGTCATGTACTTGTCACAGGGCATTGTCCCGGTTGTTTGGTTTTGTTGTCCTGATCATAGTGGTAGTCTGTCTGTCTGAGTCTGGGGTGGGGTATGTATGGGTGTTCTATGGGATGGCTCTTTCGTGGTGCACACAATGTAGATTGAATCCTTGTGGAGATAGGATCATCGAACTGCGAGATTAGGTTGTGGATTTCCCGACCGAGCAGAACGGCACCGGCTTTGGGCACACAACGCGACGGGTTCGCGCTGACAAACGCGCCTACGCCCGCGGTCTGAAAGTTGCGTGACACGTGAGAAGGGAGGGGGGGGGCGAGGGAGAGGGAGGAGGTGGGAAGAAGGGGAAGGCGGGAGGCTGGGGAAGTGGAAAAACAGACGAGAGGAAGGAGTAGCTTTCACAGGTGGGTGTGCAGTGACGAGGGTGAGGATCCGCCGAGGAGGAAACTACCAACAGGCGGAACGAAGATTTCACTACTACGGAAGATGACGCGTACGTGGCAACATATAATTCGCGAGCAGGCCTGCTTCCCTTGGGCCCCGTGCCGGGAGACTGGTGCGGTGGGGGAGTGGAGCTAACGCTCAGGATTGTTGGTCTACTCAGCTTAATCTACGACGACGTGAATCAACCAGGTGACGACGACATTCAGTGTGCAATTACCGCGATCAACTCTACCAGACGACTAGGATACCCAGTAAGCGACGACTACGACATTCCCGCCCAATCCCACCCCCATCGCCCTATCCTACCATCCCCGTCTCTCCCCTATCCCTCCGAGTTCCCCCCGGCGATCCCGATTGCCCGACCTCCCGCGACCGCCCCTGAGACCGTGCCTTCTCCC
>BFEA01000276.1:218254-231631 GCA_003427395.1 Chara braunii
ATTCCCCATCCCGACCCCTTGACCCCCCCTCACCCCGACCCCATCAAGGGATTCCCTCACCCCCTTCGACTGCACTCCGCCCATCCATCATCCCCCCAACCCGATCCGTTGACTCGTCGAGCATGGACGAAAGTTGGCCTTAGTGATCCGACAGTACCGAGTGGAAGGGCTGTCGCTCCGATCCCGATCACCCGCCCTCCCGCGGCTACCCCCGATACCACGCCTCGACCCCCTCGATCCCCCCCATCCTGACCCCGACCCCAATTCACCCGCCATCGCCCCTACCCCAGTCCTTGTGCACCCTGACCACCAGATCCCATTCATCTCATTCATCCCCCCGACCACCTCCCCCCACCGGGCCCACCCGCCCCCTGACCTCGCTCACCCTGTCCACCTATTATGGTGAATAATAAGTGTAACAAGATGAAGGTTCAACATCAGCGTGCCCACAAGAAATTGGATTCGATGCTTCTATACAGGGGGGTGGCAAGACATTATGCCCAGAACCGCCTACTAGAAGACAAAGGGAAAGATAGGGAGGTAAGGATGGATCTGGATCACTCTAAAAAACTAGGAATCGACGTCGGGGGGGATCAATCACAAGGGAAGGAGATGGAATCCTTTAGTGATAGTCACACAGGAACCTCCACCAGTTCGATCCCCCACAGCCCACCTGCCTCCACCAAGTCGATCCCCCACAACCCACCTGCCAAAACCTGGGCAGAAAGAGTGAGGGGACCGCTAGCCCAAGACACCATCATGATTCAACGCAAGAAGGATGGTGTCAGCTAGGGAGGGGAGGAGGAATGGAAAATACCCGTGAGAAACTTAACAATTGCTGGGGCACTCTTCCTGTCCCGCCTCCTGCCCTCCCCGGAGAAAAAGATCCTGCATCAAGCTGGCAGGACGACAGTCGTCAGAACACTCTCGGGGGAAGCAATTAGAACGAGGGACGCACTGTATGTCAGCCATGCAAGCAATTGGGCCTTCCACGATGATGCGGCCTTCAAGTCCACAAATGACAAAGTGGGTTGGATAAGGGAACGCTTAGCAGCCTTCAAAGGATGTCCGGCAAGCGCACACGAATTGTTCCTGATCCAACCTGCATCATCCTCGGTCATCACAGTCCTGTGCGTTGCGGAGGAGGACAAAAAAACAATGGATAATTGGAAGTCCCTCCGCTGCGATAGGTCAGAAGTCCTCATCTACCCGTGGGCCCCCCCAAAACCACAATGGCCAGAGGAACGCAGGGAGCAGATGATGAGGGAGCACTTCTGGGTGGAGTTCCGACACATCATGATTGAGATCCAAGCAGCATTTGTCACAGCAGGAGCCGAAGGGAGCAGAAACAACCGAGGAGGGAATGACCTTACGGAAACTCAAGCTAAGGCAACTTATTGAACGGGGCCTCTTTGAGCTGCCACTCTCTAAGCTGAACGAGGTTCTTGTAATCCCCCTTAGAAAGGCGGACGAGAATTGGGAGATAGGCCTTTCCCCGATAGGGGAGTATGGGGGCCTAACACTGCAAGGTTGGGGTGAGACAACAAGGAGAGCGATAGGGTATTCACCAACCAAATGTCCGCCTTCATTCCCAAGCACTTTGCCCCGGGGGCCAGAGCAGGCATGAGATTTGGCATGAGATCTGGGGCCTGCAATGAGCAGATGGCTAGGAACGATCTCTATCTGCTCTTTGAACCCAACAAATCCGCCGACCTAGGTTGGTACAGCCACAACGCCCTCTTGGACCTACAATGCGCAAAAATAAAAGCCAGCGAATACTGGTCCGAAGATGACATATGTAAATACCTACGCCACATAGTGCGGAAGAGAATTTTACATTTGGACAGATGGGATGTCAGACAATGGCATCCACTATGAGACAGGGGGGCCAGACACTAAGCAGTGGATGATCTAAATACATTATACTGTAGGAATGTGGCATGGAAAAACTGCGTTGACTCAGCCGACCCGAACCTGCGTTCCATTAATGTTAATGGCTTGGCATCGAGTAGACCAGAAAAGCGTCAGGCCATTTGGGACCAACTGAGAGGAATAGGAGGCAGGCCTTGGCCGAACGTGATCTGCATACAAGAAACCTATGTAACCGGGTGAACGCGCTGAACGCGCGTTCCCGTTCAAACACGCTCGTTCATACCCCCCGGGGTCGCGTTCACTCGCGTTCAAACGCGCTGCGCGCCACATGGCACAAAAAAAAACGAACGCGCCCCTGAGGGGCGCGCGCGCGCGTTGTGGACTACGGGGTGGTGGGCCTCGTTCAACAAACCCCAAAAGTGCAAAAACAGACCCCCCAGAGGCCTACCCCCCCTACCACATCACACCCCACCATATGAGGTTCATGTGTCAAGAGTCCTTTTTTTTTTTCGGGGGGGTGGAGGAATTCCCCCTATCACAGCTCAGACAGCCCATGCAGGCCATCGGAAGGGTCCTTGCAGCCATGTGGCGCAGACCCCCCTCCGAAATCAAGGCAGGCAGTGAACATGAGGAACGGCAGGAGCTGGCCGAATATATACTCAATATTTGAACTCAGGTCTGTGTTCCAGCAGTTATGGGTTTCTCACGTAGCCAGGCCCTGTTGGTCTATGCACATGATTCTCAGGGCTTGGCTGCAGTACTCACCAAATGTGCAAAACTAGAATGAATCTTCTCCAGAACATGGAATAATACGCCACCATATTTTTATCTTTTTTTTTTCTCGTTTTTTGCAGTGGCCCTAAAAGAAAAACACGTGATTCTCAGGGTTTGGCTGCACTACTCACCAAATGTGCAAAACTAGAATGAATCTTCTGTAGAATATGGAATAATACGCCGCCATATGTTTTGTCTTTTTTTTTTCTCGTTTTTTGTAGTGACCCTAAAAGAAAAACAAAAAAAAAGAAAAACGAGAAAAAAAAGACAAAACATATAGCAACGTATTATTCCACGTTCTGCAGAAGATTCATTCTAGTTTTGCACATTTGGTGAGTAGTGCAGCCAACCCCTGAGAATCACGTGCAGAGACACAGCCCAGCTACTTGAGCAACCCATAACTGCTGAAACACAGACCTGAATTTAGATTTTGAGTATATATTCAGCCAGCTCCTGATGTTTTTCATATACAATGTCTGCCTTGATTTTGGGGGGGGGTCTGCACCACATGGCTGCGAGGACCCTTCAGAGAGCCTGCATGGGCTGTCTGAGCCGTGTTAGGGGGATTCCCCCACGCCCCCCCGAAAAAAAAAAACGAGCAATCATTCACACACTTTTTTTTTTTTTTTTTTTTTTTTTGGTTTTTTCCGGGGCCTTTGCCCCCCCCCCCCCCCCCAACCCTTTCCCCCCTCCCCCCCCACCCCCCACCCCCCCCCCACCCCCCCCCCCCCCCCCCCCCCCCCCCCCCCCCCCCCCCCCCCCCCCCCCCCCCCCCCCCCCCCCCCCAAGCACCACCGCCACTCCCCACACTGCCCAAAGGCCCCCCCCACCCCGCACAACCCCCTGCGCAAACGCGTCAAACGCGTTCACCGTCGTTCACTGAACGCGCGTTCACCGCGTTCAAAAGCTGAACGCGAAACGCGCGTTCAATGAACGCGCGGTAACATAGCAAGAACTCATCTACAAAACAGTGCGGATCATAACAGAGCCCATAAGCTAGTCTGGCCTCATACGACCATAAGAGCTCACGCGCCAAGACCTGAATCAGCAGGGGTGGCAATTTGGATCCCCCCTGACTCTAGGTTCCAACCAATTCACTGGGTTGTGAACGAAGTGGAAGGGCGGTGGGTCTCGGTCTTGGGAATGTTAGAATTAGAACTGCTCTGTATCCTCTGTATCTACTCACCAAACTCAGTGGGGGAAAGGAAAGAGTTCTTATGGAAAATTGGAACACAAGTCCCGGAAGGTATCCCTCTAATAATAGCAGGAACTTCAATGCGACCCCGAATAAGGGTCTGGACAGATGGAACCCCATGGAATCGCTCTCCTTTGCGACACTAGAGGACGAGCAAATGTTAGCTGACCTCTGTGAGACTCTCTCAGTCTTCGATACATTCCGACGCCTGGACCCCCAAGCACGGGCATTCACGTGCATTCGGGACAGCAATCCGGCCCGCCTATCCAAATCTCGAATTGATCTCATCCTACTGTCCTATGACCTGGAGGGAGCCCTGCGACGGTCAATGATCCTCCCATACCGCCCGCACCCGGGTCTTGACCACAAAACTTGTGGGATAGTACTAACAATGAGAAAAAGGTCAGACCGAGGGTCAGACTTCTACTAATTAAACACCTCCCTGCTTAAAGACTTATCATTCCCACAAATGATACGACACGAATGGGAATTCTAGCGCCAACAAAAACACCTTTTCGATTCCTACCTCGTATGGTTCAACAACGGCCTTGTGTTTCTGGCCAGAAAATGTAAGGAATTCTCCAAAGCTAAAGCAGCCCTGCGACAGCAACATGAAATGACCACACACAATGAACTAATAGTCTTGGAGAAGCAGACAGAGTCACAACACCTTACCTCCACGCAGGAATCACAACATCTCATCGACTATATCTAAAATACTAAAGACCGACTCCTACAATATGCTCTGCATAGATGACAAGGAATCAGAATCAGAGGGAAGATGGCTAAACTCACCCACGAGGCCTCCATGGACGCTCGTTTTTTCTCCATGGCCACCGCACGAGCACGACGGACGGTCATCGAGGTTTTTTTTGACCCAGACGACAACAGCATCATTGCCACTGACACGGCTCACGGCACACTAATCATGAGGAAGTTCTTCAAACAGCTCTATATCTACCAAGTCCTATCCCAGTATGGGGAAGAAGGATTCGGGAAATACAGGACTTCCTACTCCCAATAGATCGACATATCTCTTCTCAACAGCGAGACAAACTGGAGATAGAGCTGACAAAAGAAGAAATATGGACAACACTCCTCCACATGAAGGAAGAAAAGACCCCTGACATTGACGACTTCCCCAAAGAATTTTGGGAAACCATGTGGACGGATCTCAATACCGACCTGTGGGAATATTACCAAAAGGTATGGGAGGCCGGGGAAATGGGGGATACTGTAGGGAAAGGAGTGTTATCTCTCCTATACAAAAAGACGATAAAATGAACATTAGAAACTACGGACCTATTACGCTATTCACCGTGGTATATAATTGTTTTTCCAAAGCATTGGCCAACCGCATGACGACAATATTGGAGGAGGTCATTCACCCAGCCCAAGCGGGGTTTATGTCCGACAGGAACATTCAAGAAAACATCCTGCTGGTTAACGATGTGGTCCGATTGGCGCGCCGAAAACAAGCAAACGCGACCATTATTTTTATAGATTTTAAAAAAGTCTATGACCACGTGGACTGGGAATTTCTAAACATGTGTTTGGAAAAAATGAACTTCGGACCCACCTTCCGGCGCTGGGTCAAGATCCTCCATAATAATGCCACAACCTGTGTCCAGATCAATGGGTCAGTGACACCTCCATTTGAACTCCAACGGTCAGTAAGACAAGGGGACCCCATTGCCCCCTATCTCTTCTTGGTAATTATGGAAGCACTGTCAGCCAACCTGCGACAGAACAAAGACCTCACACGTATTAACATATCGAATATCCAGGAAGAGGCAATACATATCTGCTCCCTGTTTGCTGACGACCTTACCATAATGGTAGAGGCAACTGAGGCCAACATGGAAGAAATTCAGCACCTCGTGAACAAATTATGTCGCCTGTCAGAGATGACTGTAAATTGGGGACAAAAGACTACGGGATGGCGGATGCATCACCAAGGGGGCGGACTTCCAGAGAACCCGAGAATCACATGGCTCTCCCCTGACGACCCCCTGAGAATTCTAGGGACACTGATCACCGCTAGAGAAAGACCAGCATCGAACGACGAGTGGCTAACCGGACCAGCACAAGTTAAATTGGAAAAATGGAACAATAAACGCACGTCCATCTTTGGATGGACACTTGTCATTAATAATGTGATCCTGGCCACACTCTGGTATAAGGCCATCCTATGGCCTATGAGTAACGGGGGGCTCAAAGTACTGAAACAACAGCTGGCGACTTTCCTGTGGAGAGGCGATAGTAACATCACCCACACCATAAGCCGCATTGCGTGGGACTCGGTGATCCAGCCCAAGAACAAAGGCAGATTAGGAATCGTGGACCCGGCCACACAATTATGGATTCTCTCGATTCGCTGGCTTCAACTTATTATCTTCTCACCGTCCTCCTCATGGGTCCCCCTTGCCCTGGCACAAATCTCTGACCTCGCCCCAGAATCTCCACGTGAAATTGATCCTCGCGTATGGCTGGAAGACAGGTACTGGAGGTTACCCAGGAAGTACAGAAACGGGGACCCTACCGACAGATATTGGGTGCGTCTCATACGTACATGGAGGAGGCTCCTCCCCCTCAACCGGCCTGTTCCAGAGAGGTGGGAAGATATATTAAGGCAACCCCTATTCGGCAACCGCCTAATAACGGATTCTGAAGAGTGTGTGCGGTGCACATCGGATTCACCATGGAAGGGTTGGGTGGAACACGGTGTACGAAGGGTTGGGGACCTCTGGGACAAAGAGGCAAGAAATTGAAAGAGCGCGGAGAGGTTACGAACAACACTACGATATTGTCACCTCACCGAAAGGGCACTGAATGAGCCGATTGACAGCTTCCCCCTCCACTGGTATGCCACTCTTAGAAAAGGCCCCTGCGCAAAGGAAGATGACTGGGTAGGGCTGCCTGACCGCGAGCGGAAGGTGGGGCACGTGCATCTCACGGACCAGACACATGTGCTAGTTGAAGTCTTCTCCATTCTAAAGGACGACAGACTGCGTTGTAACCATCAACGCTTCATATGGACAAAACAAAGGGATGTTTAACGCATCAGGGTCATTGATGAGGGAGGTCACCAGAGGGCGTATCGCCCAATGACTCCAATCGAGGACCTCCCCCTGGACCCTGATGGGTGGCAATGGACCCTGATGAGTGGCAATGAACCGTGAACATCCCAACCAGGAAGGGAGAGGCAAAAACACTCACACTACGCAACTTAAAATCTAAGTCTGCTTATCGAATGCTCAGACCCAAATGTAGATTACGTGACCGTGTAGAAGACAGATGGTATCACCACCTCAATATAAACCGTAGACTACTGAAACCCATCCGGTGGTTTGCACGCTACAGCAAAAGACCCGCCAAAATCTCCGCCCTCCAGTGGCAAATAAAGCACAGGTGTCTACCAACCAATGATTGGCTGATAGACCATACCCGCCTGGAACAACAGGGGAAGGCACTACCATGGTGCCATAAATGTCTCCTGAGCTACCCCGGGAGGAGGAGGGCTGAGACCATCGAACATATATTCCTCCAATGTCCCACATCAGTGCTATTATGGGGAAGTTGGGACAGGATCTGGCGTCACATAGTTCCTGGTGCAGTCTGGCCATGGGACTGGAGGGCCCTACTCTTGGGGTATTACCCTCCAATCCGGGGGAAGACATTTGAGGAAAACATGTTCAGCCTAGGCAGACGGAGTGTCCTGTGGACTATATGTTGGATAAGATGTTGTCTTGAGATAGAGGAGGCGAGGGTGGAAGACGGCGAGGCCATGGAACAAATCCGAACATTGGTCCAACACGAGATAGCGGCCCAATGGACGACAACTAAAGACAAGCTCGACCTGATGTATACCTGGGGGGACATGAACAGGATCATCTCTACATTCAGCAAGGACTGGCTGGGTGGAGAGAGGGAGGGATGGGTGGCCGAGGTGAAATGGACCGGCCGCCAACCTGAAAGGGAGTCGCAGGGAGAACCCCGGACAGAGATAGTAAGAGACTACCCGCTGATCTTTCACGATTGGACCAAGATTGATCCCGACACCCCGCTACGACCTGCTCACAACTTCGCAGACCTTTTCCCACCTCACCCGCTGTCCTTAGCAGAAATACTACCGGTTGCATGAGCCCTGGTACTTTCAGATCACGTTCGGATCACCGTAGGATCACCTCTGTTTACTGGTTCTCTGTCTTCCATTTCCTTTTCCTATTTCTGCTACCCTCTCTACTTCTCTTGAATCGGTTAACTCATCCTGTTTAATTCTGTGTATTCCTGTTAACTCATCCTGTTTAATTCTGTTTATTCCTGTTTACTTCAGTTCACCTCTTGTTGAGTCCTGACGGGTTCGCAAGCAGGCAGCTACGACAGATGCCCTGTGGAGAGTTGGAGGAGAGTTACGCAGGGGCTGAGGACGGAGGGGATCCTACTGGTGCCCCTAGTACTCCCCCCCATCACCCGGCCCGGTTGTAGGAAGGGTCGAGATGGGGTTAAGATGGGACGGTGTACCCGGTTTCCAGCAAGGGTGTCATTCCCAACAATGTATTGTAATATAAGGGTCAATTATGGGACGTTGGACCCGGTTTCCAGCAGGTGAAGCTCCCCACCAATAGATGGAGCAGCCCGCCAGGCAAAGCCTCAATCCCGGTGGTTCTCTTACCACCACCAGGATAGAGGCTTTGAACACGGGTTTAAAAAAAAAAAAAAAAAAAAAAAAGTTGCACCGACTCATCAGGAGGCTGAACTCTCAACAATCTGCAAAATGTTTGTCAGTCTGGTGGTATAACCGCCATAACTACCGTCTTCACCTTATGGCTGCATCTGGACAGAAAATGGCCCCGAATACGGCTATAATGACCGGGCGTTATATTCGGGTGAAGACAGTAGTCGGGATTGTACCTGGACCCAATGGCTGCGTAGGGCCTAAACTTGAAGTGCGCTCAGCTGCAGGATGGTCCTAATGGTTGATGGTCTTGAGGGCTGTCATGTGCGTGGGAGCAAGTTGCTGCCACTGCAGCCATGCTCGCATGGAATTACTCTTAACCTGCACTGGTGTGGCTGCAGTGGTTAAGGCACCAGGCTGTTGAGCTCAAGATCGCAGTCCCTTTCCATGCAGTAATCTCTCTAAAATTTTCTATGCATTGATGTTTTTGGGATGTTGGACCCGGCTTCGAGCAGGTGTGGCTCCTCACCAATACACTGGAGCATCCAGTGGGGGGTTGCTAGGTGGGGGTGCTCATATCACCCGATCTAGCACCCAGACCCTGGTTTTCAAAAACAACAACAAAAAAAAAAATTCCGGAAGATACAAAAGAAAAAAAACAAACTATACACTTTCTTCCCCTCCCCCCCCCACGAAATTGCACTTTTATTAGAAGGGTCCGGTGCCCAAAGCAAATTACATCATCAGGATAGTCAACAACAAGGACACAGGGTTGTCCTGCCCCTCCAGGAGCTCAGAGCCCCTTCCTTGCGTGCAAAGTTGTCACACTCATTACCCAATCACGGCACCAGCCCTGCCAAAAAAACATGTCTACTCTCATCTACAACCTCCCTACCTACACTCTTAACGCAAACAAATCAATGCTGCCAATTCCAAATAGACGAAATTCTAACAGGCCACAGAAAAAAACGAAATACGCAAACGGAATCAAGACTAGCAGCCAATCCCAAATAGACGAAATTCTAACAGGCCACAAAAACGAAAATATGAAAAGCCAAAAAACCTACCTACATAGATGCTAATTCCAAACAAGAGGGTAAATAAACAATAAAACCCGACTCAATACGCAAGTCTGTCGAGGTTGTCTAAGCTCTCCAGCACAACTTCCAACACAAGGCTGTCACGGGCACCCAAGTATTTTCCACTTCGGCACCCTGCAACGAACCAAACACCAGCAACAGAACAAATTAGGGTCGCCCACCTATCAGAAATTCAATGCGTTTCGAGTTCAAGCACGGCGTCGTAGAAAATACCAGTGTCTTACATCCCTATCTCAACCTTCCAATTTCCCGCATACCCTGTCTCCTCACCAAGCATCAAGCCAAAGCCAACAACAGAACGAATAGGGTTGCCCACCTAGAATATCCCGAACCATTTTGCTCGAGCAAGGTATTCCAATATCGAACCAGCGAACATCAACCCTAGAACAGGATTGTCAACGCCACAAATAACAAGGAGCCAACGCGAGGACACACAGCAGCAGACATCGAAAAGGAAAATCCCACAAAACACGCAGGTTTAATAAGGGAAGAGCGAAGAACAAGAAAAATCAAACATACGGAAAGAGCGAAAAACAAGAAAAATCAGACAAACCTAACTCAATGCATCCGAACAAATCTCATCAAACTATGGAGGATAATGGGTCCCTCCCCTCTTCCCCCTCAACTTCGCTGGCAGGAAATAAGAAGACAGCCTCTCTTCGGAAACCCGAGTATTCTAGACGTCAACGAATCCCCGCTGCAACGCAGTTGGATCCCACTGGCGATCATGGGTAGCCAGAGGAATCTTCACGATTGGGGACATATGGAACGACAGAAGGGCCCAATGGAAAACAGAAGAACAACTGAAAGACCAACTCAAACATGTCCAAAGGAGGACTGAGAAACTCGAGTCCATCCAAACGGCCATCCGCCTCGCTTGGCTAGCTCAACTGAAAAAGGTCCCAACGATTGAGGATCATGACTGGGTGGTGTGATACAAGAGTCTCCCCCGCCGGGTGATGATATGGCAAGTGCTAGACAAACAGGAAAACGACGTCAGCCTTCAAGCCTATCAAATAACGGACCAACAAGCCAGATGGTCCCGACTAGAGAGGTCAGAGAAGGACGACGAAAATACTAACTGGGCTGGCCTAATTATAATCCGAGTCCTTGAAGATCCTGACCATATGTATCACGCATTTGAGCCCGCCACCCCCATCTGCGAGCTCCCCTTCGATCCTGCAGACTGGGAATGGCCGAGAATGGGGGAAACCAGGTCGCAAAAACTGTGGCAATACACAGTCAAATAGGGGTACCGTGTACTACACAAAAAACACCCTGTAGCCCAAATCATTCAAAACAGATGGGACAGGGACTCAGTGTTTCCCACGATCGACTGGTCGGATTTCAAATGGGCACACTATGCACACATGATGCCCACATCACACAGAGCCCTGCAATGGCAAATTCTGCACCGTTGCCTCCCTACTCCAGATTGGATTGTATCCAGGACACAGTTGGAGCAGAAGGGGCAGCTCTCTCCTATTTGCAGATACTGCGGCAGGTCAGCCCAACCCCTGAGAGCCACAATGGAACACTGCCTCCTGGCCTGTCCAATGGCCACCCAAATCTGGAGATGGTGGGACGCGGCCTGGAAAATGTTGACAGGATCTCGGTACCCGTGGGATCTACTGATGCTCCTTCTGGGAAAACACACGGAACTACCATTTCATCAAAATGGACATCTTTTATTTTTTGAACGAAATTGAAACCGAGTTTTTTGGCCGAAAACTCGTCAAAATTTGTTGTTCCTGAGGGTCCGGCGTTTGTAAAACGCTGGACCCCCTGGCTGTACCCCCTGGCTGTACATGGACCTAACTTGAGACCAGGTACCTCCAGGCAGTCCTGCCTGGAGGTGCCTGGTCTCAAGCTAGGTCCGTGTACAGCCAGGGGGTCCAGCGTTTGAAAAACGCTGGACCCTCAGGAACAACAAATTTTGACGAGTTTTCGGCCAAAAAACTCACTTTCAATTTCGTTCAAAAAATAAAATATGTCCAAAAAACTCAGTTTCAATTTCGTTCAAAAAATAAAATATGTCCATTTTGACGAAATGGTTGTTACGGCTACTCCCCCTGAGTGGTCCCCGTACGAGACAAACCTATTCCAAACAACGAGGGTAGAGCTACTCATGATAGTCTGGAGGGCGCGTTGCTCATTCGAAAGGCACACCAACAACTTCGGCTTCGTCCAAGCCAAGGAGCATATAGCGGATTACCTGCACGCCATAACCAAAGCGGCATGGGACAAACTGTCTATTTTTAAAAAAGCAATAGAAGACGACCCGCTTCTGACAGATGCAATCAAAAAACAGAAAATGGAGGATGCTACAACCCTGTTCACCGAACAATGGCTGGGACCTTGAAAGACCCTCACCGACATTGTAGATTCCCAAATTCAATGGAAGCACTGGAGAAAGGACGAAAGAAACTGGCCCTACAGATCCCTCGCAGAATTCCGAGTCCCTTCCGCTTCCACCCCCCCCTCCTTTGTTCTTGTCCACCAATGATCACGACCCCCCCCTTAAGGACGAAAGAAACTGGCCCTACAGATCCTCGCAGAATTCCGAGTCCCTTCCGCTTCCACCCCCCCCTCGTTTGTTCTTGTCCACCAATGATCACCCCCCTCCCTTCCCTTTCCCCCGCTCCTCTTCTCCCCCCCTTCCCCACCTGAATCCGATCTGTCGTCCCTCCTCTGCATCACAAGCCGGTTGAGGAACATCTGTGTTTCGGAGGAACTACAAGGTGTAGCACAGCGAACCAGCCAAGCCGGATCGTCATACCACAGCTCACGATCCGCAACAGCAGTTAGTACTCGGAGGAACACGAGACTGGGAGTGGGCTCAGCCATTCGGGAGCTGGTTTATAACCTGGCCCGTCTGGCCACTCTCTTCATAGTGAAAATCTCGTTTACCCATTCAGAAACTCAGAATACGAATTGAGTGGTAGGGGCGCAGTCTCTCTCATCAAGTAGTACTGACACCTAGCCTCAGACCCCACTACTGTTCGGGGCATGAACTCCACCTTCCTACCTCAGGAGTCACCCCCGCTGTAACACCTCCTGTGTTTTCTCCCCCTATCTTCCAGTGTAGCAATGCTTCCCCTGTCCGCGAGTCGGAGACACAGGTTTATGGAGGGTTTAGGGTTTGAAAGGATGACACATTGTAACGACAATCAGGGGGCAGCACACCAGGGCTGGGACAACAGACAAGGGACCCCCCGGGATCACCCCGGCTGGGAACAGAATCCAACGGGATGTTGGGGTGAATCCAGCAGGACGTTGGGGTGAGGGAGAGGTTGACTGAGATGGCTGCAAAGGGCCTCAGAGGGGTAAGGGCTTATAAGAATTTAAAGAAAGGGATAACACAGTGCAACTACAATCAGGGGGGCTGGACAATAGGGCTGGGATAACGAAAAAAGGGTGCTCTGACAAGGGTAAGGAGATATCAGCAACTACAGGGAAAAAAAGGGAGCCCCAGAGTGTGAACAGGAAAACCCACAAGCCCTAGGTAAAAATCACAAAACCCTGTGCTTCATGATGTTCTAATGGGACGCTGGGCCCGATTCCCAGCAGGTGCCGCTCCCCACCAATAGATGGAGACCCTCAATTCCGGCGGTTCTCTTACCACCGCGGGGATAGAGGGGTTATGAAGGTACCAGTGCTTAAAAAAAAAAAAAAAAAACCCTCCTTTTCACCCTTTTTTTTTTTTTTTAACCCCCGCCCTCTCCCCCCCCCCCCCCCCCCCCCCCCCCCCCCCCCCC
>BFEA01000276.1:241331-254340 GCA_003427395.1 Chara braunii
TTTTTTTTTTTGTTTGGGACAAAAACTCCAGTCTATTAGTGGGGAGCACCACGTGCTGGGAACCGGGCCCAGCCTCCCATATAGAGTTACACAAGTCATTTGAGATACAGGGGCCATTACCCTGCTTCGGCTGAGAATCAATCTGAAAACTGTTGAAAAAATTCAAGAGAATTAAAGAGAGGTTGAAAAACTACGAATGACTACTGACCTCTTTTCGAATCCTCAGAACCCCTAGACTCCCAAACAAAACTCTCTAAAGCTATCCAACACTGTCTTATTCCCTGTCGAGCTCTCCCAGGCCTCACACTCCCACCCAGCTAGGTTACAGAGCAACACGACTCGCCCCAGCTCCGGCCAGCGTCGTCCCAATAGCAACCCTTGGTTGTCCCATTCTTAGCAGAGTTTTTGAATTTCCAGATCTGGCAAGGACTGTGAGTGCCCTTTTTTTTCTTTTTTTTTTACAAAAGAAACTTCGTATGTGGGAAACCCACTTGATGAGGTGATAAGAGCAGCCCCGTGAAGTGGGCCCCAGCGTTGAAGGCTCCATCTATTGGTGGGGAGCTACACCTGCTGGAAATCGGGTCCAGCGTCCCTATACAATGATATGATGAGTATCAGCTGGAAACCGGGTCCAGCGTCCCTGTACAATGATATATCATGGAGATGCCGTACTGCAAAGATGTCATAGAGTTGGACCCCACAGAAATGCGGAAAGGAAGAATGTTTCTGCAAAACTGTTTCCGGGACCCCACAGGCAGTGGAAGACCTTCTGGCAAAAGCGAAATGTCTTCCAAATACTGGTTTCCGGAACCCGACAACCCGCAATTTATAACGTGGAAGAACACATATGGCCGTTTTCACATCGTCCGTGGCGTGGAAAAGTGGCTCTGGAGGACATCTCGCCGCGATTTTGTGCCGAAAGTTGAGAGAGAGGTCACGCCCACCGTTTGAACCAGCAAGTTTCCTCCCCCTTGGCCTACCCCGGTCCTGGAGCCCTGCGTCACCCGCATGAGGCGGCACAGTCATTCCTTGGGTGCAACATTCGGCCACTTTCCTTTTCGGGGTGCTGAACGGGGACCGTTCCTATTATGGAATATCACTTGTGCACTTTGCCGCAAAACGCAGTCTGCTATGGGGTCCCGACAAAACAGTTTCCAACCTTTCCAAAATTGTTCGGCCGCTTTTTATGGCCAGACGTCTTTTCCATCGTTTTTCCTGTGGGGTCCAACTCTATTATGGAATATCACTTGTGCACTTTGCCGCAAAACACAATCTGCTATGGGGTCCCGGCAAAACAGTTTCCAACCTTTCCAAAATTGTTCACCCGCTTTTTATGGCCAGACGTCTTTCCATCGTTTTTCCTGTGGGGTCCAACTCATACTATGCATCCAATACTGTATGAATGTGTTCGTAGAATCTGTATTTGATTGTACGAAACCAAAGTCCCAGTCCACCGTATCTAAAACATCTTCCCAATCTATTTCATCTTTCTTGGTAGTACGCATCTATCTCATCCTCTTACTAGTCTATTTGTAGTACGGGGGAACACCAACCAACCCGGATCTCTCCCCAGCCCACGGGGGAAGGTTTGCACCACAGCTGTGGTGCGAGAGCAAGGCTGTACCAGTCCCTCATCACGGTGACGAGGGGTGGGCAGGCATTGCCAATGGGGGAAATCGGCGGTGCTAGCGCCGAGCAATGGCCAGTCACTGCACCTCCCCCTACCCCCCCCCAATCCCACATGGCGGTGTCTAATGGCCAATATTGTCGCTGCATAGCAGCCAACAACATCAGCCAAGGTCCTGCCAATGCTGGCTTGGGGGGCCAACGGGTTATCTCTAGCTGGTAGAACACCAGGCTTGCCCTGGCACGTACGTGAGGCCAATGGGGATTGAACCCACGACCTCCTGAATGCAACTTCTGTGCCTTACCAACTGAGCTAGGCCCGAAGAATATAGATTACTTAAAAAAAAAAAAAAAAAGCAGAGGCATTGATAACTTCCCAGCACCAGGGAAGGCTTGACCTCCTGCCCTAGTATTCTAAGCCTAAGGAAAAGCAGTTTCATCGACGTCCCCAGTGACCCGTCCTAATGTAATACACATCAACTTGAAGGGGAGTGTCAGCCAATCAATCTTTCGCTATATATGTGATTGGAGGGGCTGATGCTATCTACAAGAAGACGTGAACGATTACGATGAGTGTATGAACCATTTTGAATGCACTAAAGAGAACAACCCTATCAACACAGCGATTTGTACCCGGAGCAAACTACCACCTTTGAGGATAATATATTTAAATTAGGGAGAAGGGCGGTACTCTGGGCGCTATGGAGAAGACGGTGTGTGTATGAGATGGAGGAGGTCAGATTGGACGGCCATGTCTTGCAGGAAGAAATCAGACTGCAGGTGCAAGCCGAAATCACTATTACATGGGAAAAAATGAAGGAGAAATTATCATCCCTGCACGTAAAAACAGAAATCAAAAAACATATTCAACAATTCAGCAAAGACTGGCGGGGAATCCTATTGCAAAAATCTATTGGGTAGGGGAAGGGGGAAGAGAGGGGGAGGGGGAAATGGTGGGAAATGACGACAGGAACTATAATCTTCAGTTTCAGGAGTGGACAAATGTTTGCCTAGATGTACCATGGCGGCCTGCCTAAGATTTTCCAGATCCTTTCCCGCCACCAGCTGTAGCTATGGTGGGAGAACAGTGGTACAGAGGAGGAGGTCCGTAGTGGGACCAACCTGCAGAACGAGGGACTGGGGAAGGGGGTGGAACAGGAAAAGTTGGTTAGCGATTATACCCTCCTCTCTCACGATTGGAACCCCCCACATTGTCTCTGATCATCCTCTGATATGGTCTCAAAAATAACACAGTTCTGGGGAAGTGACGATTCAGATTGGGGCTGGTGGGGGGAGGGAGGAACTAGTGTGTCACAGTGGGTACTTGGCGCCGGTTTCAAGGTGAAGAGTCCCCCTGCCCCTACTTCCACTTCAGCCAATCCCCAGGATGCCAGAGCAAGCAATGCAATCAATGCTGGCAGGGTTCCCCCACAATGTTTCTTTTTCTGACATACTGCAAATTCAGGTATTTCAGGTATCTCTGGTCTCAAGAAGTAGGGTGGGGGGAGGGAGGAACCAGAATGAGTGTTAGTATTCGGCGCCATTCTCAAGGTGAAGAGGTTCCTCCCTTGCCCCGAAATGCCTGCTCAGTCAATCCCCTGTATCCCAAGGCAATCAATGCTGGCAGGAACACTGCATGATTGATCTGATGTAAAAGGGACGTTGGACCCGCTCTCCAGAAGGTGATGCTCCCCACCAATAGATGGAGCCGTCTCCTGGGTGGTAGTGGTGTCTGCTCTTTCCATCATGGAGCAACTTGGAGGGATAGGGGGTAAATCATGGTCAGATTTGATCTATATCCAGGAAACGCACCTCATGGACATCCCAAAACACACTAGAGTTCACAATCTGATTTGGCCATTTCATAAACTGTGTTCTCATGCGCAAAGAAGCAGCTCACTGTGTTCTCATGCGCAAAGAAGCGGCTCAGGAGGGGTAGCCATTTGGGTTCCTCCTCAATCTAGGGCTGAAGTTGTGTATTGGGAGGCAGATAAGGAACAAGGGAGATGGATTGTTGCTCTGGTAATGTTGGAAATATAGATAGTCTGTGTAATGAATATTTATGGCCCAAATGATGTGCACGAAAGGGTTACATTTTTCCAAACAATTCGTAATCATATACCTGATGGGATACCTCTAATTATGGCCGGGGATTTCAATGCAGCTCCTGATAGGGGGCTGGATAGATGAAAGATCCTCACTCCCTGTCCTGGGTATATTGAGGAATATGAGAATATAATCAGTAGATTATGTGAGTCTGAGGGTCTTTTTGATTTTTTTAGACGTTTTCATCCTCAGGAAAGGATTTTCACATGTATACGTCATGGGGGTTCCGCAACTATATATAGGTCACGCATAGACTTGATCTTACTTTCAGAAGACCTAGAAAGGGCCCTTAAGGGGGCAACTATTTTCCCTCAGAGTCCTTGGCCTGGAGCGGATCACAAAATGTGTGCGATACTATTATTTTTTCGTAAAAAGTCGGACGAGGGGAAATGGTTTTATAAGTTGAATACGTCGTTGTTGTCTATTCCTCGATTCAGACAGTTCGTGCAAGATATATAAAAATTCTGGCAATCAACTAAGCTTCAACATGATTCTCCCATTGAATGGTTTAATAATGGTTTAGCCTTTGTGGTTCGGAAATGTCAGGATTATTCAAAACTTCTGGCAAAGGAAATATATCAAAAAGAGATACAAATTCAAGAGCAGATTATGCATTATGAGCTTCATGATTCAGAGTCCAATCAACAACAACAAACCGATATCAGTAGCTTAAGGAATCAACTTCTCTCCTTTGCACAACATCATTGGCAATAGTATCTTATTAGAGAGAAACTAACCAAGCATCAAACTGAAGGACAAATGGATACGACTTTCTTTGCTATGGCCAAATCTAGGGTCAGAAGGGCAGTTATAGAAGGGTTGATAGACCCATCATTCCTGCCCATATCGATAATCTCATTTCCTCAGCAGGAAGTCTTGAAACAGTTTATGATTTCTTCTAAGGTATTTTTACATCACCCAAAACTCTCGTGATGCAATTGAGGATCGTAAAGAGATAGCTGACTTTCTGATTCCCCTAACGAAAACTCTTTCACAAGAACAAAAAGACGCACTGGAGAAACCAATTTCAAAAGAGGAAATCCGGAGAGTCTTGCTTCAAATGAAAAAGGATAAAACCCCGGGTATTGATGGATTTCCTAAAGAATTTTGGAAATCAATGTGACCGATTTTTCAAATGATCTAATGAAATTTTATAATTTAGTTCAAAACGCAGGATATATGAGAGAAGTTAGTTGACAAGGAATTATCACTCTCCTCTATAAAAAAAGGGGACAAGACTAATATTAGAAATTACAGGCCAATCACATTGTTAATTGTTGTCTATAAGATGATAGTTAAGGCTATAGCAAATAGAATGATCCCGATTATGCCAGAAATCATTCATCCCTCGCAAAAAGGGTTCATAGAGGGACGCCATATACAAGACAATATAATTTTGATTAATGAGATGATTAAATTGACTCGTCAGTCCCGTCAAAATGTAGCAGTTATCGTTATACATTTTGAGAAAGCCTACGACCATGTGGACTGAAGATTCTTGGATGCTTGTTTGGCAAAAATGAACTTTGGGTCTGTTTTGCGTTAATGGATTAGTATACTACACTATAATGCTACTACTAGAGTTCAAGTTAATGGGTTACTTTCTCCAGAAATCAAATTACAAAGATCGGTGCGTCAGGCGGATCCTTTGACGCCCTTTCTTTTCCTTATAATTATGGAAGCCTTGGGAGCAAATCTTCGAAGTCGTCACAATTTAAAAAGGCTACAAATCACTAGGATTCCAGAGGAAGTCATTCCTGTTAGCTCGATGTTTGCAAATGACCTCACTCTTATAATGGAAGCATCAATAACTAATATGATGGAGATCAAGGTTTTAATGGATAAATTTACTTCAGTATCAGATATGGTGGTTAATTGGGGTAGCAAGACACAGGGTTGGTGGGTGCACTCCAATGGAGTCAGACCACCTGGACAACCTAGGGTAAAATGGTTATCCCTAGAAACCCTTATTCGGGTCTTGGGTGTTTCTCCTACTACTCTAAGGAGACGCACTACAAATGATGATTGGATAACAAAACCTGCGCTTGAAAAAATGTCCCAATGAAAAAATCAACATACTTCTTTATTTGGAAGGTTTTTAATCATCAATAATGTTGTTACAGTACTAGCATCCATTTGGTACAAGTCTGCAATCTGGTCACTCTCCAGGACAACAACAAAGACATTGAAAAAGTTTTTTATATCATTTCTCTGGAGGGAAAATCATGAAACTCAAAAATTAATTCCAAGGGTAGCATGGCTTACGCTTATTCAGCCTAAATCGAAAGGGGGATTAGGTATATTAGATCCATCTTTACAATGTCAGGCATTGTCTCTTCAATGGATTGAATCACTGATTTTTTCACCAGAGGATTCCTGGCTACCAATGACCCTAGAGCAAATACGGCATTTGGCGCCATCTACAATTGAGGGGATTAATCCACTTACATGGATAGAAAATCGTTATTGGTCCATTCCAAGAGGAAACCTACATACACATGAGGAAGGGATGGAGGGGGAAACGATCTGTCAGGATAACGTTTGGGGTTCTCTTATCAAAACCTGAAGAAAACTTTCATTCCCAGAAATCCCATCAAGATATGAGGAAGTGTTAAGACAACCGCTTTTTGGCAATAGATGGATCACAGACAGCAATGGGAGTGTTTACAATAGTTCTTCACCTCCATGGTCAACCTGGGTTAAAAGGGGAGTCCTGAGGATCAAAGATATATGGGATCCAGCGGTTAAAAATTGGAAGTTTATAGAGCAACTTAAATTCACGCTCAAATATGCTCACCACCTACCTGAAATGTTGGATCAAATATTTTTTTTCATTCCTCTGGCCTGGGGCAAAAGGCTAAGAAAAGGATACCGCCTACAGGAGTCAGCTTGGGTGGCGGGATGTGATTCACACAATGAATGGATAATAGGTCAGGTTGTGTGCCAACATCAGGATGGAGCAATGGTAAATATTTTCCGTTTACAACATAATTTTTTTTTGGCTAGGTATGATTTTGGCTAGGTATGATCCAGACAGACTGGAGTGGGTGCCCAACAAAATGATATACAGGATTAGGGTCCTACTTCATACAATGATTAATCACACAACTAATCACACAACACTGACTCAATGGCGGACCTACTATCCGAAAATCCCAATAGCAGAACTTCCTCTTAACCTTGAGGAATGGACATGGAAGCTTTCGAAGAGAGGTAAACACATGACACTTCAATCTCTGACTGTCAAGGCAGCCTATCGAATGTTGAGACCCAAAGTCGATGCTCCAGCGATTGTGCAAGATAGATGGGTAAAACATCTCAACATTCATATAGACCAGTGTAGAACAGTACGATGGTTTCGGTCCACTAAGGAAAGACGAGCCAAATTTGTTTCACTTCAGTGGGACATTATGCATAGATGTTTGGCTAGCAATGATTGGTTGATAGATCCCTCAACACTGGAGCAGAGGGGTTTGGCGTTACCATGGTGTCAATCTTGTCACATGTCGTTCCCCTCACGTAAGTATAGAGAAACGATTGAACACATTTTTACTGAGTGTCCAAGGTTCATCCTTATGTAGCGACGTTGGGATTGTATTTGGCAAAGATTAATGGGCATTGAGTGGCCTTGGGAATGGAGAGCTCTTTTACTAGGACAATGGAATACGGATGATCTGTCCCTCTCCACCTTTCAGTCAAATCTATTTTGTCTTGGAGGGAAAGCTATCATATGGGCCATATGACAACGAAGGTGTGTGTATGTAATGGAGGAGGTAAGTATGGAAGGGAAGAAATGTTCTCAGAATATCAAACAATTTGTGGAAACAGAAATCAGGGCTCAATGGGCTACTATTAAAATTAAATTAAAGTCTCTAACTCAGAAAAAAAACATCCAAAAATTTATTCTCAAATTCACAATGGACTGGCTAGGGGGTCCTCAGGAGCAAGGAATTGGACAAGTGGTATGGCCTGATGAGAATGAGTCTGTGATGCCTCTCAAAAAAAATCACTTGCTACATTTTAATGACTGGTTTGATATTCAGCCAGGGGAATTCCGCAGAGATGCTGCATGTTTTTTTGAATTGTTCCCTCCCTCAGAGTTAGCTTTAGTAGAACCTCAATGGTTGGTGGAGGGGGGTCGGATAATGAAGAATGATTAATCATCATTATGAGGATTAGAACTACTAGAGGGGAATGTTCTATATGGCGGTCTGTTCAGGACTGAAGAGGTGGTTAAGATTCTTTTGAACTCTTATCAAGTTGCATCACTTGACATTTTTTATGTATAAGGGATGCTGAACCCGGTTTTCAGCAGGTGATACTCCCCACCAATAGACTGAAGTCTCAACTGGGTAATTAGGAATGAATGCTCTTATCACCATTCCTAATGACTTCAGTTGTGTTTTGAAAAAAAAAAAAAAAAAAAAAAAAAGATTTGTACTCAACTGTTTTGAATGCCCTGACGAGAGCAACCATATCGACACAGCGTTTTGTTAGGTAGCCATGTGGTGATAAACATTCAATATTGGATCTACCCGCGAAATCTACATCAGGTAAACCATATCGTCATGTATATAAACGTTGTAATAGTCAGTCATCAGTGTGTAAACAATAGACCAATCCAAACCATGATCAAATCAGCTAGGTATATATCCTAATGAGATAGGCTATTCACCATGCAACCAGAAAATCTAAGTAATATGAACCGCAACATCATGTGTCGAAACAATATGATGACAGTCGAGCAGTCTGTACGAGCGAAACAATACAAGATATGACCAAACCGACTAAGCATGTCACGAAATTGGGTAGGCTCGCCATCGACGAACTAAATACCACCCCCACTGCCACCCAAGTACTATCCTATCCCCACCCGAGAAAAAGCCAAAACGAAGCACACACCCCTCCCCCGGCTCACCATTCCCGACAAATAGCCCCACGTGGCCTTGACCTGCTGACCTGGCCATCGTGATAAGATGGTTGTTGTTGTTGATGAGATACTGGCGTCCATCTCGCCACCAAAAGCTTGTGCGATATTCGATACCGTTGTGATGCAAACTGTCGGTGTTGATGTTGCGATGGTAAGGTCAATGACGTCGCTAGTGTAATTGCTATCTTCGTTCAATCGCTGATGATTGTCGCTTCCACCCATTATCCCAAAGCTGCAGTCGAGTAACTCTCCATCTCTCACTGTGTCATCGAGATGACATAGAGGTAGTTCCCCATCTACCCCTGTGTCATCCATCTCCAGTCGATCCTCCATCTTCGGCGCTGATGTTGCGATGGTAAGGTCAATCACGTCGCTAGTGTAATTGCTATCTTCGTCCAATCGTCGATGATTGTCGCTTTCACTCATTGTCCCAAAGCTGTAGTCGAGTAGCTCCCCATCTCCCACTGTGTCATCGAGATGACATAGAGGTCGCTCCCCATCTACCCCTGTGTCATCCATCTCCAGTCCATCCTCCATCTGATAACGCAGATCACGTCCCTCCCGAAATAGAGCCTGGCAGACTCCCATCCGTGCCTCCACCCGTCTCCAATCCATATAGTCATCAAATTGGGGATCCGGCCCCTCCTCCAGCTCCCACAGGATATCCAACATATTTAGAGTGTGGGCGTCCAACCACTCACCCAGTGTCATTGCACCCCCATCGACCACCAACCCCTTCTGCATCTGAAACAACAAAACCCCCACGACCGCCTGCAGCCGCTGACATCCCATCTTCATGGTAGCCAGCCAATCATCGCCCCCCTGTTGTAGTTCCGCCATCGTCTCCATTCCTTGTTGTAGGTCCCTCACAGTCTCCATGACTCCAACATAAAAAATATGGCTGGTTTTCAAGCAATATTTATCGTATTTCATCTCGAATTTCTTCAAAAGATCAACAACTTTTCTATTGTTATTCCACAAGGGTTCCCTCGTTCCATCAAGAATCCAAGTAAATCAACGTTCGGTCATCGGTCAATCTAGGGACGTCACAGATTTCAATAGCATGATCAACGTTGAACTATTGTTGAAATTTTGAAGATCCGTTGTTGAAAAACAGTTGATCTGTTGTTGATCAATATGAATCTGAGGTGACAAAAAAAAAATGGTGAAGCATAATAAATATATTTATATATATGTGTAATAGATATATGTATCATGTATTTGTATGTATATATATATATCATCATTGAAAATTACTTGGTAAACTGTAGGTAATGAAGAAGAGGACAAAAAATGAAGGGTTGTAACATTATGTTCAACGAACTTGTACCATCTCATCCGAAGGTTGATTCCCCTAATTCAAATATATATCGTACATCAGAAAAACTTGACTGAACCGTATGAAAAAGTTTCCTCTTGGATAGTATTCAGAGTTCATTCTACATTTGCTTGCCACAACTAATAACCTTTCTCTCTTAGATAAGGTGGTGTAGGCTGTAAGGTTGTGTGTTTCTTGAGCGACCAGGTCAATGTGTGATTGGATCCTTTATTTATAGCCCTTGCACGATCTGATTCCTCATTTAGCCGAAGTGGTGCAGACTCTTGCACGACTAGATCCTTCATTCACTCAAAGTGATGTATGCCATTAGGTTGGTATCCCAGTATTTACATATATCTATATATTTATTATTTTCACACTATACTTATTTAAAAAAAGAACTCTAAGAATGAAAGAGAGAGGTGCAATCCACGACTGTGCGTCTATTTAAAACATAATTTTTACCTTGTTTACAAAAAGTCACGTGGCTGTGGACTTCTTCCAAGGTTGGAGAGAGGTTGCAGTCCACGATCGTGTGAACTTTTGTCAATATGGTTCACATTGTATACAAATAGTTACACAATCGTGGACTTCTATTCACCTTAAAGAAAGTGTGTGTGTGTGAGAGAGAAAGAGAGAGAGAGAGAGAGAGAGAGAGAGAGAGAGAGAGGGAAAAAAAAAAAAAAAAAGAGAGAGAGAGAGACAGACAGACAGGAAGACACAGAGAGAGAGAGAGGTGCAATCCACGACTGTGCGTCTGTTTAGAACATAATTTTCACCTTGCTTACAAAAAGTCACGCGGTTGTGGACTTCTTCCAAGGTTCGAGAGAGGGTGCAGTCCACGACCGTGTGAACTTTTGAAAATACGGTTCACATTGTATACAAACAGCTATACAGTCACAAACTTCTTCCCACCTTGAAGAGAGAGAGAGAGAGAGAGAGAGAGAGAGAGACAAACAGAGAGAAAAAGAGGAAAATAGAGGGTGCAGTCTATGACTGCGTGACCTTTTCAAACATGGTGTTCTCATTGATTACAAAATGTCATGCAGTAATGAACTTCTTCCCATGTTCGAACACCTATGCAATTACGATCGTGAGAGTTTGATAACACACGGTTCACATTATGCACAAAAAGCTACACAGTAATGAATTTCTTCCAAACTTAAAAGATAGACAGACACAATCGGTAGATGTCGAAGCAACAAACGACTGTTGTGAGAGAGAGAGAGAGAGAGACAAACAAATAAAGAGAGAGAGAGAGAGAGAGAGAGAGAGGGAGAAAGAGAGTACATTCTACGACAATGTGGTCTTTTGAAACATAGTGTTCTCGTTGATTATAACGTCACACAATCGTGAACTTTCTCCCATGTTCAAACACTTGTCCAGTTCACGACCGTGTAAGCTGGATAACACTATTGTTCTTTCAACCTTAGAGAGAGAGATAGAGACAGATAAATAGAGAGCGAGAGAGTCAAATAGAGAAAGAGACAGGGAGAGAGAGGGGTGCAATCTATGACAACGTGGACTTCTGAAACATAATGTTCTTGTTGACTACAAAATGTCACACAGTCGTGAACTTTCTTCCATGTTCTTACACATGTGCAGTTCATGACCATGTTGGCAGGATAAGATACGGTTCACATTGTGCACCAAAAGCTACACGGTAGTGGACTTCCAACCTTAGAAAGATAGAGAGAGAGAAAGGGTGCAATCCACGACTCCGTGGAACATAATGTGTGCATTAGGCAATGAAAACATAAATCAGCACCATTGTGGACTTCTGCCAATGTTGGAGAGCATACAATGAACAACCATGTGAACTGCTGAATATATGATGCACAAAAAAAGGAGAGAGAGAGAGCAATAGAGCGCGCGCGCGCGCGAGAGAGAGAGAGAGAGAGAGAGAGAGAGAGAGAGAGAGAGGTGCAGTCCATCGTTGTGCATCTTTTTGGAACATAGTCTTCGCCTCGTGTACAAAAAGCCACGGGGACGGGGTCGTGGACTTCTTCCCACATTGGAGAGAGGATACAATCCACAATCGTGTGAGCTTTTCAATATATGGATCACATTAAGTACAAAAAGCAACACGGGTGTGGACTTCTTCCCATCTTGGAGAGAGAGAGAGAGAGAGAGAGAGAGAGAGAGCAATCGACGGCTGCGTGGGCTTTTGTTGCATAGTTTTCGCAATGTATACACAAAGAAACACGATCGTGGACTTCTTTCTACATTGGAGAGAGGATACAGTCCACGACCTTGTGATAATTTTAACAGATTGCAAACATTGTGTACAAAAACCTACACGGTCGTCGACTTCTTCCCGCATGGAGGAGAGAGAGAGAGAGAGAGAGAGAGAGAGAGAGAGAGAGAGAGAGATCAGTTCGTGGCTGCGTGACCTTTTGTTGCATAGTTTTCGCAATGTATACACAAAGAAACACGATCGTGGACTTCTTTCTACATTGGAGAGAGGATACAGTCCACGACCGTGTGAGAATTTTAACAGATTGTAAACATTGTGTACAAAAACCTACACGGTCGTCGACTTCTTCCCGCGTTGGAGAGAGAGAGAGAGAGAGANACAGATTGTAAACATTGTGTACAAAAACCTACACGGTCGTCGACTTCTTCCCGCGTTGGAGAGAGAGAGAGAGAGAGAGAGAGAGAGAGAGAGAGGGGTGCAATCTATGACAACGTGGACTTCTGAAACATAATGTTCTTGTTGACTATAAAATGTCACACAGCCGTGAACTTTCTCCCATGTTCGAACACATGTGCGATTCATGACCATGTTGGCTGGATAAGATACGGATCACATTGTGCACCAAAAGCTACACGGTAGTGGACTTCCAACCTTTGAAAGACAGAGAGAGAGAGAGGGTGCAATCCACGACTGTGTGGAACATAATGTGTGCATTAGGCAATGTAAACATAAATCAACACCATTGTGGACTTCTGCCAACGTTGGAGAGCATACAATGAACAACCATGTGAACTTTTGAGTATATGATGCACAAAAAGAGGAGAGAGAGAGA
>BFEA01000276.1:302803-321177 GCA_003427395.1 Chara braunii
CCCCCCCCCCCCCCTTCCTTGGACCTGACTCCTCCGGGGAGTGACTGACGACTTCCCATACCCTCCCCTCCATGATGCCCCTCGTTTCAGCCCTACTGATCCCGAGACCTGGCCAGGCCACAAGCAGAACTCAAACGAACAGCGTACCCTGTTGCAGAAAGGGTCGGGCCCGGAGCCCGCAGCTGTTTAGAGAGAAAAGGTGGAATGACATGCAGCTCGAAGCCCTCCCACACAGGGCCCACAATCAGACACTGTCAGACGTCGAAGAAGTGGACGTTTTGACATTTCCTTCACTATCCACAACCCCACCCACCACCACACACAAACTTGTTGCACAGTAGTTACATACAATGTGAATTTTCCACAAGCATCCTCGTTCACACACTTAATCAGATGCAGACACATATCAAGGGGGATGGCAGACACCTGGGATCGAGCTTCAGCCAGTAAGCTGCAGGGGGAGATTAGATATAAACAGTTGGCTGGCAACATCCTGGGTAGGGCTTGGCCAGTAGGAAGCAGGAGCTCTACAAATGGGAAGGGAAACATATGCAGCTTGGAGGGAGAAAAAGACGCTCTAGAGTTACTGTAGGAACTCCAATGGCCACATGCCCAACAATCATTGTACTGGAAAGCTGTATCCAAGGGAGGGTGGACCTATTTTCCAGCAGGTGCTACTCCCCTCCAGTAGATGGAGCCTTCCCGGCGGTGCTAGAGGTGTCTGCTCATATCAGCACTCCTAGCATCCGCTCGGGATGTTTTCTTAAAGGGGTAAGTTCAGTAGAGTCACAAATACGAGTTGTAATTGAACTATGGGGCAAGATACAGTTTGCAATTGCCCTTCGGGCACCCTACCTGGCCAGAAAGCTGGGTTGTATACATTGGCCAAACTGCAATTCAGAACTGTATCTTGGCCATAGTGCCATTGTAACTAGCTTTTGTGACTCCTGCGTAGTTTCCCCAAAAAGGAGTAATAACTTCAGTAGAGAAAAAAAGAGTCCACTTGCGAAAACACCTTTCTGACACCTCTTAGATCTTCTTTTTTGTCAGGTTTTCAAGAAGTGGGGTCTGGCTACTCCTCAGCTCTTGAAAACCCGAGTCTCAAGAGGGGTGTTGGGAGGCTTATATAGATCTCTCGCCACCACTCTCTAGTCCACGTGTTTTGAGAGCAAGGCTCCCCTGCTTTCACAATGAAACTTGGCCAAACGATTGATCCAGGGTTGTCATTACAACTAAAGTGCTGTACTAGCAAGGGGCATTGATTACTTCCGCAGCAGGGAAGGATTAACCCCGCTCCATCCAAAAATCGAACTCTGCCCTTCTATAGACAACCAGCAGATGATGAACCGTACAAAGTTAAGGAACGGGGGGAAACTATAGCAGGGCTAAGAAAATCGAGCACAATCTGAATCCTAACCAAACCCTAAGTGATTGCGACAAGTGATCGACCGAACCCATGACTCCGTACCCTCCACAGATATTGACACAGGGACGATCCAGAAGGGAGAAGACTCGTTAATCTGAAGAGACTACTCTGTAATTAGCAGCCCTTCCAACAGAACTCATGCCATCCTTCGTGCACACGAACCAGCACAGCAATGATCGTGAGGGGAAAGCAGTCGTTGGTCGAAAATTTGAAACCACACTCAACAGCCCTCTCGCAGGTAGCCCAAACTAGGTCACAGCAAAACGTTGTGAAACACACAAAACGGCTGCTAACCTCCATACAAGATATAAAACAGGCGCACAATCATGCCTGTTGGAAATGATGCATCGCGATGCCTGTCGTACAAGATATGCAACAGATACGCAACAGAATCCCACCCTACCTCCCCCAGAATCCCACGGAAAAGATCCATCGCCACGCCTGTCGTCACCCCCACGCACAATCAGCATCATCTCACGGTGCATAGAAAGCCTACGGAGATAAACAGAAAGCACCATGAAACTGCCAACCAAGAGCCCTCGCCCTCCCTTCAGTCCCAACAGGAAGGCAAAATTCTTGGAGAAAGGCCCATGCAAAGTGAAAACCAAGGGAGATGAAGTTGTCTCTACCCTGGTGACTGTTGCATCGAGAGATGTTGTTGGCATGTTCCCCACTATATTCGTTGTTGGCAAAATACTTGTTGTCGAGAGTTGAATGGTCGATGCCATCGTCGTGAGCGTTGTTGTTGCGGTTGATGTGATTGTCGCTGTTGCAGATGTCGTCGTCATAGGTGTCGTTGATGTTGTTGATGTTGTTGATGTTGTTGATGTTGTTGATGTGATTATCGTTGTTGCAGATGTCATCGTCATGAGCATCATCTCTGTTGTTGAAGCGTTTGTCGTTGTTGTAGATATCATTGTCTTAGCCGCTGCCGGTGGGGATCAATTTGTCGTCACTGTTTTGTGTGTCTTTGATGAAACGTCTGTCGATATTTCGCCACTTACCGCATTTGTGTCTGATGACGTCGCCACTGGTGTAGTAGCCGTTATCGTTATTGTCGACTCAAACTCGGCAGAATAAGTGATAACAAGATTGAAGACACCAGCCTGCAGCTGAGCTTCGGTCGTCAGCCTCTCCTTCAGCTCATCGTAGTAATCTACACCCTGGTTGAAAGTCATGTTACGACTGTTTATCAGAGTCTCAGGCCACTGCCAATCAACAAAAGCCTCCAGTGCTGGATCCTCCTCGATCTGCCAGAGGATAGTTGAAAGTTGTTGGCACTTGTCCTCCGGCCATGTGGTCGGGGTGGACCCCCCCCAATCCACCACTGGCTAGGCCTGGAGAACGGAGGGCAAGACTCTGACAATCTGTTGCATACGCTGTTGTGTATCTTCCAGCTCATACAACCATGAGTCTGCCTGGCGTTAGAGGGCCTTTGGCGAAGCCATCTCCTGTAGAACCGCCACGTGCGTTAATCCCTGCGCAAGAACGTTGTCGTAACGCGCGGCCCGCACACGGTCGTGAGCGTTGGACCTTCACGGTCGTATCATGCAGGAGTGTTTATGTGGCCGAACGTAGGTACCACTCCGACCGTGCGCGCTAGCCATACTGCTCACGAGGTCTTGCAACAGGACAAGACTCTGTGAGGTACAACTTACCTCTACCTCAGGGGTTATCACCACCCTATCCCTACTGAGCTACTAACCCATATACGAAGGTTTTTACTTGCAATCGCAGAGGTGGGTCAGCCGAGGGCGTTTGCTCGATCGTAGTAGCATAGGTATACGCACAGTAGAATGCCTAAGATCGGGCCGTGTAAATGTTAGAGATCGGGGCATTGACTTTCCCGAACCGACTTTATGACTCAGGTCGACTTAAGTGACGAGTTGTCGCGCTTACACTAAACAGACCCATGATTCTTTTTGGACGAACATGATGAATCATACTCATAGGCGAATAACAAATATAATAGTGGTAGGTGAGTGACAATAAAGCGAGGTCTAATGTGATACTCAATGGTAAGTAACCCTGTACTAGCACAGCGCTTCATATGTGAGAGTCATTCTCCATTACATATGTATATTACAAATAGGCTCAAGGCAGAAGTTAAGGCAAGGGGATGTCTTTACATTTACACGTACACGATAAAAGAAATAAATTCACAGAGTTAAGCATATGTCTCTTGACCTTTCCAGTCATTTACCAAAATCAAACACAGACTCATGACCTCTTTCAAGAAACATAGGCTCATGGCCTCTTTCAAGAATGTCAAGCGCAATGATCTTTTGGCCTTCCAAGAATCCTAATGAGAAACCATTGAGGATATCCAAAGTTTCAAACAAAACGTTCAAAGTTACATGTCGTTGAGGTGTCTGGGTTAGGGCCCAGAACGAGAATGAGTTTGTCAAAACAAGTTGCAAGGAACTGTTCTTTGGGTTCTTTACTGACCTACTGACAGATTGGGGGCCTTGGGTAGACTCTTTGCGAATACTTCTGGAAATGATCGATTGATTAAAATGATCCACTAAGGAAAAGACAAGCAGTTAATCCTAAGTCAATATCACATTGGAGCGGACACTCAGACCCTTATCCAACTGCCCCTCGGTACCATTTCCTTCCACATTCACCAAGTGATCCGGTCAAATCGGCACGCATCAAGCAGCTGGACGGACGTTCCTTGGACTTCAATCCAACTACTCTTCCAATACCATTTAACACATTTATCCAAATCAAACTCAGCGAGCAACTGGACGGACACTCCTTAGCCCTCTATCTAGACACCCCTCTAATACAATTCCATACATCAGATCTTATCATCATACGTGAAACAATTAGACGGACACTCCTTGACCCTCTATCTAGACTCTCCTCCAATACCATTGAACACATCAGATCCTATCATCATACGTGAAGCAACTGGATGGACACTCCTTAGTCCTCTATCCAGACACTCCTCCGATATCATTCAACACATCAGATCCCATCATCATACGTGAAGCAACTGAACGAGCACTCCTTGAACCTCTATCCAGACTCTCCTTGAATACCATTCAACACATCAGATCCTATAATCATACGTGAAGCAACTGGACGGGTACTCCTTACTCCTCTATCCAGACACTCCTTCGATATCATTCAACATATAAACTTTCATCATCATACGTGAAGCAATTAGATGTGCGCTCCTTGGCCCTCTATCCAGACATTCCTCCAATACCATTCAACACATCAAATCCCGTTATCATACGAAAGCAACTGGACGGGCACTCCTTGACGCTCTATCTAGACACTCCTCCAATACCATTCAACACATCAGATCCCATCATCATACGTGAAGCAACTGGACGGGCACTCCTTGGAACTCTATCCAGATACTCCTCCAATACCTTTCAACACATCAGATCCTATCACCATACGTGAAGCAACTAAATAGACACTTCTTGACCCTCTTTCCAGCCACCTCTCAATACCAATCAGATCATCAATAAACACACACGAAGCAACTGAATGGACATTCCTTGACCCTCTATCCAATCACTTCTCAATACCATTCAATTTTTACATTCATGACACAATCATTCATCAAGCATTCAATAGGTCAATCATCAAGTAGTCAGATCATCCTTCACCGAAACAACAAAGCGATCCATCCTTTGAATCTCTACTTTATTTGTTTGTCCAATATTAAACATATCGTGATAATCCAAACATGAGAATGTCTAACTTAATTTTCAATATGAAATATTTTTATCTAAGTACTTCATTTATCATGGGGATTGTCGAGGATATGGTTGCAAAAAAAACATGAGATACGCACACATATGTGCCATCTTAATGAAGAGTGCATGTCTCGAACCATTTAATAATGGATTCATAATAAATATAGGCTCAAAACATTTTGTAAAATAACGTAAAATGCAAGAAGTTCGTGACCATTTCAATAACCGTAGTGTACTTCAGCATGAAGACAAAAGAAGGAAGACAACCCAAACCAAACGTATAAGGGAAAACACGTTGTTGAAGTGTCTGGGTCTAAGCCCACATGAACACGATATTATCAAAATGATTTCGACAATAGTCAGCGCAGAGAAGGTCGTTTACTGACGTGCTATCATAAAGATAGCAGCATATTGTCTTCTAGACTCATAGTGAACCCCTCTGAAGTAATCCTCGACCGAAACGTCTGAAAGCGGCTCCAACTCTCGATGCATCCCGAAACGAACGCACAAGTTGTAGTAGCTGGAGCAGTCGATATTCATTACTATGTTCTACTCCCCCTCGTTTCACTCACACTTCTCCTCTATCTCCTTCTTTCTTCCTTCACACCCAATGCACATCCCCTTCTTAGCCAATGCTTTAACAACCCCCCCTCATCGCATTTAATCCTTGTTATACCACTCTCACCAACATTGATCTCTTCATGCGACATTCAACTCCTACCTTTCAACCACTTTATCGATCATCTATCTATTGGTCAACTCTCCATTTATCGATAGTCCCTCAATCAAATTTTAAGTGATGGTTTGTTGACTAGAGAGCAGTTGTAGTGGTGCATATGTATTGACTAATAAACAATAATTAACAAAGGAAATGACAATAAAAACAATAGTTATAACAGTTATAATCATAGTAATAACCCTACCCTTCTTTCCTTGTTCCATTTACATAGGTTTGGCCTAGTACGTGACCATGTGGTATAATGCCGACAAGCGTGTGGACCTCTTAGCACACAAGTACCTCTCAAGTCACATAAACACTCACACAATCAGGCAGTCCAATAACCATACGGAAGCCCAGTAAACACCTGCACACATAGACTCAAAATTCTCAGCAGAATAGCGGGATTCTCAGTAGTGACTCAATCAAGCAATAAAACCGAAAAAGGCAAATCTCTTAGCCTGCGTAGATTCAGGATCATCAAGGGACTTCATCTGAAATCCATAGCGGACCGTTGTTGACGGTAGTTGTGGACCGTTGTAAAGGAAACAATAGTGGGTAGCTACTAAGAACAACAATGACTGCTGCTAAGACAAGCGGTGGGTTGTTGTTGTGAACAACAATGGTTGTCCGTACCTGCGGCCTGCAACAATAGGCAGTCAGTGCTGCAATAGCCATGGTGACGGCAACCCCAATCAGCAGTTGCAGCAGCTAACTAATAGGATGTATCTCGAGGCAGATCCATGTCCCTCTTCTTCCTCACACTCTTTTCTGTCAATATCACGATCAGATATAAATGCAGATTATACTAATAACTATAATAATAATCAGGGTTACCAGCCCGTACGTACGGAGGCCCCCCGGCGAACCTCCGTACGTTCGGGCGTTCGGGGTCCCGTACGGGGTCCGAACCCGACGGCGTTCGGCCCCCGCGAAAAATTATTTCGGGGCCCACAAATATATATATTTTTTTCTGAATGTTTTTTTATAAGTTCTCTATGACGCGACGTACATACCTATAAATTTTCAAGTCATTTGGCTTAGCCAAATAGGAATTAAAAATCGCCAAAGATGGCGGTGTCAAAACGTGCTGGCCCACGTTTGTTTTCACTTTTTACTTTTTGTTTTCACTTTAGTTCGGGGTCTAAACAATTTTATTATTTTTTGAAACTTTTTTAGTGGGTTTTTTATTATGTGAAGTACACATCTGTAAATTTTCAGGGCATTTAGCTATGCCAAACAAAAATGAAAAATCGCCAAAGATGGCGGTGTCGAAAACATGCTCGTGCACTCACTAAATTTAATTCTTTTTTTATTTATTTTATTTTTATTATTAGTATTTGTTCTGTGTATTTTATTTGTATTTCAAATTTGGTAAGGAATTCGGACGTAGTGCTCAGGCAAATCTTGTTTAATTTATTTTTCTCCATAACATATCTTTTTTTCAGATTTGTTTGATGATTGTTTTTATATTTTTTTTTATTTTTTTTTTGGTCCACGTTCGGCCCGAACGACCGAACGCATCCCAAGGGGTCCCATATGTTCGGGCGTTCGGGTTCGGGCGTTCAGGTTCGGGCGTTCGACCCATCCCGAACGCCGGTTACCCTGATAATAATAATAATAATAATAGCAATAAACATTAAAAAAAATCTTTCACAACACTTAGTGGCTGGCTGACGATGGTGCTCGTATTTCAGGTAGTATCGTAATAGAAAACATTATCCTCAGTTGTGTCATGGAAACAACAGAAACAATATGAAGTCAGAAAGTTGTCATCACAATAAGGAGCAAGGGGGTATGGTTAACCTCGCCTTTAGTTGGTTGTAGCCATAATGATAAGACAAAGCTGGTTGATGAAATTCAATGTACCTTCAACAATTCAGCTAAAGATTTTGGCCTATTAATCGGCAATGTAGTGCATCTCATAGTAACTTCACCGCGATTAGGGACTCAACTCAGAATAGGATGAGACTAGCCGACCTGATCTGCCAGCAATGAAGCACACAACTCCATTCTTCCTCGAGGCAATTGATAACACCACAGTCAAACTATAGTAAGCCAAACATCACTGCATTCTTCCACCACTATCCAACCTGTGGTCCACCGAATGCATCAGCCTGCCGTTCAAGGCAAATGGAGTGATCACCCGTATCTGGGTGATGAATCCAAACCGTGGTCACACTACCATTGTTCCTAGATGTATCTGCCAATAGTTACATCAATAATAATATAAGAGTATTATAAACAAATTTACAAAATATATATACGTATATATTCATGGTATACTTCCCAGTCAACCGTAGGCAGAGAAAAAGAAAAGGGGTAACTTCGGCGCATTCACCAAAACAGTTTGTAATTGCACTTCAGGCAATCCCGCGAATACAACACAGCCCCACGCGACCCCACCGGACCCGAAACGTACTTCGTATGCATTCAGCATTACCGACCCTTTTGCCTCAAGTGCAATTACAAACTCAAACCCTGACTGCGCCGTAGTTTTCTCAAAAGAAAAAGGGCAGTAGTCAGTTTCATCTATGTTCTATCGCCTCATCAAGAGGTTGAACCTGAACAACAGGGGCAGGTATGTCCGGTAGTGCCCCGTTCATATCAAACCTTCAGAAGGTTATATAGACCCTTCCTACCCCGACAAGGGACTCATTGGATTCATTGGTGTAGCGCGCAGGCACTGCCATGACACACTTGAGGTGGCCACACACAAATTACAATAGTCGTGTGAATAGAAAGACATCTCCCTGCTTACTGCCATCTGCCTTCCTCTCTCTCCTTCCTTCCTTCACTTTTATGCTGCCATCTTTCTCCTTCATCTCCTTCTATCCGTGTCCCATTCCCAACTTCTTCACTCACACTCTAATCTTTCATAATAGACCGTGGTATGGTGAATGGCACTATCGAGCAGTCATACCCCCACCATGGGATGGGGGAGAAGGGCTCCACCAATAGCAACCAACCGGGGTCACCACGACTTTGGGATATTTCATACAATCTACTGGGGCCCTGGTGGCCTCTACGAAAGGGCACAAACGTGTTCCCAACAACGAAAACAAATATGGTACAACGAAATTCATGAATCATAGAAAAGAAGAATCTAGATGAGATCAAAACAGAGATTCCCAACTGCAAACAAAATCACGAATACAACAATGGAGGGTGCACGACAAAACTAAATGGGATATGAGAACAATAACTGAGACCAGAGTAGGAACTCGTGATGGTCATGATCCTCGAGCAAGAGCAGGGCATAGGCTCCTCCACGAGTTTGGAGCCGCATTGGGTACACTCACCTTGAGATCCCTTTGGATGTCCTAGGCCACACTTGCATCCGGGTTAAATCGCATGAGCCTATTAGCGTGAGTGCTCCTTTGTTTTCTCCGAAACAAAAAGGAATCAAGAAAAACATAAAGTAAAAATAAAACAAAAATGAAAATGAAATAGAACAAAGTAAGACAGTTGAAAGCAACCTCCCCCTCAATAAAGCGTGTGGCAACTTAGCTGACCAAACTTGGATGACGAAGAAGGCCGCACCGCAATCACAGGTGATTGTCCACTTCCTTCTCCCACTCACTCTACCTCTACCTTTCACCTCCCCCCCTTTCTTACACACTGCCATCTCATAACCAATAGATAAATAAGAAAACAAAATAAAATAAAATTTAAAATGTACGTAACGTACCATTGAGTTCCGATACAACTACATCTAGGATACACTGTGCTTCAGGGAAACGGGCCATGGAAGGGTGATGCTACTGAGCACTTATAGGTAAGCCAAGTCAATCCCACAGTGGCCTCTTTCTCCAATATCCTCACTCATTGCCCTTCCTAGCGCTGCCTGAATGGACTTAAACTGACCGAAATGAACTTTATCTGGATCTAATCATTACCATATTCAATTACTTAAAACGTTCAACAGACAGCACGACCAGGAAGACGAATGTTCCTGTCCCTTTCCTCATACACCCACACGCACACACACACACACACACACACACACACACACACACACACACACACACACACACACAGACACACACACACACACACACACACACACACATACACACACACACACACACACACACAGAAAAAAAAACACTCATGCACACACACACACACGTGCACGCACGCACACACACTCGCACGTGTAGTTGTGTATACTTCCATGTTCTAGCTTTAGATTCATTCGATTTTACTTGCCCTATCGTTAGAAACACCACGTAGTAAGTCGCTCGTTCGGAGACTTACCTGTTATAAGACACGATCCGACACGATGCATAGCACACCGCGACGACAACATGGGTGCGATGACACAAGCGTGTATTCCAATAAATCGGGCGGACGATGTGTCCGACGTCACTCGTGGATGCGTCTCTTATCACACAAGTCTCAACCCTCGCATATGGTAATCGGCGGAACACGTCGTCGTGAGCGTGATTCCGAAGACAACACCACAACAGAGCCGAAATCGCTCTCCCAAATACCTACGGGACGAGAGTCGATGACGGGTAAGTCTCCTCCACCACTCCTCTCTTCTTCTTCTTCTTCTCTCTGCGCGCCTCCTTCCTTTGCGTGTCAATCCCGCCTCTCCTTTCTCGCGCTACTCCCTGCTCTCTCCACTCTCCCCTCGACTTCGCTGTCGCGTTGACTAACCGCATCTGATCTTCTCTACGCACGCTTTCTTCCTCCTTCGCATGCGCTTGCGATGTCGTCACCCTGCACAATCTCCACGCGTCTCCCATCGTGCCCATCTCCTGAGTAGCCTAGGCTGAATTACTCAAACCCGATCGAAGTCTTGTTACCGTAGCGGATGAATTTGCCCCAGTTCTACGACAAATTCAACAAGATTCTTCAGACGAGATCGGAGGAAAGAAAATAAACAAAAAATAAATAAATGAAAAGAATCTAGAAAGAAATCGCAAAGAAAAGAAGAATAAAAATAAAGAAAATGGAACAAAATAAATACATAAATATAACTAACTTTAAAACTACCCTGTCGTGCCAATTGTCACGACAGGCTCTAACCGTAACTAACCTTGAACTAGAGGTCACGGGTTCAAGCCCCTGTCGGCCATCCGCGGGGTTGAAACAAGGTCCCAGTAGGCTATAGCTGAGCTCCTTGTCAAAAGGAGCTAGCCCATAGGCAGGCGGACTCGATCCTCGAATTTGTCACTTGTTAACCAATACCGAAACCTATTGGGCTAGCTCCTTTTTATGGCAAAAGTGAAGCAACCCATATATATATATAGCATCCGGGCCCAGTCCGACCACTGGCCCGAGCCCATTTTTAAATCTATATGTGTGCACGCTTGCTGGTCTGCATGCCTGTCTGAGTGCTTGTTTACTTGAGTGTGTGTGTGACCCACAAGGGCACTTGGTTGATCGGACGACCCGAAGGGCCGGTACTTACTCACGGCCGTGACATTGAGGGTTGCGGCGGGGAAAACACTCAAGTGGCGGGGAAAGAGGTCCACGACACTTAAGAGCAGTGGAAAACACGCAAGTAGTAGGTAGGCTGGTACCATACCACGTAGAGGTAGATGTGCCGAGTACTCGAGGTTGAGCAGAAGTATACAGAAATTGACATTTTCAGAGGCCCAGTGCCGGTATGTAGAGGGGTACCAGTTCAAGTAGCCTGAGTCTAAGGCCTATGCGAGCGATATCAGGGTCCGCAATGATGTTTCCCTCCGAAAGATATGGAGTACCGGTTGCTTGGACCGGCCGAGCAGTCAGGGAGTTAGGCAAATGCGTCGCTACATATGGGAGACCAAGCGAGCCTCAACCTCGCTTGTGGTATGCAAGTTTGGGCAACATGCCGATTGAGAAAATACAAACTTTGATGACACTACTGCTAACCCAACAATCACATAAGTATAAACACTCTGAACGTTTTGGTTGGGGCGTATACTAATTTAGGGTTGTGTCATAGCTTTACTCGACACAACACTAACACAATCAACCACTTGACCTTTTCAGTCAACGGGTATTACTACAGATCTTAACCATCATAGCGCGCGTCATAATAACGCGCGCGAATACTAACAATTTTTTTTTTTCTCACCAATTTACCCCAACCTCAATGGTCGTGGGAATCATTTCAAAGTGTCGCACGAAAAAAACTTACACTTTTAAGTTCAGACTGACCCCGTCATGGTGGTCGGTACAATCGGTGTGTTGACTGTGAAAACACAGCGAAATACCCTTGTAAGGGTATGTGGTCCAACAACGCCTTCTGCACGCTGACCACGAGATGCCGCCATCTCGCCCACACCTCCACCTGCCCCATCAGTCAATCCCTGTCGACCCATTGCTGATTGACCTCGAGGCAAACTTTGGTAGTGACGTCAATGCCTTCGATCTTCCTCGGTAACTCTGAAGCGTTGGGTCTCAAGACCGCCGAACCCTTGAGCCGGTTTGTTCTCTGCGCACGAGCGCCTCCTACTCTTAGAGTCTTGACGAGTCTAGATCCTACAGTTCCTCTACGCCCCTCCTCAGATTTCCCAGAACTACTTCCACTATCTTCACTGAGTCTGGTGCCTCTAAGCTTGTATCGCTTAAATTAAAGGAGGTAGGCAGAGAAAATGTGAATAGGTGTCCTGTTTCGTTTCCATTCGATAGTTGTCCAGATGTCTGTTTCCAATGAGAGCCTTATCGGATTTCCCACACCCTGTCCCTCCACGGTCAGGAAGCAAGGTTCCAAACTTATGGTTTGGGGATGAGTAAATTTAGTGTTGGTTTTTTACTGGTCATTATTATCGAAGTATTTTAGCTCACCATTTGTGGATAGGGAGATACAAACTATTAGGTATAATTGTGATCTGGCGCCCGCAAAAGGGTGAAGAAGTTTTGATCCCTTCATTATCTGGTGAAAAAAGTCAACTTTTATTCCTTGATGTATATGAGGGACGCTGGACCCGTTTTCCAGCAGGTGCAGCTCCCCGCCAATAGATGGAGCAATTAAAAAAAAAAAAAAGGGTAAGGGGCAGCCAGATGCATACTTTGGGTGGGAACTAGATGTCTCTGGCTTATCGGATGTGAGAATGGGACTGTTCCAAACCGAGGTTGACAGGGAAGGTCTTCTATTTTGGACAATCTTTGTCGGTAGAGGAAACAAAGGGACAGGAGGAAAGGAGGAGGGGAGGAATTTTTTTTTTTTTTATTATCATCAGTAACTTTTCCAATACTGCACATGTGCCTGGGACTCTGGGAGACAAACGGTTGTGTTTAAAGAACTAGGAGGGGTGTAGTGCATCCCTAATTAGGCTATGTCCAACTTACCTGGCTTTGTCATCCCTGGGCGACAATTAACTTTTTTATTTTTTTATTTTTTATAAACAACCCGAGCGGCTGCTAGGGGTGCTAATAAGAGCAGACACCACTAGCACCATGGGGGAGGCTCCATATATTGCTGGGGAGCAGCACCTGCTGGAAATCGGGTCCAGCGTCCCATTGATATATTTGTGCTGATAAACAAACTCAACGTCCTTTAGAAGTACATGGGTGAAAATAAGCAGAAGAAATTAAAAAAAACATGATCATGGGTCCAGCGTCTCATTGATATATTTGTGCTGAGAAACGAACTCAGCGTCCTTTAGAAGTACATGGGTGAAAATAAGCAGAAGACATAAAAAAAACCATGATCATGCAACAGTCTGGGAAAACCTTGTTGCTGGAAACTAGGTCCTGTGTCTTGCCCTTCTCTGTCATGTGGCCAGGCTCAAGAAAAAGGAAGGAGCCACTAGGGGGCACCAACGAGAATCTCCTTCCATTTACTCGCCTGGCCCCAATTGCCGTGCTATCCTTCAAGGAGATCTTCATATTTTCTGGGAGAAGCTCGACTTTTACTGCAGATGGCGCCAAATTGATGATCCCGAAGGAACTTGGGTACTTAGACAGTGCCCGGGGACAGCAACACAGGTAGCGTTTCCTTCGGGGACAATGGATGGGGGGGGAAGTGGTCTGCAAATTCCTGGGTTGGCCATAACGGGTCACTAGAGTCAATCTTTGTCCATTCATGAAAATACAGCTGATAGTCCCTTACAATCTCTGCCTGATGTCCCCCTTTCGATCTCACTTCCTCCTCTTGTCGAGGTTCCCGTTGGTGTTCCTGTTGTCGGTCTCCTCTCCCATCCCCTGCCCAACTCACCCTTGCCACCCAGCCCTCCCTCTTCCCTCCCAACCAGTTTTCACGGAACTGAGAGATAATTCTATTGATATCGCCCTTATTGTGCACTTTGTTCAATTTTACCTTAGTCGCCCCCCACTGGGCTGTAATCTCGTACTGAACTAACAGTCGTAATTGCTTCGTGACCTTCCCATCTTCAACCCTTGCTCCCTCTACTTCCATGATACACCTTCTCCACCATAAAACCCATAGGACGACGTGTCTACCAGGCAAAACATGTTCTCTTCGACTGTGTTTCCTCGAATCTGGGGATAATGTCCCAGAAGCATGGCCCTGCAGTCCCATGACCATAATGAGCCTGGTACCATGTGTCGCCAGATCCTGTCCCACCACCTCCATAGTAATACCGCCGCGGGCCACTGAAGGAAGATGTGTCCTATCGTCTCAGAGTGCTTTTTCCCAAGGTAATTTTGGAGACATCTGTGGCACCATGGCAGTGCCCTCCCCTGTTGCTCCAAATGCGTATGCTCAATCAACCAGTCATTGGTTGGCAGACACTGGTGCGCAATTTGCCACTGTAGGGCATAAATTTTTGTCGGCCTCTTTCCATAATCTCCAAACCACCTTATGGGCTTGAGCAGACCACGGTCTATGTCGAGGTAGCGATACCATCTATCTTCTACCACATCTCTCAGTCTGCGTCTAGGTCTGAGCATTCGGTATACTCGTTTGGTTTTTGGGTTGGCTAGTGCTAACATCTTTGCCTTTCCCTCCCTTCTTGAGTTTGTCGGGTCTTTCCGAGACCAACACCACTCGTCAGGATCGAAGGGAAGATCCTCAATCGGGGTCATTGGCCGGTAGGCCCTCCATCCTCTTCCCTCGTCAATCACTCTGACACGGTATACTTCCTTTTTCTCTTTCCAGATAGAAGGTTGTCAGCTCCCTCGCAATTGACCGTTCTCCTAGATGGAAAAAACTCCAATCAACACTTGCGTTTGGTCTACTAGGTGTACTCGCCCTATATGATATTCGTGGCTAGGTAGCCCTACCCAGTCTCCTTCTTCCAAGCAGGGACCCTTCTGAAAGGTGATATATCAATGGAGGAGGAAGCTATCAACAAGTTCATCTAGTGCAGACTCAGTGAAGGGGCAATACCGCAACCATGTACACATTCTTTCTGCGCTTTTCTAATTCCTTGCGTCCATGTCCCAAAGGTTTCCTGCCCTCCGGGCCCCACGTTTTACCCAACTTTTCCATGGAGGGTCCGAATTGCATCTCAGGCAACCGAAGGAATCCGTAATCAATCTGTTGCCAAACAGGGGTTGTTTGAATATTTCCTCCCACCTGTCTGGTGCTGGTCTATTTGGAGGGGGGAACCTCCTCCATGTTCGTAGGAGGTGTAACCACTACTTGTTCGTGGGGTCCCCATTCTTGTATTTCCTTGGTAACTTCCAATACCTATCTTCAAGCCACACCAGAGGGTCAGTCTTAGGTGGGGCCTCTCGGGCCAGGGCTGCGATTTGTGCCAAAGCTAGGGGGACCCAAGGGGAGGTTGATGAGAAAGCGAGGTGTTAAAGCCAATGAAAACTTAGGGCCTGGAACTGTTTGGAAGGGTCCACGATTCCCAACCCTCTTCAGCCTTGGGTTGGATCACCGATTCCCATGCCACCCAACTAATAGCGTGGGGGTTTGCTATTATCCCCTCTCCATAAAAATGCCGCCATTTGCCGCTTCAGTGCCTTGAGCCCCCCGTAGCTCATGGGTCATAATATGGCTTTGTACCAAAGTGTAGCTAGTACTACATTATTAATAACAGGGGTCCGCCAAAAGATTGATGTGGGTTTTTTGTTCCACCCCGCGAGTTTGGCACGCGTCGGCCCGGCCAGCCACTCGTCATTGGTAACGAGCTTACCCTTTGCTGTAACTAACGCCCCCAGGGTTCTGAGAGGGTCATCCGACGAGAGCCAAGTAATTCGCGGGTTTTCGGGGGGCCTACCCCCTTGGTGATGTAACCACCAGCCTACGGTCATTTGACCCAAATTAACGGTCATATCTCACATTTCGCAGAACCGGTTCATAAGGTTCCAGATTTCTTCCATATTTTGTGCCTTCGCCTCCACCATAATAGTGAGGTCATCCGCAAAGAGGGAACAAATCAGCACTGCCTCCTCCTGGATGTCAGCGATTCTGATTCGTGTAAGGTCCTTATTGTGTCTCAGGTTAGTAGATAGTGCCTCCATTATGACTAGGCAGAGGTAGGGGGCAATAGGGTCCCCTTGTCTTATCGACCGTTGAAGCTCAAACGAAGGTGTCACCAATCCGTTAACCTGCACATAGGTAGTGGCATTGCTAAGGAGAATCCTCACCCAACATTTGAAAGCGGATCCAAAATTCATTTTTTCTAAGCATTTGTCTAAAAAGTCCTCGTTGACATGGTCGTAGGCTTTTTCGAAGTCAATAAAAATGATGGTCGCGTTTGCTCGGTTCCTACTCGTTAATTTGACCACTTCATTTACCAACAGGATGTTCTTCTGTATGTTCCTACCAGCCATGAACGTTGTCTGGGTTGGGTGTATTACGTCTTCCAAGACTGCCGCCATACGATTTGCCAAGGCTTTGGAGAACATTTTATAGACTACTGTAAGAAGGGTGATGGGTCTGTAGTTCCTGATATTCATCTTATCCCCCTTTTTGCATAGTAACAACAACAATCCTTTCCCCACTACTTCCCCCATATCCCTGACTTCCCATACCTCCTGGTAATAGTCTCACAAGTCAGTGCTCAAATCCGTCCACATGGCTTCCCAAAATTATTTGACGAAACCATCAATTCCGAGAGTTTTTTATTCCTTCATCTGGAGAAGCGTCTTCCATACCTCATCCTTCGTCATTACTTTCTCTTGCACGTCTCACTGTTGTGGAGATAAACATTTGTCCATCGGTAGTAAAAATTCTTCTAGTTCTCTCGTCCTCACCTCCCCACGCAGAGTTGGGATTTGTGATGTATATAATTGTTTAAAAAACCTTCATGTGATTAATGTGCAGTGTGCGGTATCGGTCGCTATAACTTCCTCACCTTTGTCTGGGTCAAAGAGTGCCTCAATTATGTTCTGTTGCGCGTGGGCCGTAGCCATAGTGAAGAAATGGGTGTCCATCGTGGCCTCCTGGGAGAGCTTGGCCATTTTCCCTCGTATTCTAAAAGCTTACTATCTGTGTTGAACGTATAGTAACAACTGATCTCTCACTCTTTGGATCATGAGAATACTGAGATGCTGTGAATCTACCCGTTGTTCCAAGTCTAGCAATTCCTTATGAACGGTCATTTCCTGGTGTTGTCGAAGGGCCGCTTTGACCTTGGAGAATTCCTTGCATTTTTTGGCTAGAAAGATCAGACCATTGTTGAACCATTTGGAGTATGAGTCAAAGAGGTGTTTTGGTTGGTGCCCAAATTGCCACTCGTGCTGAATCATTTGTCTAAAAGGTTGATCCGAGCTTATAAAAATTGGGCCCTTAAGCAGGCCTTTTTCTCAGTGTTAATATCATTTCACATGTTTTGTGGTCCAAACCTGGGTGCGGGCTGCGTGGGAGGATGGCCGACCATTGCAGGGCGCCTTCTAGGTCATTAGAGAGAAGGATAAGGTCGATCAACGATTTGGATAACCGTGTCAGGTCGCTGTCTCTTATGCATGTGAGGATCGGTCATTTGGGTGCAGGCGGCGAAAGGGGCATTGAGTTTTCTTCTATTATGGACAACAGGAGGTTTTCTTTGAGGAGGGGCGCTCTCGGGAGCGCTGCGCTGTTCTTCCGGGAGTGCTGCGCTCGCGATTGTGGCACCAAGCCGCGCGCGTCAAGCGCCCGCTGGGACGAACTGGAGCGAAGAGCGTTCGCGTCATTGAGCGCGAGGATGCGCTTACAGCTTCCAGGCAGACAAGTAGGTTGCCCTCAGATATGTCATCCTCCTCCATGCCGCAGGGGAGTGAGGTGAGAGACAACCGTCTCCATGTCGAGTGTGGGTCGTCTGGATAGCCATAACAGGCTTATGGTATCGATGGTCGGTCCCCTTGCGAGCGGGAACCAGAGGGCAACGAGATTTTCGTTCCATCTTGTTGTAATCTGGACTGACATTAAGGCGGGAGACTTAAGGGGGAAGAAACGCGTGCGAATATAAGGGCGTGAGGAGAACACAAGCTTCATCATCAACTCATCGTCATCATAATCGACAGCGGCAAGGCAACAACAAGGGAAAGCGTCATCATCATCAATGCATCATCATTATTGCTTCAACTTCTCATTATCTTCTCGTCTCTTTCTCATCTCCTGTTCATCATCATCATTATTGTTTTTGTTTTTCGCTTCTGTTCTTCATTACCTTTT
>BFEA01000276.1:324262-341396 GCA_003427395.1 Chara braunii
ACACACACACACACACGCACACACACACACACACACACACACACACACGCACACACACACACACACATTCCATCGATAGGATGAGCAAAAACGAAATGAATCTTCCGCTGAAACGTGGAAATATACACTGCCACTTTTTAATTTGCTCATTCTATCGATCCAAGTAGCGGCTCACACGGGGTTGGAGACATATACCCTCGTTTGTTGTCCTCTTCTCCCTCTCTGCCTACGGTTTACCGGGCAGTTCTATTTGACGATATATATATAGCTGTTGGCCAAGGTTGGAGACTTATCGGTTCTCTCTCTCTCTCACACACACACACACACACACACACACACACACACACACACATTCCATCGATAGGATGAGCAAAAACTGAATGAATCTTCCGCTGATAAGTGGAAATATACACTGCCACTTTTTGATTTGCTCATTCTATCGATCCAAGCAGCGTGCGGCGAGGCGCGGGTTGGAGGGGTACCGGTAGGGGCATATAGCAAATTCTAGTGCAGGTCCTCAGCGGCCAACAGGTAGGGGCATATTGAAAAGTTGGCAGCGATACCGGTAGGGGCATATTGAACATATTCGAGGCCCAAGTGACGCCGGGGGTTTTCTGGAAACTTGAGTTGTTGTCAGAGGGGCAATTCAGAAAAAATCAGCCGTCCGAGGGCAAATCGCAAATAAACGGAAATTTTAGGGGCGTTTCGCAAATTTTCCCTTTTGAAAATCACTTGAATTGTTCTCTAGTATAAGTTGGTATTTCGAAATAACAGTTGTCTCCTCTCTGAGTTTCGCAGTCTAATGTTGATAGGTGGAAAGTGGAGGTTCAGGGGAGAGCTCCACTCTGCAGGGGTCACACAAGGTGGGAGGTGTAGCCCTGGAGGGGGTGTGAGCAGATTCTGAGGGTTGCCTTATTCTGGGGTTGGTGGTGGGGTTACTCACACCAGCGGGGGCAGTCTAAGGTAAGAGGTGTGCAGGGGGTATACTTTGGAGGGAACTGTATGCCCTTTTGGAAAGGGGGGGGGACGGTGGTACTGTCCCAGGTTGGGGCTGTGATGGGATGCCTGTAATGAGGGTAATCCGTTTCAGCGGAGGCAGCATTGGGATAGGGTGGAATGAAGGGATGGGGGGAGATTAATTTTAGGTGTCGTATCATCATCTTCTGAGAAATAAGATGCTTTCTGGTTTCTGGTTTTCTTGGTGGCTTCTGAGTCATTTCTTTATTTAGGATATTGGATCTCAGGGATGATCGAATCTAGATCGATTTCTGCTATGTCGATTTGTTCTGTGCTCCTGTTTGCCTATACCGGAACGACGATGGCCGGAGCTCGGGTGTCGCCCTGTAACCTGCATTTGGCAGGAGCGTGAGGCCTTGTAGAGAGATCTGAGGATTTGCTGAGGGAGGAAAGCAATCTAGCGGCGAACAGGGGGAGCAGCCTTGACAACCTAGGGGGCCAGGGATAGTCTAGGTGTCAGTTATGGCAGATTTTTGGTTAGGAGGGCATTGTCTCTAGGATGTAATATCTTGGTATAGAGAGGGTTAGGAAGGTATCAGGATTAGGAGGTCAGAAGTGCTGCAGGTTATATTAGGCATTCTGGTGTTCTGGCTTTGGACAGCATCTAGCCTTCTTTCGCATCTGGGATGTCAGCTGAGTTGTTCTGTTCTGTGCCCCTGGTTTGCTGATGCCAGAACGACGCTGGCCGGAGATGGGGCGTTGCCCTGTAACCTGCAATTGGAGGGGGCATGAGGCCTTGTAGAGAGATCTGGGGTTTGCCGAGGGAGGAAGGCAATCCAGTGGCGAACAGGGGGGGCTGCTATGCGGTGAGAACAAAGGATATCGGCCTGGTATTGTCTCTGAGTACAATGTCCTGATACAGGGGGGTTAGGAGTTGATCCAAGAGTAGGAGGTCAGAAGGGCTGATATACTAATCATCATCAGCAGTAATTCTATCAGCATTTACTATCATCATAATCATAAGCTTCAGAGGTGGGACGCTGAGCCCGGTTCTCAGCAAGCTGGGTTCGGTTACTCCGGGTAGACTGTGAGGACCCCGGCCTCAATCATCTTATTGATAATATCAGCCTTGGGCACTGGGCCCGTTTTTAAGGGGGGAAAAAAAAAAAAGAAGGATTTCAGGGATTGCTGAATCCTGGCTCGTGTTAGTTGGGTTCTGAGCTCTTGCTTTGCCGCTGCCAGAACGACACGGGCCAGTGCTGGGGTGTTTACCTTGTGACCTGTTTTGTACCAGGAGTGTGAGGCATGGTAGAGAGATCTGGGGATTTGTCGAGGGAGGAAGGCAATCCAGTGGCGAACTAGGAGGGACTGCCAAGGCAACCTTTGAGGCCGGGTATAGTCTTGGTAGTGAGAACACGACAGTGATGGGGGGTTTTGGACAGGTTGAGTTAGTCTTTGGAGTGCTGAGTCTGGTTTAGGGGAATCTGGGAGTTGCCCATAGATTGTGAGGCTGGGTGTTGCGGATGTACTCATCAGCTTTGTCATCATCAGCAGGTTTACTAAAAAAAAGGGATCTAGTCCTGCGTTAGTCCTTAATTAGATTTTTAATCAGTCTATAGCTGAAGCTGGTGACAACTTTGGTATAATCAAGAATCAAGAATCATCATCATCAATCAATCAATCCTTGAAATCTCAATCACTTCTTGTGGTACTCTCATTTATCCTGATGTACTGAGTCTCTCATTATAAGGGACGCTGGGCCTGGTTCCCAGCATGTGCTGCTCCCACGGGAGTCACACAAATGAGTTACAATTGCACTATGGGCCAAGATATAGTTTCGAATTGCAGTTCGGGCAATGTATACAACCCAGCTCTCTGGCCAGGTAGGGTGCCCGAAGTGCAATTGCAAACTGTATCTTGGCCCATAGTGCAATTATAATTCGTTTTCGTGACTCTACTGAAGTTACCTCCAAAAAAAAAGAAAAGAAAAAAATATGACTAGCGAGTTGGGGAATTGCATGAGCAGGTGCTCAGTGGTCTCTGCCCGCTTCCGTGAAGCGAAGGTCTGCAGGCAGCATGGGCTCCAAGGCAGTGCTTTTCCTTTCTGTTCCAGAATGGTGTGATCCACGAGCCAGTTGTATGCCGGCAGGAATTGATGGGCGATCTTTTTCTTTAATTCTTTTTTTTTTCTTTTTTTTTCTTTTTTTGGGGGGACAATGCTCCAATCTATTCTTGGGGAGCCACACATGGTGGGAACTGGGCCCAACGTCCCATTTGAAACATATTTGAGAACATATACAGAAGAACTCGAGATACGGGGGCGGGCTGAGAATAGGATCATGATTCGTGAGCAATTACTAGCCTATGAACCAAATGTGAGATACCATAAGGAACCGGGGCCATTACCCGGCTTCGGCTGAGAAACTACTCAGACAATTACCGACAACAAAAAAAACATCCACCTATGGTCGACCGTAAAATCAGAAAACCGGAGGGTCAAAACTGAACCCGCCTGCTATCCAAACCTCCCTCCCTCAACAGACGAAACGCCGGTCCAGACTTTCAGTCCTCGTACCAGAACTCACTTGATCTGATATCTGCTTCTGCTAGGGTAATAGGGCACCACAACCTTCCCCAGTTCCGACCAACCTAGTTCTGACGGACAGGAGCTGCCTTCCTCCCTCGACATCTCCCTTAGCCACAGGCCCCTGACACCAAGTTACAGGGTAATACCCTGGGGCCGGATACGTCGGACGGTCTGGTTATGCCTTCCACTCACGGCATAACTCCACAGATCTCAAGTTCCCCCTAGGTCACAGAGCAAAAACTCCAGCACCGGCCTGTGTCGTCCCAGCATGGTCCTTCTAACCTACCTACCTTAACAAATGACCCCTCCCCTGTTAAAAGCCCCCTTACTACATCCCATCCTCCAGTTCCAACTCCCCCCCTTTCGCTCATGAACTACAGTGACGCGATTTTGGCTGGCCCGGCTTTTCCGCCCGGGAAGCATTTGATGGGGGTCAGCAGGCTGCAACCTACACTCAAATGTCTGGCCCAAATGTCGTACACAATGTCCCAAAGGTTCCTTTTGGTCCTGAGGATCTTATATACGGATTTAACTGAGACTCTGTGAGTGGGCTCTTCCTGGTCTTTTTTCCTTCTTTGATGCCTGTTGAGGCACAAAATGTGAGACTCTTAAAAAAAAAACAAAAAGACAAAAACGAGTGAGACTGTTCCAGTGACAAGGTCCCACTGAAACAGATCATTGTTAGTTTCTGGCTGTCGATCCTCGTAATAATTTATCATGAAAGTAAAAAATAAAACAAAAAATTATCATAATTTTTAAGCGAAGGATGTAGGCAAGTGGTTCCTTCCCCTGCAGGAAAGCTCAGCCACTGGTGGACACATGGCCCAGACGTCAGAGGCTCCAGTCCGTACTTTGAGAACATCAGATCTCATAGATAGATCAAATAAAGTGAAGACCCGCCCGAGGCTCACAAGTCAGACTCATGCATTGGAAAAAGGCATCAAAGACAACAAAAAACAAGAAGGCATCACCATGCCACAAGCCCTGATGGAGAGGCTTCCAAAATGGAAGATAAAGCCCCACATTTCCTGGTAGTTAGCTTACCAATAATCCTTTTTTTTTTTTAAGTCCAGGGTGTTGTAGAGGCCAGTTACTAGGCACACATTGATCGCCGGAAGCGGTCAGCTGTGGACGCTCTGAGGATGCAGGGCCACCACCCCTCCCATCCTCCCGTCAATACTCCTAGCGCATCCCCTTAACCAATAATCCTTAGTACTGAGAGCAACACCACTACTTCCCAGGAACACTGGTCACTTCCTACCTTCTCCCCTGGCACACAATGGCCCATCATCATAAGCCGTGATGGCCCAGCTGGTGCAGGCAATTTTCGACGGTGCTTTTTTTGTTCTTCATTGCCTTTTTTCTTTTGTAGAAATTGATGATGAAGAGGCATTATGTGTGACTGCGGAATGTCAAAGAAACAAAACAAATCACCACTGGTCTGGTCCTTGGCCTCTACGACACCCTGGGCTTTTAAAAAAAAAAAAAAAAAAAAAACTCGCATGCAGAAGATCGAAAACCCAACCACAGGACGACCCGGAACACACTTCCTACTACGTACCTTGATGACAAGGTGGTGCCCAAAATCCGTCTGAAAATCTGACTGCCATGGTGTATGCCCAGCCTCCCTAGGACCAGAAGGCCAGGGCAACAACCCTCATTCTCTCCCTCTAGTGAGCCTGCTGATTTACTCTGCTTATCCACTCAAGTGAACTTTCTGGCCTGTTTATGATTTTTATTTTTATTTTGTTAGTGCATGTAAGAATTGTGAGCGTTCCAGCATATGGCTAGATTTTATAACTGCCCTAAAGCTGACAGTTTTTTTTGTTTTTTTTTGTTTTTAAGGGCGATGGCCTTGAGGTATTATCATCGGACTAACCAGCCCAGGTAAATTCAATTTTGTGTCAGTTGGAGTTACGGCTGCCCTTAAATAATTAAAAAAAAAAAAAAAAAAATTACTGCCGCCGTGTACTGGGGCTGCCACTCAAGAAGGCTTACGTCTTTTTTTTTTTTTTTTTTTTTTTTCCCCGAAAAGAACATCGCCCTGTCAGGGATCGTGCTAATGAAGGGAAAGGAGCATCCTCCATTGGTTGACCCCGTTTTGGATGGCTCCGTCTATTAGTGAGGACCAGCACCTGCTGGGAAGGGGCCCAGCGTCCCTCATTACACACAGTTTGAAATGTTTGCCGTCCTACTAGATAGCCTCCTGTTGCCTTGTTCGCAGGGTGAATACCCCGTCTTATTCCCAGGTGCTAGAGAGAAGTCCACGAGAAACACATTCACCTTCTCTCAGACATCACTCAGCACATATGCTCATGTATTCATGTATTCAAGGGACGCTGGACCCAATTTCCAGCAGGTGATGCTCCCCACCAATAGATGGAGCGGCCACCAGCAGGGCTATTAGGGAGGGCTGCTCTTATCACCGCCCCCTAGCAGCCTGCTCGGGCCTTCAAAAAAAAAAAAAACTTAAAAAAGCACGTTCCTGTGAGTCCCGTCTGTAAAAGTGTCACACCCTAAACCCTGTGAGCCTTTTCCGTTAAACCCTTTAAACCCTCATGTCTGATAAACCCTCACCCCTATTGCTTTAGTCAGCATTGGTTTCCTTATTCCCCACTCTGTTTGGTAGTACTGTAGTAGTCAATTCCCTGTCCCGCACCCTGTCCGTGTTTCCCACTGCGCTGTATTTTTGTTGTCCCTTTACTTTTCATCCTTAAATCACCATACTTGGCCCAGCTATCTGCCGTGGAAAAAAATAGAGTAGAAACGTTTGTAGTCGGATGAATTTGGGCGCTCCTGAAGTGACCTGTACGTTTCCTAAAATCGTGGCTTGTTAACAGGCACGTCTTCAGGAAGTACTGGTGGTTTAATCCCTCAATTCCTTTGTGCCCTTTAGACCATTTATACTCTCAGTACCCCCCGCTCCCAGTGCTTCATTTGCTGTGTACAGGCAGTCTTATCGTCTTCCCCTGTGGCTTCCTCGTATTCACTCGCTGTTGCTCTTTCGTCAGGTTCTTCCCAGTTAAACTGGTAGGGGCTTGACTCATGGGGAGGGTGGGGAGGTGGAGCGCTAGGGTAGGGTTGGAGGCAGTGCGCTGGTTTGAAGGGAGGGGGGGGTGGGCTGGGGAGTGTGGATGGAGTTTGGGGATGGGTGGTGTTCTGATCTACTGAGGGGGGGGGACGGGGACCAGGACTGTCACAAAGTTTAGCTCTTGGTAGGGGACCCTGAAATGAGACCGAGGGAGTCGCTCCCATGTTGGTTCCTCTGCCACCCACCTGCACCAGATGAGGTTATCTATCCTGGTCATCCAGGGTGGCTAACTTTCTGTTTTTGTCCAGCCATATGGCTTCGAACAGATCTCTGCAGTGTCACCTCTCTGACTGGTTTATCGCATCCCCGAGGTCTTTTTTACATTGCTTCCAGGCTGTCTGAGTGTGGTTGCCATCGGCCCACAGAGCCCTTCAGTGGCAGAGACTATACCGCTGCCTACCCACACCTGACTGATTGGTCACAAGAATAAGCGTTGAGCAGAAAGGCGAACTCCCACTCATATGTGGCTACTGCGGCCGAGCCTCCGTATTTTAAGCCTTGGGCAAAGGTACTAGTGGTTTAAGAGTCCAGGGTATTGTAGAGGCCAGTTACTGGGTACACGGTGATTACTGGGAGCGGTCAGCCATGGTTGCCCTGAGAAGACGAGGCTACCTCCTTTCCCATCCTCGCGTCAATTATACTCCTAGCGCACCCCCTGTCTATCTTACTTCAGTGTGACCAGCATTCAGGACCATTACCCTACCAGTATCGAGGGGAACTTGGACTGGACAGTCTGACAGACACCAGGGCTAGCCATGAGCCCCTGGTGGAAGCTGAGTCGAACGAGCCTTGTCGTACGGGAACTTCGGACACCAGGCTCAAGCAATCTTCCTCCAGCCCCCAAGCGTAATGAGAGGGTCTTCCTGATAACGAGGCAAGGACCCCAGGATGAGGCAAGCTGGTGCCCACGGACACATCCTACCGTCCTTCCACTAGCTTGCCCAAGGCTAGGCAGAACTCAGACCAGCCGGAGGGACTTATACCCCTGCTCTACCCCTAGAGTCTAAGCCCTTCGTTGAACCAGACCAACCAGTGACTCGCGTCCTCTACTCACATACACACAATCTAGCTGATTTACGGTGGGGTACTTATCATCGAAATACATATCATCATCATTAGTTGATCCTATAGTAGGGCCCCCATTACTAGACCACCCTCAGACCAACCAGTAACTCACGCCCTCTACTTGCCCATCCACAGTCAAGCTGATTTACGGTGGGGTACTTATCATCGGAACGCCTATCATCATCATCTATCGATCCAAGAGAAGCCCCTATACCTAGACCTCCCCGGTCCTAAGAGTATGGTGTTTTTTACAGCAATGTGTACAGGTGCCCGTAGGTGTGTCAGTTTGCTGTAAGCCCGAAGGCTGTGTACTTAGTACCTGTGTATCGAANCAGCAATGTGTACAGGTGCCCGTAGGTGTGTCAGTTTGCTGTAAGCCCGAAGGCTGTGTACTTAGTACCTGTGTATCGAACTGCATGTGGCATGTGCTATGTATGGTGAAGTATGTGGTTTGCCCGTAGACAGTACCAGGGCTAGTAACTCATGTGTGTGTAATATCTGGCGGTGGCAGGCCTATCTGGTCCAGAACCCCCCAAAGTACGAAGGCAGACTCGAACCTGTGACCTACAGCATGTAACTGGAGTGTTCTACCACATGTGCTATAGTCGCAATCGACCTAATGTTTGAAATGTCTAGACCGGGGGGGATCATCTGAACAACCCATAGACACAGCAGCAAGCAACCCACATGAAGCCCAGACCAACATACAACACCCGTGGACTAACCCTTGGGTGGTGCACACACCGTTGGCCCAATCATGATGCATGTTGGATTGTGGCATGGAGTGAGGTTTTAAAAAAAAAAAAAAAAAAAAAAAAAAAAAAAGAAGGTCCCCCATGCTGCAGTTCCGTCATGCATTCCATGCAGGCCCCCTTGGTTCCTCCTATCTCCTCCCCTCTTCTGCGCGCCTTCGCCATACATGCTCCCTTCCCCCTCTTTGCAACTATACAATCTCTTCCTACAGTGAATAGTCAGAATCTGATCATGTAGATTGGTTGCATCTTGGTGTCACCCGCGAGTTGGAAAGGTCTGGAGTGCTGATTGCAATCGAGCGAAGTTGCCTGGCTGCCATGATATATTGTGGGACCTGTGCGAGCTTGCCTTGTGACAGTGATCGGATCAATGGCTGATGATCGCTGGAGGATTCGGTGAGTTCATGACTATGGACCGTCGGCACCCGCAGATGCTTCGTTTTTTTTGGTAACTGAATAGACGCCCTCTGTTGCATACTGTAACGGTGCAGACCAGAACAAGAACCGACCTCTCAATACAAAGTACAAGATAGCGCAGCGGAAAACTTAGATACCAATGATCCGAACAATCAATATTGCAATGCAGCCCCGAACATCCATCATCATCATCATTCCATGGTGTGAAGGGGTCTGGCGCTCACACAGGAAGAATGCGCCAGCCCCAACCATACACAGACGAAGAAGAGGGGGGTTAGACGAAGAAGAGGGGAAGATGGGAATGCCGTCAACACCAAGTCTTCGGCACAGGCCCAAATAGTCCCTCGTCAAAATGTCTGAATCCCAATGTCGAGTCTGGATCCAATGTCGTCAAGTCTCAAGTCACAACTCTCTCTCTCTCTGTCGTAGTCTGCTGATACTGAGAAGTCAGGTGGTGAGAGGGTGAAGAAGAGATGGTGGACTTAGAAGAGGAAGAAGAAGAACTCTCTCTCTCTCTCTCTCAGTCCGGTACTAACCTGTGAAGTTGGCGCCTTGATGCAGGTACCTCGAAGATGGAGCTGGAGCTATGGCGCCACAGGTAAGTCTCACTGGCGTCCGCCAGCCATCTCTCCCCAACACTACTACTACCACCTACTAGCGCCCAGTGCTGAAGGCTACTGCTATGGCTACTAGCGCCCAGCGCTGAAGACTACTGCTAGCGCTGAGCTACTCCTACAGCGCTCCTCCTGAGTGCTGCAGCCGAATCCTGAAGACTACTCCTGCCTTCTGTCCAACTACCCACCTGTGAAGTGCATGGGAACTCCCTATGTACTTCTCGGCCTGCCTCCTGACTGCAGGGCGAGGCAGTCCAGGAGGCTGCTCTTGCCAATGCCGAAGGGAGTCAGGGGCTGACCCTGCAGCTCCTGCTTCAGGCTGTCGTGGGAACAGGCCAGAAATAGCCTGTTCCCGAAACCTTGGTTTTGTGCCTGAGTGTTAGGGTAGGTCGATCTTATGAGGGCCCGAAAGTGGCTCTCCGTTTCAGGCTGAAAAGCCTGAGGTCTGAAAAACCCTGTTTTAGGCTGAAACGACATAGGGCCTGCAGGCCCTCATTTTCAATCTTTCAGGCTGAAACGACACGGGGCTTGTAAGCCATTATTTCTAGGCTTTTAGGCTGAGAATGCGGGACGGGCCCTGCAGGCCCGTGTGGGCCGGTGTGGCTACACAGTATGCCACACCCCCCCCTCCTTGAAAGACCGAGCTTACCTGCGGGGGCAAAGCTGTCTGTCTGAGGGAGGGACCACAGTCCGGGTGGGAGGGGCAGGTCGTGAAGTTCCTTGAGCTAATCTTTGTCGCTCGTAGTGAGCGTAGATCAGCGGTGCGGATGCTTTCAAATCTGTTCTTGAAATCCACCGAGTGTCGTCGGGATCGCATGCTTTGAATGTAACTTTGTACTATCGCGGCTTGCTGCCGTACTTGCGATCCGTGATGACGCGGTCAACTTCTTGATGACCATCCATAGATGGAGGGTCCTGCGATCGTCGGCCCGAGAAGTCGTCGCTCTTAGCTGGTGTATATGTTGCCAGCTTCGAGGCGTGAAAGACTGGATGGACCATCAGATGCAGGGGGTGATGAAGGGCCAACGGGCTCATCGCCCGTGGCTGATGTTACAGGCCATGGTCCAAACCACTTGGGAAGCAGTTTGCGTGAAACATCCTGTTCCAGTGCAAACTCTTCCGCGGAGACCCAAACCAGATCACCGGCGCGGATGGGACATGGTACGCGACGCCTGTTGGCTTGCTGCTGCATGCTGACTTGAGCCTTTTGCATATTTGCGCGGGCTTGAGTCAGCAATTCCCTGTACTTCCGGACGGAAGCGGGAGAGCAAGCGACGTCGATGTCGGCTGGTCGTGGGAGGAGAAGGTCGGCGAAGATACGGCCTTTTCGTCCATCGTGGTGCAACTCGAATGGAGTCACGCCGATCGCCAGGTGCATCGAAGTGTTGTAGGCGAACTCGATGTCGGGGAGGCGGTCAACCCAATCTTTCTGGTCCGGACAGATGAGCGTATGAAGCATCATTTGAGCGGTTTGATGAGTCCTCTCCCTTTGCCCGTCCGTCTGTGGATGCCGAGCCGAACTTGGTTTCATTTTCGTGCCGGACTCCTGCATGAGAGCAGTCCAAAATGTCGACATGAAGCGAGTGTCGCGGTCGCTGACTATGTCTTCTGGTACACCGTGGCCGCAAATCCAGCCGGTGTGCAAGAGGCGTGCCAGCTCGGGAGCCGTGGAGTAGTACTTGCAAGGGAGAAAACGCGCGTACTTACTCAAACGGTGCACAACCGTGTGGATGCTGTCGTGCTCGAGGCGATCGCGGGGAAATGGTTCGTTGACATCCATGGCAATGGAGAGGCCGGGTTCCCGTGGGATAGGCATCGGGCGCAACTCGCCGTAGGGGTTGCGATTGCGGGGCTTGCTTTGTCGGCAAACTTCGCAAGAGTCGCAATACCGAGTGACATCGGTAATGAGGTCAGGCCATCGGAATCGTTGTCGAAGCCGTGCAATAGTGCGGTTGACTCCGAAATGGCCGGCGAGTCGCGAGTCATGGTACTCCCCGAGAAGGCGAGTCCAAAGACGACGGTCTCGTGGGACACACAATAAGTCCTTGCCTCTCGAGTGGAGGAGCAAGCACCCGTCGGCAATGCGATAGTGGATGGCCAACGGGTGATCCGAAGATAGCTGCGCATACAACGTAGCGAAGTTCGGATCAGACTCATAGCCCCGGACGAAGTGTTGCTTGAGTTCCTCGTCAAATACGAAGGCATGATGTGTCATCGCGCAAAGATCAGGTCTTCGCGAGAGTGCATCTGCTGCACAATTGGAGAGGCCGGGGAGATGTTTCGGTGTGAAGTCAAATTGGTCGATGAAGTACATCCATCGTCCGATCGTGCTGCTCACCGTATCCTGCGTCTTGTAGTAGGTCAATGGGCTGTTGTCCGTGATCCATGTGAACCCACGACACCCAAAGAGGAAGTGCCGCCATCGCTTGAGCGTCATTACGAACGCGAGCAGCTCCTTCTTCCTTGCATCATCAAGCGAATTGATAGAAGACACTTTGTCGCTGAAATACTCCACAGGGTGCCAGTCGTCGCCGTCATGTTGTTCCAAGACTGCCCCAATGCCATAGCCGGAAGCGTCAGTTGTCACTCTCGTAGACAGGGTGGGGTCATAGATGCTAAGGACGGGTGCCATGAGCATGACCGTCTTAAGTGCTTAGAATGACCGGCGTGCGTCGTCATCGAATACGAATGACACCTTTGGCGATTGTAATCTCGTCATAGGTGCAACAATCCTTGAGTACCCGGTAATGAATCGCTGATAGTAACCCGCCAACCCCATGAATTAACGAACGTCCGTGGTGTTGGTGGGCTCGAGCCATACGCGGAGGGCCTCGATCTCGTCCGCAAGCGAACGGATGCCTTGCGGCGTCACATAATGTCACAAGTACTCCAGCTCCTGCCGCGCGAATTCACATTCGTCACTGTTGGCTTTGTACTTGGCTTGTCGTAGCCACTCCAAAACAGTGCGCAGGTGTTCCACATGCTCGTCCAAACTCCAGTTGTACACCAGAATGTCGTCGAGGTAGATAAGTACGAATCGATCCAGCATGTGTCATATCTCCGTTGTCATAGCCGCTTGGAAAGTGGTCGGGGCATTCGTAAGGCCAAATGGCAAAACCAACCATTCGAAATGCCCATATCGCGTCTTAAACGCGGTCTTGTAGCGGTCCTCTTGCCGAATCTTGAGTTGGTGATATCCCGACTTGAGGTCGAGCTTGGAGAAAAACTTGGCGCCGCCCAGCCGTTCGAGAAGGTCGTCGATGCGTGGAAGAGGATCGGCGTTTCTGATCGTTTGCGCGTTGAGCTTGCAATAATCGATGCACAACCGCAAATCCTTGTTCTTCTTCCGGACGAAGAGAACGGGAGCACAGTATGGCGATGAGCTAGACCGAATCCAGCCTTTCTCCAGAAGGTCGCCGAGTTGTGTCCGTCGTACACTTAACTCTTTCTCTTTCATTCGGTAGATGCAACCACGCAGAGGTACAGCCCCGTCGTCGAGGATAATCTCGTGGCGGATAGGCCAATCCGGTACTACTCCGTGCGGGCCTTCGAACACGTCGCCGTAGGGGTCGAGAAGCTCGATGATGCCTGGGTCCGAAGATGAGTCCGTCGATGGGGCGGGAGGGCGTGGAGAAAATACACCCCCATCTCCTCGATGTCATCTCTGATGATGGAAGCTCGCAAGCTTGCGACGGACACCACGTGGCAGCTGATCGAAGGGTGAGGAGGAGCCACAATGCATGGGACTAGTACTCCGTTCCGATCACAAACGTGAACGGTGCGGCGGTAGAAGTTCACCGGGTGATCCTTGCTTCGCAGCCACGACATGCCCATTACAAGATCATGTCGAATTTGGTGTCCAAAATATCAAAGGACACCGCCTCGCTTGCATGCGGGGCAAAGTACACGGGGACGTCATCTATGCACCGGTCTATTGACTTGTGCGTGTGACCGTCTGCCAACGTGACTTGCGTAGGCTGGGACTTCCTCCGGACGTGTGGGCCAAGGCCAGCGCATACCATAAAGTCCTGGCTCATGTAGTTGCGAGATGTTCCACAATCGATCAAAGAGTTGCAGGTCCCCTCTCCGATCTGAATGCGTACATATAACAATGGTGCGTCAATGTCGTTGTATTGTTATGTCTTGAACTCGCGGTCGATCTTTGCAATGTAGGCGTGAAGGTCGACAACCTCTACTCTGGCGTCCATCAATGGAGTTGGTACTGCAGTGTGGAATTAATCCTGCAGTTGTGCCATGAGCATGTTGCAATGCGGTTTCGGCAATCGACCGGACCGGGGAAGGGGCATCCATTGGAAGTCCGCAAATGTCAATGGGTCGAGCTCTTCAAGTCCTGACCATGACGTTGAATCCCCGGCGATAGATGGCGGCGAAGCTGCCGAATCGGTTGTCGATGGTGATAAAACCGTGCATGCGGTAGATTGTTGCATGTGGAGCAGTTGGTCCAACGGTGGGACCAAGTGGACAACATAGTCCTCGTAAGTGTACTGAGGGTTTGCGACATTCGCATCCTCCCCAGATGTGTAGGAGGCCGCTAGCAAGGCGGCCGAATCTAGCGGAGTGAGAGGTGGAGTCGCCTCACCTCCCGTGCGACTTAGTTTCCTGAGTTAATACGAGGCCGAACATCCTCCTTGCCTTGATCCGGGTATTGGGAGGTCTTGTGCTTGGTGTTGTTGAACCAATAGCAGCAGCCGTAGCAGCCGCGCCACTTGTATCCCGCCTCGGTCAAGTGAAACTTGACCCATGGTGCTGGCTGTCCGTTTCCAGCCGGCGATACGGTTTTCGCCTTCCCGTTTCCTCGAGACTTGTTGTTGCTTCGCGGCTGGACAGCAACAGCTGATCTCCCTCACGTGACGCTTGGGTGGCTGTCGAGTCTTCCACAATGTTGTCCGATTGGACTGCAGCGACATGCTGCGGTCGCGGACCAACTCTCACCTTCTCCACATAGGTTGGCTGCCATGCTGACTTCTCGTGTGCAGCTGTCCTGTTGGTCTTGATGATCTCCCTTGCCTTGTCGATGATTTCGGCGAAGGTTGTGTATTGTTCGCGATCACCAAGTGCAAGGCTCAAGGCGGCACATGACCGGTTGTAAAACTCTCGGCGCAAATGCGAAAATGGCAATTCGAGATCCGGCGTCGCCGCGATCTTTTGTCATTCCGTGAGCCAGTCGTGTGTTGTTGTGTTGCCTTGCGTCATAGCGAAGAGGCGGTTGATGGCGAGCGTCGGGGCGTCGTCCACAATGAACCGCTTCTTCCATAGTCGTGTTAACTCTTCCCAAGAGATCTTATCTTTCAGGTCAGCGACGTCGACGTCGTGGACGGTTGCCAGGTGGCTCAACCAGATATGGCATCCGCCCTTTGAGTTGAAGAACAGGGCGCCGATGTACGCGTGTTTGGCGACGAACAAAATCCGAAGTTGCGTTGTAAAGCCCTCCCACGAGAGGACTGGGTCTTGATGCGTATAATCATCGAACTTCTCAATTTGGAATGTCGGCATCTTGTAGTGTTGCACGATGTTGCCATCCTTGTTTGGCAGCTGCAGTTGCTGAGCCTCGGTCTTCAAGGTGTCCAGCTGGCTGCTGATGGTGGCTGGTGCAGCGAAGGTACTGATGTCGCCGAGCATTGTGACTACGTGGTCAACTCGTTCTTCCAATTGGTGGGCAGAGGGTGCATTGTTGGACTCGCCAGCCTCCGGTCTTGGTGCAATTTGCTCCAAGTCCTGTACACGGGAATCAAGTGTCCGTGCTGCATCCTCCTGTTGAGCATTGTGGTTTCGTACGGCCTGCTGGAGGTTCGCCAGCTCGGACTGCAGGTGGTTACAAGTGTAAACCAGCATGGTCAAGAGTTTGGCCATGAATTCCTTGTGCTGCTCCTCCAGTGTCGCGCCGTCGTGCTCCTCGGATGGTTCAAAGTGCCAAAACTTGAGCTTTTCGATGCTGGTGGCTTCATGCCGCTGTAGCAGATCCTGGGCTTCCTTGCGGTGTGCCTGGGTATCTGCGTATGCTTCGGCCTGAAGCTGCTGCTTCTTAGCTGTTGCCGCCGCTTCAACCTGTAGGCGGACAACCTCGGCTACCAGCTGGCGCTGCTCCTCAGTTGCGATTAGTGCGAGCTGAGTTGCAAAACGTTGTCGGTACTCGGCAATGGACTCATTTGTCAGTTGGCCTGGCATGCCCAGAACTGAGCCCGTCATGGTGGCAGGGCACTGCTGACGTGGCACTGTGGCTGACGTGGCACTGCTGATGTGGCACTGTTGCTGACATGACACTGCTGACCTGGCACTGTGGCTAACGTGGCACTGCTGACGTGGCACTGCTGACGTGACACTGTACCAACCCGGAAATGCATGCAAAGGGGTGGGTGGGAGGGAAAACCCACCCAACAATACTTTCCTCCCGACCCTAATCAACAGATAAAATAAAAAATATAAAAGAGGACTACCTCCTTTTTTTTTTTTTTTTATCTGTCGATCCGTTATGAGTGAGACATGTCAGAAGAGTACTATGAGCGAGATCTAGGCTAGGTTCCGCAAAGTTTTGACTTTCATAAAAATGCGATCTTGAATTTTTTTTTTGCGAAATAGAGTAGAGATGGGATTTTCAGAAAAGAACTAAATCCAGTTTCTGAGAATATGGCAACCTTCGAATATGCCTAACGAAATGTTGGTAGGCCTCGCAAAATTTCGGTTTTCAAAAAAAATTGCGAGATAGAATGGAGATTCGATTTTCAAAAAAATAATAAATCCGGTTTCCGATAATATGACCACTTCTATCGTTATTCTTATATGCCTAGAAAACGAAATGTTAACATCAGATATTTTCGACTATGTATGCAAAATATCAGAGAAACGAAATGCTACTATCAGGAATTTTCAGATAAAACGAAATGCGATTATTAGAAATTTTCAGATATTTGTTGCGTGAAAACGAAATACCAATATCAGAAATTTTCAGGTAAAACGAAATGCGATTATCATAAATTTTCAGATATTTGTTGCGAGAAGAAAAAAAAAAAATTGAGAGATTTGACGAAGTTCTACTTGATTTACTAATGAGTAATCAAGAAATCAAGCAAGCTGGCTACTTGATTGAGAGGGTCCTCTGAATGAAAGGTCCGCTCCGATACCTAACTGTTGCATACTGTAACGGTGCAGACCAGAACAAGAACCGACCTCTCAATACAAAGTACAAGATAGAGCAGCGGAAAATTTAGATACCAATGATCCGAACAATCAATATTGCAATGCAGCCCCGAACATCCATCATCATCATCATTCCATGGTGTGAAGGGGTCTGACGCTCACACAGGAAGAATGCGTCAGCCCCAACCATACACAGACGAAGAAGAGGGGGGTTAGATGACGAAGAGGGGAAGATGGGAATGTCGTCAACACCAAGTCTTCGGCATAGGCCCAAATAGTCCCTCGTCAAAATGTCYGAATCCCAATGTCGAGTCTGGATCCAATGTCGTCAAGTCTCAAGTCACAACTCTCTCCCTCTCTGTCGTAGTCCGCTGATACTGAGAAGTCAGGTGGTGAGAGGGGAAGAAGAGATGGTGGACTTAGAAGAGGAAGAAGAAGAACTCTCTCTCTCTCTCTCTCTCTCTCTCTCTCTCTCTCTCTCTCTCTCTCTCTCTCT
>BFEA01000276.1:347708-362608 GCA_003427395.1 Chara braunii
GGTCCAGCGTCCCATTACATGAAGAGAATAGATTGAAAAATTCTGGAACCAATGACCGTGTGTGGATGTGGGAACTGCCAGCATTGATTGCCCTGCAAAAACAGGGGATTGACTGAGCAGGGCCATAGGTGCTTGTGAGGCCCAAAAACCAAAAGAGCCGCCTTGACTGGGGCAGCCCTGATGTAGACCTTGGGATGCTGCTGTTATCTTTGTATCTCTTCACCCTCCAAGGGAGGGCGCCAGATAGGAAATTTGCGACTGATACTGTGAACCAGCTGCTGCTTTCTCGTACTGACGAACAATTTTTCCTGTCTGCCCTATTTGTAGGGATTATCCCTACTTGCTTGAATCTGCAACTGTCGTCTGTACTTGTAGTAACCTTCTCATGGTCRAACCCCCCAGCACCCATGGTTGGGTTTGCCGGCTGTCGCCGCCAACTTGCTGACTGTCCCTGCTGTCTGCATCCGAGGATGATCAGAGGATGATAGCAGGTGTGATGAGCAAGCGGGATCCTCCCCAGGGGGCTCCAGGGAGGGGTTCCTCGCGTGGCCAGGGACGAATGGGTCAGGAAACATGGGGGAGGCGAGTGTCAGGTGGGTGGGGGAAGGACAGGGTATCATTGTCGCTCAGGCCAGGATCTCAGCCAGTGACAGGGCGTGGGGGGGGAAGGGGTCTGGGAACTCCGTGGGGAGGCGTAATGGGAACGAGGCCTCAATGTTAGTCCAATCCTTGAAAACCAGCTTGTAGTCCCTCATTTCTTCTAAGTTTTTTAACCCATCCTTTTGATCCCCGCCCCATACTACTTTTGCAATCCAACCTTCCCTTTCCCCCCCTACCCAGTCTTTGCAGAATTCCGTTATTCTTCCCCCGACATCTCTTGTTTGTTTAAAAAGATCCAGTTGTTCTTTTGCATCTAACCACCTGCGTATGAGGTCTAGGCGTATTTGCTGCTGGATTTGTTCTGTAATCTTCGCGCCTTCTACCCATACTTTTTCCATGGTTAGAGTGCATCTTTGCCAAAGTGCCCACATCACTGGCCTCCTTCCTATTCTATACATGTTTTCAGTGAAGGACGTGGCAGTCTCTGCCTGGGGCCAGTGTCCGGCTAGAATGGCTTGCCATGACCAAGGCCAGGGAATATCTGGTTCCATCTTATGCCAGATACGGTCCCACCATATCCATATGAATTGGGCGATCAGACACTGCATGAAGATGTGTTCAATGGTTTCTGCCTTCTTGTGGAAGGGGAAGAGGCTCTGGCATCGTTGGCACCATGGGAGCAGCAAGCCTCTTTGTTCAAGGTTTGTTCGGTCAATCAACCAATCGTTAGTCGACAGGCAGCGATGAGCTATCGGCCATTGCAGCGAGGTAATTTTCATTGGCTTATGCTTTTGTTCCTTGAACCATTGAATCGGTGTCAGGAGAGAGCGGTCAAGATTCATATGTTTGGCCCATCTATCATTAATTATATCCCTCAAGTGGCGTCTGGGTCGAAGTATTTTATAGACTGATTTGATCGTTAGGAGGCGCAGGCTAATGTAGCTCTCTCCGGGGGTGCCCCTTCGTCGGGGGGGCTGCCATGCCCATTCTGCCGGGTCCAAGGCCAAGTCCTGGATGGGTTTATCTGGCTGAAAGGTCACCCTCTGTCCCTTTTCTTCCAGGACTCTTACTCTGTTAGCCGTTGTTTTGCTCTCCCATACAAAAGGTGCTTCCATTGATTGAAGGGTATGTACTTTTGTGATGGTGTGGTGTTCAATCAAGATCATTTGGAGAGAAACCATATGGATCAACCCAATTAGGTGTGGGGTCCCTGCGATCGTCACCCAGTCCCCTTCTATTAAAGTGGGGCCTCTCTTGAGGATCCGATACCATTCCAGCGGGATGGTTTCAATGAGGTTTTCCAAGGACTCCTCGACCCGATGGCAGTACCGTAAGATGTCCCGCATTTGGTCCCCCGTCTTCCATGTTTGTCTGTCAGAGTCCCACATGTCTCCAACCCTAAGAATACTATGTTTGACCCAGTTTTTCCATGGCGGGGCTGAACTTATCCTCACACGACCCTCTGTATTTGTTATCCATCTATTGCCAAAGAGGGGTTGCCGGTATACTTCCTCCCATCGACCAGGTTGGGTCCTGTTTGGAAGCGGGAGACTATGTCAGATTTGCAGCAGGGATGGCCAAAAGTTGTCTAATAGCTGGCCCCCTCCTGCTTCTGCTCCCTCCCTTCCGTCCGGGAGTTTACGCGGGATTGTCCAAAAGCGATCTTCTAGCCAAGTGAGTGGGTGGATTGCATGGGGGGCTGCAGCCTACCGGGGCTATCCGGACAAGATGTTCCAGGGCCAAGGCACACCATGGGCTCTGGGGGGCAAAGATAAGTTTCTTGATCCATTTGATTCGCACGGTTTGTACCTACGTGGCCGGGTCTAGAATCCCTAAGCCTCCTCCCGCCTTTGGTTGGATAATAGAATCCCAGGCCACTCTACTGATGACATTGGCTTGCTCGCCATCTCCCTGCCACAGAAATGCTGCAGTTTTTTGCCTTAGAGCCCTCAAGGCTGCTTTGCTTAAGGGTCATAGCAGAGACTTATACCATAAGTGATGCGAATACAACATTGTTGAGAACTAAGGCCCGACCAAAGAGTGACGTGCGTTTGTTTTTCCAATTATTTAATTTGTGTTGCGTTGGGGTGCTGATCGATTCGTCATTAATAGGTGGCCTTCCTTCCGCGGTCATGGATACCCCCAAGATTCTTATTGGTGCCTCCAGTGGCACCAAGGTAATGCATGGGGCCTCTGGGGGACGTCCTCCTTGGTGGTGGATCCACCAACCTTGTGTTTTGGATCCCCAGTTGACCGACATGTCGGAAACCTTAGTAATTTTTTCCATCATATACTGAATTTCCTCCATGTTGTGGTGTGTGGCTTCTGCAATAATTGTTAGGTCATCCGCGAAAAAGGAGCACACCGGGACCGCTTCCTCCGGGATTCGTGTCACTCGTTGTTTAGTGATGTTTTTATTCACTCGAAGATTGACGGTCAGTGCTTCCATTATGACTAGGAACAAGAAAGGGGCAATAGGGTCCCCTTGTCTGACTGATCGTTCCAGGCGTAGAGGTGGCGCAAGACTCCCGTTGACCTGGACACATGTGGTGGCGTTTTGATGCACGATTTGTATCCAACGTATGAAGCCTGACCCGTTCATCTTATCGAGGCATTTGTCTAAAAACGTCCAGCCCACATGGTCATAAGCCTTTTCGAAGTCGATAAATATGAGAGCCTCATTCTGACGAGAGTGTTTCGTGAGTTGGAGGATCTCATGTATTAGTAGGATATTCTCTTGAATGTTCCTGTTCCGCATGAAGCCGGTCTGATCCGGATGGATGATCTCCTCCATTACCGGGATCATTTTGTTTGTCAAGGCCTTTGACAACATTTTATAGACAACTGTAAGTAATGTTATGGGTCGATAATTCCTGATGTCCATTTTATCTCTTTTTTTGTATAGGAGGGTTAGTATTCCTTGCCCCACCCTTTCTCCCATCTCCCCTGTGAGTCAGACTTCACTGTAGAAATCCATAATATCCTGGCTCATGAATTCCCAGGTAATTTTCCAAAATTCTTTGGGGAAGCCATCTATCCCGGGGGCCTTATCCTCCTGCATTTGTAGAAGGGCGGGCCATATTTCCTCCTTGGAGAGCGGGGCTTTTAGTGCTTCCCGTTATTCAATCGTCAAAGTCTTGTTGAGTGGTTCCAAGAATTCCTGGACTAGGTGGTTGTGATGTGGGGGATCTGACTTGTTCAGGTGTGAGGAGAAGAGCTCCTTATAGAAATCGTAAGTTATCTTCGTGCAGCGGGCTGTGGACACGGCCGGGTCCGCGTCCCTGGCATTTGGTTCATATAAAGCCTCGATTGTGGTTCGTTGGCAGCACATTCTAGCCAAGCCAAAAAAATGAGAGTCCATTACCCCTTCCAGTGAGGATCTAGATAGCCTGACCCTTATTTGGGCACCTTGCCATCTATATTGTGCATGTTGAAAAAGTTGGTCTTTTAGTTTTTGTACGTGAGATTGTAGGTCAGTGATTCGCTGTTCCTGCCCTTGCGAGTTCAATAAATTTTGCTCTTGCTCTGCGCTTACCAAATCTTCCATGATCATGACTTCCTGGATGTGTCTCTGGGAAGCTAGATATTTGGAGTACTCCTTACACTTCCTGGCCAAGAAAAATAGGTCATTATTAAACCAGTCAATCTGTGATTCGTGTTGGGGCCGGTGGTCTTGGCCCCTTGGTCTGGTCGTTTGCGAAATGTCCATACCGCCATACACATTTTGTGATTCATACTGGGAAACGGGCTAGATGAGAGTATTGTCGTTAGTGAGAGCCCTCCTCCCAATTCTTCCGATGCCAGGATTAAATCAATCCTTGATTTGGAAAGTCTAGTGGGGTCATGTTTTGGATGCAGGTAAAGGATCTGTCTTTTGGGTGGCTTCGCCTAAATGTGTCGAAGAGCGATAGGGGGGTGCACAAATCCTTCAGCATACGTTCATCCTCCTCTACATTGCGTGCAGTGGTATGGGGGAGTTTCCACCTATCCAGCCACCTGTCGGGTGCCGCGTTGAAGTCCCCTGCTAGTATTAGGGGGATGTCCGGGGTGGGGATTGTTGCAATTTTGTCAAAAAACATTTGTTTTTCACGGGACGTGTTTGGGGTGTATATGGATACTATACACACGACTTTTAATTCTAGGGCGCCCAGTATTTTGACCCATCGTCCCTCTTCCTCGTCTTTTTCCCAGTGAAGGACCTCGCACCGTGATTCGGGCGGGATCCAGATGGCCACACTCGAGCTTCCGGGGCAGGGGGCGAATGCTTGGTAGCTCTAAAAGGGTCAGGCTTGCTTGTGCGCCCTATGGTGTTCTGGGGTATCCATAACGTGGGTTTCTTGAATGCATACCACGTCTGGCCATGATCTACCCCCAACCCCTTTCATCAGATCCCAAAGTGCTTTATTTTTTTCCGGGTTGCCGGAAGTCAGGCCGTTCACGTTGATTAATCTGATATCCAAGTCGGCCTGCTGTAGTATACGTCGCTATTTGCCATTTTTTCCATATACTGCGTCAACAAGCTCCATTGGATTTTTGTTTTTTGTGTGCTTGAGTGCCCTTAGTCCCCTTGTTATTTGTCGAGTATAGGGAACCATTCTTGTGCATCTCAATTGACTCCTTTATTGAGAATGTTCTTTCTTAGTATTGTGCAGATGCATGTGAGCAGTTTGTCAGTTGGCCAGACGGTGCTTGGTTTGAGCTTCAATTGTTGGGTGTCCAAGAGCATATTGTGTGTGAGTCATTGTAGCCCCGCTTCCTTATTTTCTTCAAATCGTACTTAAAGGTCCTTGTAGGTCATTCGCAACCCCTCCGTTGATACGCTAATGATGGTCATCGCTCCTAGTTCGTAGTGCTCGGCAATAAACTCATTGACCTCTCGCGTTTTTAGTATACCCTCCCTTTGCATGTGCCACCCAAGGAGTGTCATTCCTCCGTAAGCGGGGGCGTATGGGTCCTCGGACTCTGCGGGCGACAAACCCAGTTCCCATTTCCCGGTCTTCCTCCTGATCGGTAGCACTAAGACATTGTCCCCCGCGGATAGGCTGGTCTGGTATGGCCCTTTTTCGATTAAGTGGCGCATTTTGGTTCGTTTCGATGGGTTGGACCCTGTCGTTTCTGTTGTTATCTTTTGTTCCGGGCGGGTGTCCTGTGCGACTTGTTGTGCGCTTGTCGAGAATGGCTGTTGGGGGGGGGCAGGAGGTTTGTCCACCTCCTCAACCATATCGCGTGGTTTTGTGGTGGGAGGTAGAGGAGTTTCTTCGGGAGGTTCAGGAGGTTTTGTTGTGGGGGGCTGAAATTTCTTGTGTATGATGTGCCATATTCTGTTTAGCGCCTGTTGCCAGTCCATTCTCGGGTCTAGGTCTTGTTCAAGGGCATGTTTCAAGCTTGGGCTTTCATCCAGCAGGGAAAAGAGTTGGACGTAAGCCTCGTCCCAGTAGGTCTCTGTCTGGCCCACATACAGGATCTGGAGCTGGCCTATCAGCCACTCTGTCAGATTCTTTAGCCTAAGCTCAATATATTCCCCCCCTTGCGATCCCCAAGCTTGGGGGGTGCTGTCCCTCATTTCCTCGTCCGGGGGGGGGTGAAGTTGGCGGATCCCAATCCATAGGCTGGGGCCCAAAAGCTTGCCAGAAGGGGTCTAGCCGTGATGAGGTTTCACGTCCCTTGGGTTGGGATGATTTCCCCTCACACCGTTGTGACGCTCCCCCTTCCTTCCCACCCGCATTGGTACCCGGACCCCCACTTTCTTTGCCCAATACCTCACTTTCTTTGCGTGAGACCGTCACGCCCAGACTCCCTTCCTCTTTTTTGGGAGCTTCTGCTTCCTTTCGTGTTTGATCGTGGTGTTCAGGAACCACCGGGTTCTTTGGTTGTGCTGCTATCTGATGATCCCCTATTTTGAAATCATGTCGGGCGCCTAACGCACGCGCACCAAGCTTCGAGGTCCTTGTACGCGGCCACGTCACAAGCTGACGTGGCGTTGGCGACAGACTTATAAGTTGTTGATGAAGGAAACACTCTGTTCCTAGAATCAAATGACTTTTGAGTCCCGTGTAGATACTCCATAGTCGTCGTATCTGAATACACGATAAAGGACTCTTGCATGTTGACCACGTTTTTTGTCCCATGAATGGAGTAATTACGGAGTCGACCCCGAAAAAGGGAAGTGTGTGAAGAAGCATCATCGCATTGGACGAAGCAACATCGCTGTACAATCCAATTGAGGAATCAATTGGGGATCCGGTTATGATCGGTCGTCTGGTCTGACTCACTGTGTTGAAGTTCCCCTGGAATGGCATTATGCAAATGAAGTCTTATCGGCCATAGCTGATGCATCTCTGGAATATCCAGGAGAACTGTCATTACGAAGTGAGATCTCCAGGCTCTCAATCAAGCTGCGAGCTTCTATGCCTCCTTTTTCATCAAGCAGGCATAGTCAACTAAGTCACTCGTCAATCTTAGCTTTGGTCGTCTATTAGTTTTCTATTTGTTTTTCTTGATAATTATTCCTTGTATTTATAGTGCGTCACCCAGATTAGGTCGTACCACACCTCACTAGTGATCTTCCTCTTTCTTTCGGTGGCTTTGCCACTAATTATCCCAGCGTCGACAGCGTCGATTGACTAATCCGAAGATGATTAGAGGAGGAGTTGAATCATTTTGATCTGCATTGTCATCAGCATAAATCATCATCCTGCGCATAATTTTGAGGAGTTGAATCATTTCGTGTTGCATTGTCATTAACGTCATCATAAGTCATTACCCTCAGCATAATTTTGTTTCCCCCCTTTTTGAGGTCAATTAAAGAAGGAGTCGAATCACCCCATCAACATTATCATCACCATATTCATCCATCCTGCACATCATACAAGTTCTTCCCTCTCTCACATGTACGCGTGGCCTTAGATAAGTTACCTCAAACCGTGGAATTTTTAGATTGACGATGAAGCCTGGATAAGGACTGGCTCCCCGCGATACTCCATTGTGAAGTCTGGGGAGGGGTTGGTCTTCGAGGTCAACTGGTAAGGCTGCCTTCATCATATATGACCACAAGGACATGAACTTCTGGCGCATCATATGTAAGGAGAGAACAGGTGATTATCCCCAGGCTACAATTGTGAGGTAAGACTATACTAACTCAGCCTGGACACTGCATCTCCTATAACCTCTCCGTGGTTTTACGCTTTATCATCCCCTCTCGACACTGGTATTCCAAGCCAACAATTTATGCTTCCACGTGTCCACTAAAAACACTAATTTATTATTAATCATAAATTGGTGGACCAATTACTGACTAATTACCGAAAAGCACATCACAATGAAGTTGAGAGTTAAACGAAAGAAGGGGCCTGGCACTATGCTTTTTTATCAGGGCGCGATGAGGCACGCACTATTCAAACAAATGGGAGTTCCGTATGCCAGGCCAGGTGAATCAGCTTCTGTTCGTCAACAATGTGGGTCTCAAGGCAGTACGTGGGGACAAGGAAGAAGCCTTCCTTCTCTGAGAGGGCCTTTCATACCCCTCAAGACACCTGTTACCTCTATGATCACGACAAGATCCATAGGTCAGCTGGCTTCCCCTCCGGATGGGTCCATCACCTTTCACCCATCTGACTTCCCGCTATTACAATCCACTTTGACAGAAACAAAAGAGTCTGTTACGCCAGTTGGGCAGCATTTGACAATGGAAGAACAAGATAACGGGAGTGTGAAGGAGGATATTGAAAATGAAGACGATCCCATTGGAACCATTGACGAAATATTAACAGAAGACGAAAGGATCCAAGAAGCATCTCATTCTGATCGTCCAAAAGGTATTTCAGTGGAACAGTCAGTTCCACAAACAGTCCACCAACCCTCATGGGCACACAAGGTGAGGGAATCCCTACAGGACAAGACTCTGACGATCCAGTGACCTTCAATCGACCCAGCGGCGATGCCAGCTGAAGATTTGAAGGTCCCTCTAAAAAATCTATCATCAGCAAGAGCTTATTTCCTGTCACTATTCCTTCTTCCTTCCGAGCAATTGGTCATTGATCAGTGTGGTAGGAAGACCCTAATGAAAGCATACCCGCAGGACAAGTTGCCACAGAGAGATCTAGTTTACACAAAACATGCATCCAACTGGATTTTTTACGATGATGCAGCGTATCGTTCGGTCAACGATAAAATTAAATTCATCTGCAAGAGATTAKAATCGYTGAAGGATGRTCMAGAAGGGGTGACAWAATTCTTCCTAATTCAGCCAATCACTCCAACCGTATTYAYTATCCTGTGCCTRTTTGACAAAGATAAAGTGAGAATGGATGCCTGGAAAAAGTTGGTTTGGGACCGTTCGGAGGTGAGGATTTATCCTTGGTTACCTAAAAAGGTAGGTCCAGAAGAATTGAGGGAKCAGATGATGAAGGATTATTACTGGGTCGAACWRAGGCATATCCCCATTGAAATCCRGGCAGCATTCGTTCATGACTTTGGTCAACAGTACCGGATTGTAGATTTCATCAATCCATTGCCTTCCTATGTYGCCAAGAGAGACGACTACTTGATGCTAGCGCTTGACCTCCCGAAGGATCAAGTTTTCTCTCTCRACGACATAGTCCCTTTCAAAATGGGCGGTCGGGTCTTTCAAATTCACACTGCCCACAAGTTCAGGCCATGGTGCTTTAAATGTAAGGCCTACGGTCATCTTCACACTGACTATGCGTGTTCTCATCATCCCCAACATGTTGTTCACCCGGACCAATGCCTCAAAAAGGACCCGCAGAGACCCAACAGATGGGTACCGGTGGTACCTGGGCATGAAGGATGGGTATATAGAGAAGATGTGAATTCCTCAGGTCAGCAGATCGGTTGGGTATGGGAAGGGAGGAGCGATGTTCATAAAACGCCCCGTCCCCCTCCAGAATGGATCCCACCTCAACAGTCACCGACTCAGTCTCACGTCCAACCTAACAAGCAAGCAGTAGCTACTAAAGCACTGAACTCACGCTCAAAGAAAACTGAAAATAAAGAACACAGCGAGCCGAATACGGGAGGTGAGAGCAGTCAGCACTCAAGAATGGATGGTAGGAATAAGGGAGGAGAGAATAGCAATCCTCAGAAACAGAAAGTCGGGCCCTCCTCCCTTGCATCACAGTCCAGGGGATTTTCGCTGGGTCCTAAAGCAAAAGACTATGTTCCCAGGAACAGCCCACTTTCTGAATGGAGGGAAGTCATAAGGAAAGGATCAGTTGTTCCTGTTCCGGCGAGTAACAACGGAATGATTACCAATGGAGAGGCAGAAACGTCCATGGCAGATACTGATACAGACCCCATGGAGGTGGACCTTTTCAAGGATGCATTTGAGGCTGTCCCAATGGATATCGAAACCCTCCACTCCTGTGTTCTTTCTCCGTTGTTAAATCCCGCTGCAGGTGGTAACTCTTCGGTAGCAGTGGATTTGAACACAGTAGTATGCAAAATAGCTGACTGGATTCTATACAATCTAAAAGTACAGCATCCTTCCCTGTCCACCAGTTATTGGCCCCACATCTTCGAAAAACTGATGATATTGCTGAAGAATAGTGACAGCCTGACTTCCTTTTTGGTGCAAGGACCGGCTACAGGTGTAATGTGGGAGGACATTAGTACTAAATTACTGTCGATTGTTTCCTCTAGATTTAGGCTCAAGAACCTGGTAGGACCTCAACACAGCCTGAGTACACATAATCGCTTTCTACCACTGGCCTCAGTCGGAAATGAATCACAAGCTAATGCTGGAATACAGCAGGTTAAAGGTCACATAGAGCTCCCCGAATCTGTGTCACAAAGTGAGCGGGATGGTAAATCCGAAGTCCTTGCGTCGTGCAATGAACTAGGACNCTGTGTCACAAAGTGAGCGGGATGGTAAATCCGAAGTCCTTGCGTCGTGCAATGAGCTAGGACCCCCCCATCTTTGAATAGAAGAGCCACATGCACCTGGGGATAAACACCAAATACAACAACCCGCACCTCTGGACATAGTGCAGAGTAAGGACGAATGCATTTCCACAGGCCCTTTATCTGCAAACGAATCTGACTTTTCCCACTCCAGTATGGTAGTATACCAGGTACCAGGGGAGGAACCCAAGAACCTAAAACACTCCCCATCGAAAATAGGCGGGAACGGAATTATGACTAGATTTAAGGAAATCATTTCCGATCTCACAGGTGAGAATTTTTTTTTGATGCTCAGTTGTCAGCCTCAGCCTACTGCCTTGACGAAACTCAGCCATAAGCCTTTAGAGTGTGACCCGAGCTCTGAGTCCTCTCGATCAGGCCTCTCATTATCAGTCCAAAGTGAGCAACTGCCCCCCTCCCCAGATATAATTAAAGATCCACTCATTGTTTATGATGAGGGGGGAAATCATATTATAAAAACGAATCTACTTGCTCAATCTGAGTATTGTTCCCATGACAATAATGAGAGGAACACTGATAAGGAAAAAACTAACTTACAGACGGAGGTCGATTGTCACCTTGCACAAGGGGTAATCGAACTGATGAATCCAGACAATCCAGCTGTTGTGTGTACCAGTCAGATATCTGAATCTGTTGAGTAAGATATATCTGACGACACAAAAGAAATACCTGACCCGAATCACAACAATGGATTGTATTTGATGGAAAAAAAACCTGCGATGGATCAGCAGAATCCACAGATAGTGGACCTCACTGAGGACCTCACTGAGGACCTCCCAGAGTTTCCACAGCATAGATGCTGTGACTTATCTCCCCCTCATCGTCTGCCTTTGCCCCCTGAGTCAGAGCTCACTTCGAAAAGGCAGAGGCTAAAACACAGACTATTGAAAGGACAAGGAGTATTACTCTCTGCTAAGAATGGAATAGTAGTGTTACCGGTCAGGCAGAAAGACGACGGTTGGGAAGTAGGTTTAGCCGTCCCACAAGAATCTTCTCACGGTGAAGTAACCATTATGGGAATTACATCCCCCCTCCTCTCTCTCTCCCGTGAGGCGGGCCGGGAAGCAAGGGTGCCACTCATTAAGCTCGAAATCGATACGTTTATTAAAAATGCCCTCCCTACCGGAAGTATAGCGGCACTATTCATAACTGGGGGGGAGCAACGTCTGGCCAAATGGGATGTATTCCTTAAATACGATTCAATGAAGAAAAACAACCTGAAATGGCTTAATCAGAACCTTTTGATGGAACTGCAACTTATGAAGATCAAAGCTAGTAGCTTTTGGCCGGAAACAGATGTGGGAACCCTACTCGTACGTCTCCTGAGCCAACAAGTTTTAGCATCAGGGGGCCTACTGGATGTAGGACAGTGGACTGCTCTGCAAAATGACGTCAATATATAAATCTCCTAACCATATGGGTTGTTGATTCGGTAGATAGTTTCCTTCTTTTTTAGCAGGTGCAGTACAAATAGCCGAAATATTCCCCAAAAGCCCCCTAACTGGTTTGGATCACGCTTTGTGCACAGTCCTACTGACTTTTTCAAAAAAAACAGACCAAGGAAGAGGTTATTACAAACTCAATACCTCCCTTCTTAAACTAGAAAGATTCAAAATCTATCTCAAAGATGTTTGGGATTATTGGCGCCAACAAAAATCTCTCATCGACGATAACATAACTTGGTCCAACAACGGTCTGCTCTTCTTAGGCCGTAAATGTAATGAATACTCTAAGATTCTAGCAGCTGAACGTCATTCCAATGAATCGAGGATCTATCAACGCATTCAGGAACTTCAGTCACAGGATCCTTCCCTAAACGACGATGAGGATATGTAGTCAGTTGGCCAAGAAATTAAGAAGCTAGAGGATCACCTCCTTTCCCTCATGGAATATAGATGGCAAAGAGCCCGTATTAGAGGGAAGCTTCGGCAGATTGCCACGGAGGGAGGTATGGATGCCAGGTTTTTTGTTATGGCTAGGTTTAGGTCAGGAAGGACAGTAATTGAAGCCCTGGCTCATCCTCTAAGTCTAAATGAGCAACTAGCAACTACAACGGCAGAATGTACCAAAATTGCGAGAGACTTTTTCAAGTCCCTCTTCCTTTCAGAAACAGCTTCCTCTCCTATTGACCAACGTATCAAGGATATTGATGATTTTTTAAAACCTTTAAATAAATCACTTTCTGATCCCCAACGAGATATGCTAGAAGCTCCACTAACAAAGGATGAGATATGGACAGCTCTGATGCTTATGGAAGAAGAGAAAACCCCAGGCATAGATGGTTTACCAAAGGAATTTTGAGAATCTCTCTGGGAATTTATCGCTCAAGATTTAATAGAATTTTATCAAGAAGTTTGGAACTCTGCCCGATTAGGAGAGATAGTGGGACAAGGGGTTCTAACACTCCTATACAAAAAAGGTGATAAATGTAATATCCGCAATTATCGTCCAGTCACCCTCCTCTCAGTTGTGTATAAACTTACCTCCAAAGCCTTTACTATTCGTCTTAATAAATATATAGCAGATATAATTCATCTTGCCCAGACTGGTTTTATTCAAGGAAGGAATATTCAAGATAATATTCTCTTAATGAATGAATTGGTCAGGCTTTCTCGTCAAACTAAGCATAATGCTGCCTTCATCTTTATAGATTTCGAGAAAGCCTACGACCATGTGGATTGTTTTTTTCTGGATAAATGTCTTGACAAGTTCAATTTTGGATCAAATTTTATAAAGTGGATTAAAATTCTTCATGAGAATGCATCTACAAGAGTAATGGTCAATGGAAATGTAGTTCCTCCCATAATGCTAGAAAGGTTAGTTAGACAAGGAGATCACATTGCCCCGCTACTCTTTGTGATCATCATGGAAGCCCTGGCAGCTAACATTCGCCATCATAAAAAATTAAGCGCATTCAGGTCACATCCATTCTAGAGGATGACATTCCGGTATGTTCTCTCTTCGCGGATGATCTGTCCCTTATGGTTGACGCCTCTCACGAAAACCTGAAGGCAATTAAGAGAACGATGAATGTATTCTGCAAACTATCGGATATGAGGGTTAATTGGGGAAATAAGACCCTTGGCTGGTGGATTCATTATCAAGGAGTACGGCCTCCAGAGCAACCGAGGATCAAATGGCTGCCGCTCGATACGCCAATTAGAGTTATCGGGATTTCACTCTCAGCCTTTGGCAAACCAACTTCCAATAGTGAAAGAATTCTCAAACATGCTCTCTCAAAGCTAGAATTATGGAAGGATAAACACACCTCATTGATAGGTCGAACACTAGCAATCAACAACGTGGTCCTCGCCTCTATTTGGTACAAATCTGCGATTTGGGCTCTTGATCACTTATCTATTAAAACCCTACAAAGACAGCTGATAGCACATCTTTGGAGAGGTAATTATGAATAAAAAAATGTAATTAGTAGAGTGGCTTGGCAATCATTAATCCAACGTAGAACCAAAGGTGGCCTCGGCATAATCGATCTCACTTTTCAAGCAAAGGCATTGTCAATCCAATGGTTAAAAAAAACGCCTATTATTTAGTCCTCAAACTCCTTGGAAAAGTCTAGCGTGTGAACAGATTAGGCGTCTCGCTCCAATCACCACAGAAGAGGTTGATCCCCTAATGTGGCTGGAAAATCACGATTGGTCAATTCCAAGGGCAACCTCATCAGAGTCCCAAGGATTGGACTTCTCTGAGCGACAGGCAGCAAGGAATGACCTGTCTAGAGATCCCTTCTGGATTGATCTGCTCAAGACTTGGAGGAAGCTTCCCATCACTGACAAAGTCATGCCAGAGAGATGGGAAGAGGTATGCCAACAACCACTTTTCAATAATAAACTCATCAGAGACTCCAATKGATGCACCTTACACTGTATGGACTCCCCATGGAAAAGCTGGATTAAAAGAGGAATTACGCGCATCAGGGACATTTGGAGTACGGAAAACCAAGATTGGATTGACTTATCGATCGTCAATGATAGGTTAAAATACTGTCACCACCAAAAGGAATCATTGGAATTTATAATTGATATAATCCYTTTAGATTGGGTTAGAATCTTGARAAAAGGTCCTACCCTGATTCTAAATGATTGGGTCTCCGTTCATGATCATCCTGGTGTGGTAGGAAAGATTAAAGAAGTTCAACCTAACAAGGATGTGTTTATGTCAATCTATGAAGTAGGAGAGGATGGGTATCTTACACCCAGTCCACTTCAAWGTACGGGTYCATTCCAARAAGACAGACTGTTCAGGATTAGGATCCTAATGATCCAAGACAAGTGGCTGGCATATAAACCTGAGACCCCTATTTCTCACCTCCCACTGGATCCTGTTAGCTGGACTTGGTCATC
>BFEA01000276.1:376093-408248 GCA_003427395.1 Chara braunii
GCTAGGGGTGCTGGTGAGAGAAGACACCACTAGCATTTCCTAGGAGTCTCCAGCTATTGGTGGGGAGGAACACCTGCTGGAAAGCGGGTCCAGCGTACCTGAACATTCAGTTTGCTTCTTCAAACAAGTATGCAGTTGTAATGACAGCCAGAAGACGGCCTCATCTGTGACCGTGGAATTTGGCAGGCTGCATTCATCCTAACCCCCCCTTCTCCGCGAGTCTCTTCTCTCCTCCTTCCCCCCCGGCCAGATCGCTCCCCCTCCTACTCCACGTTGGATGCTCGCCTGACACGTCCCCGCCGCTCTCCCCGCCGGCCCATATTCGTCCCGGCTTCCCGTTCCCCCTGCTCATCGGTTGCTCCCCCTCCCGCTCCACGTTGGATGCTCGCCTGACACGTCCCCGCCCCTCCCCCCCCCGATCGCTCCCCCTCCCGCCCCACGTCGGGCACTCGTCTCCGCGAGTATCCTCTCTCCCTCTCCCCCACTCCACATCGGACTGTTTCCCCGATCCCCCCCCAGGCCCAGATCCATCCCCCTCCCGTTCCACGTCGGATACTCGCCCAATCCCGTCGGCCTTGACTTACTTCTCCCGCAAGCCACTCCCCTCTCATATTCCCGATCCCATACCCCTCTTCGCGAGTATCGTCTCTTCCTCTCCCGATCCACCACCCCCCTGACCCGACTCCCGCTCCTCGTCCGATGCTCGGTCGATCCCGTCGGCCTTGACCTCCTCTCGTAAGCCCACTTCCCCCTCATATTCCCGATCCCGACAGGCTCCCGACTCCTGCCATACCCCTCTTTGCGAGTATCGTCTCTCCTCTCCCTATCGTCTCCTCCCCACTCCAAGCGTGAATGCATCCCGATCCTTGACACACCCCTCCTATCCCTTCCTCCCACAAGCCACTTTCCCTTCAAAAAATCCTGATCCTCGACCCACCTCCTCGCCTCTTGGTCTCTCCCCAGACCCTGGGGGGGGAAAGAGAGAATGGAGGTGGAAACTGGGGGAGAAGCTTCTTCCTCCTCCCAGCCCTCCCTTTTGGATCACACAGACGTCTTACAGTCTCGCTCATCCCTCTCTCCGGTCGAACGATTGAAGGACGTGAAGGAAACAAAGGAATGCCAGTCTCACCCCTCATGGGCTAACAAACTCAAGAAAGTATACTCAGGTCAAACCCTATTAGTTAAAAGAAATGGGGAGGGGGAAGGTAATCTGGAAATTCCCCTGGATAACATAACCACGACTTCAGCTTTCTTTCTTACAAAGTTTCTGGCCAACCCAGAAGACAAAATCATCAGTCAGGGGGGGAAAAAACAAAGGGTTAAGACCCTCCCCAATAGCATGATTAAGGAAAGGGATGAAATTTGCACCCGCCACGCTAACACCTGGGTCTTTTATGATGATGCGGCATATAAGTCGGCCAACGACAAGGTTGGCTGGATCAGGAAGCGCCTAGCAACCCTTAAGGGATCAGAGGAGGGAGCACGAGACTTCTTCATGATCCAACCCATCTCTTCGACGGTCTTTACCGTGATCTGCATGTTCGACTCGGATAAGCGGATCTTGAACTCATGGCGAAGTATACCCTGCGGACGTTTGGAAGTCCGGACCTTCCCCTGGTCCCCCCCTAAACAACAAAAACCGGAGGAGAGGCAGGAACAATTGATGACTGACTACTATTGGGTGGAGTTCCACCACGTAACCATCGAAATCCAAGGGGCCTTCGTGCAGAAACTCGCCCAAAACTATGAGATCATTGATTTCATTGATCCCCTCCCCCCCCACGTAGCCCCTAGGGACGACTATCTCATGGTGGCCCTGGACATACCCAACGACCACATTTTTACCATCGACTATGTCATTTTTTTCCGAGTGGGGGGGAGAGACTTCAGAATACACACAGCACACAAAACACGACCGTGGTGTTTTAAATGCCAAGCATACAGACACCTCCCCCTGGAGCCTGACTGTCCCCACCACCCGGCAAAAAGAATCAGATCAACGGGCCGCCTCTTACGCGACCCGGTTAAAGACACCTGGTGGAGGACAGTCGATGCAGGTCACGAAGGATGGGTCTACGTGGATGAGCCCCGAGAGGGAGGAGGAGTAAGGGGGTGGGAATGGGAATAAGGCGAGGCAGTGAACTGGATCACGAAGCCTCCAGACCAATGGATCCCCCCTAAATCGGTGGAGGCGCACATGGAAAAGACTGCCACCCCCTTACAACCCCTATCCCCAAAGGATGCTACACAACACAAGGGTCAGTCCACCTCAGATACAACACCAAACACCGGGGTTGAGCCCCGGACGCAGCCCCGGACAGAGCCCAGACCCCAGGATTTCATCACCCCGGCCAACATGGGGGAGCAGTAGCAATCTCCCTCCTCAAAGAAAAAAACTTCCCCAGACAAACGAGGTAAAGTGCCACATAAACCAAATAACCCCGAAACTGTTAACCAATTTAAGGTGTTGGCAGGGGACAAAGCACAACAGCTGTGGGAACCTCGACTTCACGAGTCTCCCCAACAAAGGACAGAAGGAGGGGAAGACAAGGGACAGGAAACGCAGGAGATCCTAGGTGAGGAACTTACCGTACGAATGATTAAGGGAGGGAAGGGGGGGAAGGAAGAGAGAAGGAAGGGGGAAGGGGGAGAAGGGATGTCACAAAGACATGAAGAACAGTCAACACCGGACGGGGGGGTCCACCAGGTGATTAGGCTGCACACCCAGGGGGAAGGAAAAACTGGGGCCCCTGCTCAGAATCTCACCAAAACAGAACTACCTCGACAGCATGATGTGGGAAAGACTAAAAAGGCAGGGGAAGGGGACGGGGGGATGGGGCAGAGACAAAAGGAGCAATTGGCCCTAGGGGAGGGGGCCCACCAGGGGATTGGGCTGTACACCCCAAGGAAGGAAACAACTGGGGGCTCGACTCATGAACTCGCCAAAACAAAACCCTCCCAAGAAGCTCACACAGACCCCTTCTTCTAGGCTTTCGGACCTCGTCCTATGGATTGGGAACCTTCAGCAATACCTGCGGACGAGGAAATGACGGACAGTACTCCAGAAGCATGGGGATTGCAAGGGGAATATATAAAGACGAGACTGAGGAATCTGGCAGAATGGTTAATCAGCCAGCTTTGGATCTTATACACAGGCCAAACAGAAACATATTGGGATCAAGCATACGTACATTTTTTGTCCTTACTGGATGAAAGTCCGAGCCTGAAATTGGCTCTGGAGCAAGGTCTATCCCCGGACGCCGACTGGCAGCAGACCTTGAACAGAATCTGGGCCATTGTGCATAGGAAATTTCAACCCCCCACCACCACAGAAACACCCAACGCATCCGAAGCAACGGGAGAGCCTCGGGAAGAACCCCCTCCACAACCCCAAGACAAGGGTACACAACAGGCTTCACCTGACCCCCAACCCAAATAAGGGGAGAAAGACACAGCAGAATCAGAAGGAACATACCTCTCCAAGCGGGCCAAATTACGCCACCTGATCGAAAAGGGTTTGTACCACAAGAATCTACCAAAAGGGGACAAAATCTTAGTATTACCAATCAGAAGGAAAAACGGGAAGTGGGAATTGGGTTTGTCACCCGCGGAGTCCGAAGATCCATATACCTCTGCTTATGGAGGAATGACACTTCATGGATGGCACATGCAGCGGGAAGGTGCACTTAGGACTCATGAAGTCGTAGAGTTCATTGTGAGTCATTATGAACCGGGAGCAATGACCACCATTAGTGTATCAACTGAAGACCTGAAGACGGCATACAAGGATCTTTACGTGAGATTCGAGGAAAACAAAGAGGCGGGGCTACAATGGTGCACACACAATATGCTCCTAGACACCCAACGAATTAAGTTCAAACCAAGCAATATCTGGTCGGCTGACGAAGTACTAACATGCATCTGCACGATATTAAGAAAGAACATCCTCAATAGAGGGGTAAATTGTGAAGCACAGGAATGAGATGCAATTACCAAACAGATAAGGGAGGGTCAAGGGGCGCACAATCACAATCAATGATAGATTGGGTAGATGTGGTGTATGGCAAGAACAAAGGGTGGAAACGCACCCTGCAACATGCAGACTTAGACATTAGAACAATCAATGTGAATGGTCTAGCATCCCGCAACCCGGAAAAAATCCAAGCATTATGGGATTTGATGAGGGGTGTCGGGGGAAGATCATGGCCAAACGTAGTCTGCATCCAAGAGACCCATCTAATGGACACGCCAGAACACCACAGGGCCCACAAAAAAGCTTGGCCTTTCCAAAGTTACCAGGCATTTTCCCCTGGCTCCGGGAACTCGGAAGTGGCAATTTGGATCCCACCCGAATCACGACTGGAGGTTCTCTATTGGGAAAGGGACATGGAGGAGGGACGTTGAGTAAAAATACTTGGCATGCTGGAACTAGAGATAGTATATATAGTATCCATAAATGCCCCTAACACGATCCGGGAAAAAAAATCATTTTTTGAGAAATTAGAAACAATCCCCACCCCGGAGGTCCCCCTAATACTAGCAGGAGATTTCAATGCCGCACCGGACAGACGGTTGGACCGATGGAGAATCTCCCACTCTACAACATACAATGCAGAGGAGGACGAGAGGATGATGAGAAACTTGTGCGCCCCTCTCTCGCTTTTTGACACATTCAGGCGTACCTACCCCACGGAACGAGCATTTACCTGCATCCAAAGCAACGACCCCACCAGACTCTCCAAATCCCGGATTGACCTAATCTTGGCTTCGGAAGAGTTGGGAGGAGGGCTCTCGGTGTCAGCAATATTACCAACAAGCCCACATCCCGGTCTCGATCATAGGATGTGCATGGTAGTGTTGACTCTTCGCAAACGGCCAGACCAGGGGGCTAGCTATTATAAACTTAATACCTCCTTACTCAGAACCAACTCCTTTCATGAATACTTAAAACAGGCTTGGGGATTCTGGAAAGGAACCTGCCCTCAACAAGACTCGCAAATTATCTGGTTTAATAATGGTCTATTCTATTTGGCGAAAAAACAACAACGAATACTCCAAACACGTAGCTGCTCTAAGATACCAACAAGAAATCACAATTATGCAAAACTTAGTAAGTGCAGAACAGGAACAAAACTCGCAAGGGCAGGAACAAAGAATGGTCGAGGTTCAAAACAACATACAAGAATATAAGGATCAATTATTTCAACATGGACAGTACCGATGGCAAGGAGGTCAAACTAGGGCAAGATTCTCCAGGCTCACGACCGAAGGAACGATGGACTCCAAGTTCTTCAGCTTAGCAAAAACACAGGTCCAAAGAACCATGATAGAGGCACTATATGAACCTAACGCCAGGGAATCAGACCCGGTTGTAACCACAACCCGCTGTACAAAGATAACATACGACTTTTATAAGGATCTATTCTCCTCACATATTGACAAATCGGATTTGTCGCGGCATGACCGCCTTATGAAATAATTCCTGGATCCACTGGACAAACCGTTAACACCCGAACAGCGACAAACATTGGAAGCCCCACTCTCCAAAGATGAGATATGGATCGCCCTTCTGCAGATGAAGGAAGAAAAGACCCCTGGAATTGATGGCTTCCCTAAGGAATTCTGGGAAACCACGTGGGATTTCATGAGCCAAGACGTTATGGACTTCTACAATGAAGTATGGCGCACAGGGGGGATGGGAGAAATAGTGGGGCAAGGGATACTAACCCTTCTGTATAAGAAATGAGATAAGATGGATATTAGGAATTACAAGTTGATAACACTCCTAATAGTGGTGTACAAAATGATGTCCAAGACCCTGACAAATAGAATGATCCCGGTAATGAAGAACATCATCCATCCCACTCAAACAGGCTTTATGAAAAACCGAAACATACAAGAAAACATCCTGTTGATCCACGAGATCCTCCAGCTTACGAGACACTCCCGGCAAAATGCGGCCTTGATTTCTATTGACTTTGAAAAGGCCTGTATGGATTGGTTGTTTTTGGACAGATGTCTAGAAAAGATGAATTTCGGACCCGAATTTCAGACGCTGGATACAAATCCTACACCAAAACGCAACCACATGCGTCTAGGTCCATGGAAATCTAGCGCCACCGCTGCACTTAGAACGATCGGTCCGCCAAGGGGACCCTATTGCCCCCTTCCTTTTTTTAGTCATTATGGAAGCACTGACCGACAACCTTCGGGCCAATAAAAACATCACCAAAATAAGAATCACACGAATCCCAGAGGAGGCAATCCCGATGTGCTCATTATTTGCGGACGATCTTACAATAATGGCAGAGGCTACACAAAGTAATATGGAAGAAATCCAACAGATGATGGATAAATTAGCTGAGGTATTCGACATGACAATTAACTGGGGGTCCAAGACACAAGGATGGTGGATTCACCACCAAGGGGGACGCCCTCCGGAATCACCATGCATCGCATGGATGCCACTATCCATGACTACAGAAGGACGTCCACCTATCAACGATGAATGGATCAGTGCCCCATCTCAGCACAAACTAATTAACTGGAAAAACAAACACGCCTCCCTGTTTGGTCGAGCATTAGCACTTAACAATGTCATTTTCGCAATATTACGGTATAAATCCTTGCTATGGCCCTTGAGGACAACAACTCAAAGGAATCTAAAGAAAAAGACAGTGACTTTCTTATGGAGGGGGGATGGGGAACAAACCAATGTAATAAGTCGAGTAGCTTGAGACTCGATCATCAAGCCAAAGACTAGGGGTGACTTGGGAATACTTGACCCGGCCACACAAGTACAGGCACTTCAAGTGAAGTGGATTAAAAAGTTTATCTTTGCCCCCCAAAGTCCGTGGTGTGTACTAGCTGGAGGACCGGTTTTGGGCAATCCCGCGTAAGCTCTCACATGGAACTAAAGGATTAGAAAGAGGGGGTCAGACACTGGATATTTTTTGGCCATCTCTTTTGAAAACATGGCGTAAACTCCCACTCCCCAACAAGACCCACCCCAACCGCTGGGAGGAAGTCTACCGCCAACCCCTCTTCGGAAATAGATGGGTGACAAATACGAGTGGATGTGTTATGACGAGCTCATCCTCACCCCGGAGGAGTTGGGTACGACATGGAGTACTCAGGGTGCGGGATCTTTGGGACACAGACAGGCAGGACTGGAAGACAGGGAACCAGCTGCGTACGACCTTAAGATACTGCCACCATGTAGAGGAGCTACTAGAGAATCTCATTGAGGCTATTCCACTGGAATGATATCGAATCCTCAAACAAGGACCAACCTTGAAAGAGGGGGACTGGGTTGCGGACACGGAGATTCCAGAGAGAATAGGCCTGATACATATGGTTTCACCCCAAGTAATATTGGTTGAATATCATACCTGCACCAAAACAGGCACCCTTCACGGAAGTGGAGCCCCTTTCGAATGGAAAGATAAAACAACAGTGTACCAAAAACGAGTAATAGAAGAAAAAAGAGAAAGGATGGTGTTTCAGCCAGACAAGCCAATCCAGACCTTACCTTTGGACCCGACGGAATGGACATGGCAACCCCTCCAAACGAAAGCAGCCCCCAAGACGAGTCAGATTAGTTTGCACCAACTAACGGTTAAATCAGCCTATAAAATGCTCTGACCCAAGCGCTTTTTTTATTTTTATTTTATTTTTTTAACATCATCGATGGGGAGTAGAGGGGATGCTGATATGAGCAGACAACCCCTCTACCCTCCCTGCTTGATAGATGGCTCCATTCCATTGGTGGGGAGCTGCACCTGCTGGAAAACGGGTTCAGCGTCCCTTACATCATAATCACTTGAAAAGACAAGGAGCAACACATGCTGGGAACCGGGCCCAGCGTCCCTTCTGATCAGATATGAACAGATATTAACTTGTGCGCCTCTTCACCCTGAACGGGCGCCAGATATGCTTTACCTCCTAGCTTTTTACCAGAGTGCCCCTGATGGGAACCGGGCTCAGAGTCCCTTTACATCATCAATAGGGAACAAATTCTAGAATTGAGGTTGAAAGGATCAAGGAATGCTAGGGACTATTGTGCCTCTTCACCCTGATCGGGCGCCTGATATGCCTTTACACCTAGCACTGTTAACACTCCCCTTTTGTTTATCATGAAATGTGATTGGGATCCACAGATAAAATTCAGACTGAGACAAAGGTAATCACTCACACCCATACCATGATCCATGAACTATAGCCAACTTTGATGGAGGAAAAGGATCAGAAAACTCAGAGAGGGGGCTGAGAGGAATGGAGGGATCAATGTTACTCCAGTCACTAAAATATAAGTGGTAATTTCTTGGAAGTTCCTCAAGAGCTATCCCACACACTCCATTCCATTTAACCTGTCCAATTGTACCGCCTTGTTCCCCTCCAAACCAGTTTAGATTGAACGTTTTGATGTGTTGTTTGATTTATTTTTTTACTGTCAAGGTTTTAAGTTTTTCTTTTAATGTTTTCCATTTCGAATTTATCTCTAATTAAATGTGTTGTTTGATGGACGTCGTGAACTCAGGCCCATCAAGACGGGCATCTTCAATTTCAAATGTGCACCTGCGAGACCATATGACCCAGAAAAGAGTTTTTCTCCCGATTGTGAATAGGTTTGTTGTAAAGTTATCTTCACATGATGGGGCCCATGCTTCCAGGAGGAGAGCTTTTCAGTTCCATGGCCATGGTAGGGTAGTTTCAATCTGGTTCCAGATTCTATCCCACCATCGCCATAACCAAACTGCCCCTGGACACCGAAAAAATATGTGGTCTATTCTTTCCGAAATCAATTTGGACGGAAAGGCAGATTTACAGAACTTACACCAGGGAAGGGTTATTCCTCTTTGTTCTAGAGTAGTTCTATCAATGATCCAGTTATTGGTTGGCAAACATCGGTGAGTGATCTGCCATTGAAGGGATATCATTTTAGCTGGTTTGGATTTGATGAAATGGAACCATTTGACTGAGCAAAATTCCTCTTTGTTCACATTTAGGTGTCTCATCCAACGCTCTTCTATTTTTTCCTTTAAATTTATCTTTGGGCGCAATATCCTATATGTTGATTTTATTGACAGCGTGTGAAGAGTCCTGGTGTGAGAGCGTCCTGAGTATACCTTGGATGACCAAGACCAACTAACAGGATCCAGCAGGAGGTGAGAAATAGGAGTATCCAGTTTATAGGCCAGCCACCTATCTTGGATCATTAATACCCTGATCCTGAAGAATTTATTTTTCTGAAATAAACCGATACTCTGATATGGGGTGGATCTAAGAAACCCATCCTCCCCTAAATCATAGATTGTCATTAATACATCATCATTAGGGCAAAGCGCATTAATCTTACCTACCACACCTGGTTGATCGTGAATGGAGACCCAATCATTAGGAATAAGGGTATGACATTTTCTCAATATTCTTACCCAATCTAATGGGATTATATCAATTATCTGCTCTAATGCTTCCTTTTAATGGTGACAGTATCTTAACCTATCATTAAGGTTCGAGAGGTCGATCCAATCTTGATTCTCCTTTCTCCAGATGTCTCTGATGCGTGTGACTCCTCTTCTAATCCAACCTTTCCAAGGAGAGTCCGTGCAGTGTAAGGTGCAACCCTAGAAGTCTCTGATAAGTGAATTGTTGAATAGTGATTGTTGCCATACTTTTTCTCATCTCTCTTGTGTTACTTTATCTGGAATGGGTAGTTTTCTCCATGTTTTGAGTAGGTCAGTCCAGAAGGGGTCTCTTGACAGGTCAGTCCTTGCTGCCTAACGGTCAGATAGGTCCAGATCTTGAGGTTCTAACGGTGACGCCCTTGGGATTGGCCAGGCGCGATTTTCCAACCACATTAGAGGGTCAACCTCATCTAGGGTGGAAGGGGCGAGGTGTCTAATCTGTTCGCAAGCCAGATTTTTCCATGGAGTTTGGGGATTGAATAGTAAACGCTTTATCCATTGAATTGAAAGTGTCTTCGCTTGGATGGTAGGGTCAATTATGCCTAGGCAGCCTTTGGATTTAGGTTGGATTAATGATTGTCATGCCACTCTACTGATAACATTTTTGGTTTCATGATTACTCCTCCAAAGGTATGCCACCAGCTGCCTCTGCAAGATCTTAATAAAAAAGTTATCAAGGGCCCAAACCGCGAATTTGTACCAAATAGAGGCGAGGACCACATTGTTAATCGCTAGCGTTCTACCTATCAACGAGGTGTGTTTATCTTTCCATAGTTCAAGTTTTGAGAGTGCATGTTTCAAAATTCCTTCGCTATTGGATGTTGGTTTGCCAAGAGCTGAAAGTGAGATCCCAAGAACCCTGACTGGCGAATCAAGCGGGAGTCATTTGATCATTGGTCGCTCTGGAGACCTAACTCCTTGATAGGGCATCCACTAGCCTATGGTTTTGTTACCCCAGTTAATCTTCATGTCCGACAGTTTACAAAATAGATCCATTATCCTTTGTATTGCCTCTAGGTTTTTATGTGAGGCATCAACCATGAGAGATAGGTCATCTGCGAAGAGAGAACATACCAGAATGACGTCCTTTGGTATGGATGTAACTTGGATGCGTTTGATATCCTTATGATGACGAATGTTAGTTGTCAGTGCTTCCATGATGATTACAAAGAGGAGCGGGGCAATGGGGTCTCTTTGCCTGACTGATCTTTCTAGCATTATAGGAGGAGCTACATTCCCATTGACCATGACTCTTGTAGATGCATTCTCATGTAATATTTTAATCCACCTCCTGAAGTTTGGTCTAAAATTAAACTTGTCAAGACATTTGTCCAAAAAGAGTCAATCCACATGGTCGTATGCTTTCTCAAAATCTATAAAGCTGAAGGCAGCATTATGCTTAGATTGACAAAAAAGTTTGACCAATTCATTCATGAGAAGGATGTTGTCCTGAATATTCCTTTCTTGGATAAAGTCTGTCTGGGCTGGATGAATTATATCTGCTATATATTTATTAAGACGAATAGTGAGGGCTTTTGAGATGAGTTTATAGACAACTGAAAGGAGGGTGATGGGACGATAGTTACGAATATTACATTTATCACTTTTTTTGTAAAGAAGCGTAAAGACCCCTTGCCCCACTATTTCTCCTAGCCGACCAGAGGCCCAAACATCCTGATAGAAGATGATTAAGTCCTGAGCAATGAAATCCCAAAGAGCTTCCAAAAATTCCTTTGGCAGTTCATCTATTCCAGGGGTTTTCTCTTCTTCCATAAGCATCAGGGCAGTCCATATCTCATCCTTTGTTCGCGGTACTTCTAATAGGTCTCTTTGGGAATCAGAAAACGATTTATTCAATGGTTTTAAGACATCATCAATATCCTTAATTCTTTGGCTAGCAGGAGAGGTTCCTGTTTCTGAAAGGAAGAGGGATTAAAAAAAAACCCTCGTAATTTTGGTATATTCTGTCGTTGATGTTGCTAGTTGTTCATTTTGTCGTTGAGGGTGAGCAAGGGCTTTAATTATTGTCCTCCCTGTCCTAGCTCGAGCCATAGCAAAGAACATGTCATCCATTCCTCCTTTAGTAGCGTCTTGGCGAAGCTTACTTCTAATCCGGGCTCCATGCCATCAATACTCCATGGGAGAAAGGATACGCTCTTCTAATTCCTGAATTTCTTGGGCAACTGACTCATTTTCGTCGTCATTATTCAAAGTAGTTTCCTGTGATTGCAACTCATGAATACGTTGGTAGATTCTTGATGCATTGGAATGACGTTCAGTTGTTAAGAGTTTGGAATATTCATTGCATTTACGGCCTAGGAAGAGAAGACCGTTGTTGAACCAAGTTATATTATCGTGAATGAGGACCTTCTGTTGGCGCCAATAGTTCCAGACATCTTTGAGGTAGGTCTTGAATCTTTCTAATTTTAGAAGTGATGTGTTTAACTTGTAATAGCCTCTACCTTTATCTGACTTTTTGGAGAAAGATAGGAGGACAATGCACATAGCATGGTCCAGATCAAGTAGAAGGCTCTTAGGAAAGATTCAAGCTATTTGCACCGCACCTGCTAACTCTTAAGAAAGGAGAATCAAATCAATTTGTGATTTTGACGTTGTTTTTTACTTTTTTTTTCTGAAACATGAAAAGGTGCGAAGTGTAGGGTTTAATCTTCTAAAAGAGTCCAAAAGGTTAAAAGATTGGGTAATATTAGTCATCATTGCTTTATCTGCTGCTACGTAATCTGGACATGGGTCCGGGATACGCCACCGATCTAATGAGCGATCGGGAGCAGCATTAAAATCCCCGACAATAATTATCGGAATACCCACAGGTAGCTTGGGAATTAGAGACCCAAAGAAGCATTGACGATTACGTGCTTCATTTGGCCCATACACACACAAGACTATTACAATCTCTAGATCTAACATCGTCAGGATGTATGCCCATCTTCCTTCCTCTTTATCGACTTCGCAGTAAACCGGGTCTACTTTGGACCCCGACGGGATCCAAATTGCTAGTCCTGGACTTCCTGGGCGAGGAGCGTGCACCCGGAAGGCTGTGTGGGGCCAGATCTGTTGGGAGGCCGTATCCATTAAATGAGTTTCCTGAATACAAATGACATCAGGCCATTCCTTACCTCTTATTCCTTTGAGCTGATCATAGATAGCTTGCTTTTTTCCAAATTTTGCAGAGGCCAGACCATTAACGTTTAATGATCTAAGATCTAAATCTGCCTGCCTTGTAGTGGATTTCCACAATCTATCCCTATTGTATAGTGCATCAATTATTTGGTACTTATCCACCGTAAAAAAAGGAGAACTATCCAACGATCAACTAAAATATAATGAGAGGATTAGGTATTTATAGTGTTATGCAGATCTAGCCACTGGCCAAGGTCCAGCAGGCCCCCTGGTGCTAAAACCTGTTGGCTCAGGAGACGTACCAGTAGTGTTCCTATATCTGTTTCAGACCAGAAACAGCTGGCTTTGATCTTCATTAGCTACAGCTCCATAAGGAGATCCTGAGTGAGCCATTTTAGGTTGATCTTCTTTCCGGCTTCATATTTAAGAAAAACATCCCATTCCGCCAGACGTTTCTCGCCTCCAGTTATAAATAATGATGTTATGCTTCTAACGGGGAGGACATTTTTGATAGACCTAGTTACTTCAAGCCTAATATGGGGTTCCCCTACTTCACGACCAGCCTCAGTGGAGAGGGAGAGGAAGGGGGATGTGGTTCCCATAACGGTACGGATAAACCAACTTTCCAATTGTCGTCTTTCCATCTGACTGGTAACAGAACTATCCCAGATTTGCCAGGAGTAATACTCCCTGACATTTTAGCAGACGGTGCTTTAGCCTCTGCCTCTTCGAAGTAAGTTTAGACTCAGGGGACGAAGGCAGAGGGTGAGGGAGTGACACATCACAAGACTTGTGATAATGGTCCTCTGGGAGATCTTCTATAAGGTCTACAATCTGTGAGGTCTGTTGATCCGTCAGATGGTCTATATGCTCCCTTTTCTCCTGAGAGGAGTTGAATACCACTATTTCCTGATTCGTTCCTTTACTAGGTTCCTCAAGTATATGACCACTGTTATCAGCTTCAGTGAGTTCAGTTACCCCACCTGTGTGATCAGAGTTATATGGCACAACAGATTCTATTGGCTGGGAACCAATCGCAGCAGCTGAGAGGAGACACTTATTTTCTCCTCGTATGTGACTATTGTGATCTGGTTCAGCAAAACCTGTTACCCCTTTTGCATAACCAGTGTTCTCTGGCTCAGCCGAATCTGTTGGATGGATATTAGTCACCACAACTAGGAGGAGGCACTCGATTTCCTCATGCATGTTGATTCCTTCACTGTCATTATTCCTTTCCTCAGCAGCCGGGAGGAGGCACTTAGTTTCCACATGCACGTTCATTTCTACACTATCGTTTCCCCCCCCATCATTGCCAGTATTAGATAGCCTGGGTTGACTGTGTGCTATTTTAGGGGGGCGTGAGAGTTGCTCATTTTGAGCTGTTGACGAGAGGACTGAGTGTGGGATCCCGGATCCCACTCTAATAGACCTTGGCTGTGTTTTCCGGAAACAGCAGACTGAGATTGACGATTAATAAATAATTTTTTTTTTTCCCCGGTGAGGTCCGAAATAATTTCCTTAAATTTGGATATGATTCCATTCTCAGCTGTATTGTGCAAAATCTTCGATGGAAGTCGTTTTAAATCCCCCGACTCCTCCCTTGATACTTGTGACTCTTCCAAACTTGGATGGAGGGAGCCTGATTCATTGGAAGGCAAAAAACCTTCGGATTTACCATCCCCCACGCTCTCCACTGTGTCCTGAGAGCTATGACTATTATTGGAAGGACTCAACTTAGCTTGCCGGAACTCGAGTTGCTCCATAATCTGATCCTCTTCTTGCTGTTTTCCACGCTTGGTTTATTGTTGGGACTGCTTAAGCAGTGATACCGTGGGTGAATCATTAACTTGTACAAGTTGTTGGGTTCGTATGAGATGTGCCTCTTGTGAATCATCTCCTACTGAGTCCAGTGGCAAAAATCGATTATGTACGTTCAACAACATATGAGTATCTCTCGGTTCCTTGAGCTTGAACTTGGAGGAGACAATCGAGAGCAGTTTGATGCTAATATCTTCCCACAATACACCTGTAGAAGGTCCTTGCATTAAGAAGGAAGTCAAACTTTTGCTGTTCATCAGTAGTATCATGAACTCATTGAAGATGTGAGGCCAGTGATTAGTGGACAGAGTGGGATGCTGTTCTTTGAGATTATATAGAATCCAATTTGCGATTTTGCAGACGATTGAATTCAAGTCCACTGTTACCTAGGAAGTGTCGCATGTGGTAGGATTCAACAGCGGGGGAGGAACACAGGAATGAAGGATTTATATATCCATCGGTTCAGGCTCAAATGCGTCCTTAAAAAGATCCACCTCCATAGGGACTGTGCCAATCTCTGCAAAGGACCCTCCTCGCTCTTCCTCCTGTCCTTTGCTACTTGTTTCTTTGGTGATCTTAGGATCTAGTCGCTAGGAGGGAGGAACAACATCCGAGCCTTTCTTCTTAACCTCCCTCCATTCATAAATTATACTGTTCTTGGGAATGTAGTCCCTAGCTTTAGGACCCAGAGAGAATCCCGTGGCTGACGATAAAAGGGATGAGAGACTGACTTCCTGTTTCTGATTCTGAGAATTACCACTCTCTCCTACCTTATTTCTTCCTTCAGGCCCCATTTGCTGACTGTTCTCTCCTCCCATATTTGGGGCATCATGCTCTTTACTCCCATTCTTCTTTGATCGTGTGTTCAGTGATTTTGCAGTTGTTGTTTGCTTGTTGGGTTGGCCGTGTGCCTGCACAGGTGACTGTTGAGGAGGGATCCAGTCTATGGGGGGATGGGGTGTTTTATGAAAATCACTCCTTCCTTCCCATACCCAGCCCATCTGTTGTCCGGCCGGATTCACATCTTCCCTATAGACCCATCCTTCATATCCTGGTACTACCGGAATCCATCTGTTGGGTCTCTGCGGGTTCCTTTTGAGGCGCAGATCTGGGTGAATTGCGTGTTGGGGATGGTGTGAACAAGCGTCATCAGTGTGGAGATGAACATAGGCCTTGCATTTAAAGCACCACAGCCTGAACTTATGAGCGGTATGAATCTGAAAGACTCGCCCTCCCATCTTAAACGGGACTATATCGTCGAGGGAGAAAACTTGATCTTTAGGGAGGTCAAGGGCTAACATCAAATAATCATCCCTCTTGGCGACATAGGAGGGCAGCGGATTAATGAAATTCACTATCCGGTATTGCTGGCCGAAGTCATGAATGAATGCAGCCTGAATTTCAATGAGGATGTATCTCAATTCAACCAGTAATAATCTGTCATCATCTGTTCCCTCATTTCTTCAGGGCCAATTTTCTTTGGTAACCAGGGATAAATCCTGACCTCAGAGCGATCCCAAAACAACTTTTTCCAGGCATCCATTCTCACCTTGTCTTTGTCAAACAAACTCAGAATCGTGAATACCGTTGGAGTGATTGGCTGTATTAGGAAGAATTTCATAACCCCATCTGGTCCCTCTCGCAGTGATTCTAGTTTCTTGCAAATGAACTTAATCTTATCGTTGACCGATCGGAACGCCGCGTCATCATAAAAAATCCAATTCGAAGTATGTTTGGTGTAAACCAGGTCTCGCTGCGGCAATTTGCCCGGCGGGTATGCCTTCATCAAGGTCGTTCTTCCTCCCTGATCTATTACCAGTTGTTCTGATGGGAGGAGGAATAAAGACAAAAAGTAAGCTTTTGCTGACGACAAATTCCTGAGGGGAACTTTCAGATCTTCTGGAGGAGTTCCCAGTGGGTCAATTGAAGGTTGCTGAATAGTCAGTAATTTATCCTGCAGCGATTCCCGCACCGTGTGTGCCCATGAGGGTTGCTGGATTGTTTGTGGGGTCGGTTGATCCTCTGGACTACTCTTTGGTTCTGATGCTGGCCGAGTTGCTTGTGATGCTTCTTGCATCCTTTCATCTTCCGTTAGAATTTCGTCATCATCACCATCATCATTATCATTTTTCTCATCATTTCCATCATTTTGTTCCTTCATTATCAAATCCTGCCCTCCAGATACATTGGGCCTTTCTGTTCCATTCGCGATTGATTGCAGAGGCGGAAAGTCTGAAGGGAGAAAGACGGTGGAAGCATCTGTGATGGAGCCAGTTTGATACATTGATCCTTTTCCTGTTGTGATAAGTGAGGGGATAGGTGTCCGGGTATGCACGGGAGGCCTTTGAAATGAGCGGAGGTTTCTCCCTTTTCATGCCATGATGCCTGGCAAGTCTCCTCTATAGCGAACATGAGCTATTTCTCCCGGACGAGCATACGGGATACCTATCTGTTTGAACAATGCATGCCTTATCGCTCCCTGGTAAAAGAGCAGAGAGCTAGGTCCCTTCATTCTTTTAAGACCCAACTTCATTGAAGAGATAGGAGTAAGAGGCAGGGAGGCGAGGTATGAGGAGATGGGCCTTATGCCAACGACGCGTAGGTAGTTCTTTTTTTTTTCTTTTTTTTCTTTTTTTAATTGTGGTTTGGAGTCCAATGGTGTGGAGGGAAGCCAAAGCGTAATAGAAGGGAGAGGTTATATGATATGCGTTGGCTAGTCTGGACTAGGAAAATCTTACCAGAGAAATGCAGTCCAGGAATATGAAGCTCTTCTTCCTCTGGCAGCTTACGATGAAACCAACCTTGCCAACCAATGTCGCAGACCACGCCCTTCTCACCCCCTTCACAGGTAATCTATGAAACCCGCAGACTTGGCATGTCAATGAGAGAAATACAGACCAGGAAAATGAAGCTCTTCTTCCTCTCGCAGCTTGTGATGCAACCAACTTTCAATATCGCAGACCACAACGTTCTCACCCCCTTCTCAGATAATTTATGAAACACAACAGGCTTGACATCACAATGAAAGCAAAGCAGACCAAGAATATGAAGCTCTTCTTTCTCTCGCAGCTTGTGATGCAACCAACCTTACCGACCGATGTCGCAGACCTCACCTTTATCAGATAATCTAGGAATTCCACAGACTTGGCATCTCAATCAGTAGCCACAGTAAGAATATGAAGGACAAAGTCGATACCGAACTCTAAAGATTACGAATTTCAATGCAAAACCAGTTACCACCTACGACCTAATCTGGTAAGATACAACCAATCACAGCACTCTAGCGCCCAAAATAACAGGAGCCGGAGACTTCCAGATTAAGGATGAGGCAATGAAATTGACAGCGCCACTTCTATTCCTCCAATATTATACTACCATAAATAACTAGAAAATACTACTAATCCTCCAAAAATATTACTACTATAATTAACTATAAAAACTAGAAAATATAGATTGATGATCTGATGGGCGAACCGTTCTGAAATTGACGGCCTCCCAATTTGATATTACCTAATATCCTCACGACATGGGTGATATACTTTCGTAGTCAGTGATCTAATACCCTTATACAAGACAGAACAAGGCACTTCCAAATTGCGAAACGATAGTGAAAAATTCCTCAATTAACGGGAGCTTCATCCTTCCAATATGATAACCATAACCAATCGTTGAAATGTAGCTCACTGGTCTGATGATCACTTATCGCCGATGCGCAGTGAAGTTTCCTTTACACACTACCTTTTTTCAGAGCCGTTTTCGCAAATACTCTATCCATGTAATCAAGTCAAAGTCAACATGAAGGTCAACATGAACTGAGCCTATTATCGAATCCAGCCCTATGGCTATGGAGTATCTACACAAAACTCAGAAAGCAGCAATTCCAAGAACGATGTGTATCAAATGACTCTCTCGCTTGACGTTGATGCGCGATGCAGGTTCCTTCACACACTTCCCTTTTCCTGGGCCTACTCCGCAATTACTCCATCCATGCGACCAAAACAAGGTCAACATGCAATGAGCCTATTACCGTGTCCAATTACGATGGCTATGGAGTATCTACACGGGGCTTAGGAAGCAGCAAGGGACCGAAACATTGAGTTTCCGACCCTGAGCAGTTTCCAGAGCCTGACGTGACGCCACGTCAGCCTGTGACGTGGCCACGTGCAAGAGCCTCGGATTGTTGTGCGCATGCGTTAGGCGCTTAAAAAAAAAAACAAAAAAAACCGACGCCGTTATTACCTTCAGACCCAAGCGCTATCTAAGAGATATGATCAATGATAGATGGGCCTGACACTTGAATGTGGATCGCTCCCTACTGACACCAATCCCATGGTTCAAGGAACAAAAATATAAGTCCATGAAAATCACCTCCCTCCAATGGCAGATAACTCACCGTTGTCTGCTAACCAATGACTGGCTAACCGATCGAACCAACCTTGAACAAAGAGGCATATTGCTTCCATGGTGCCAGCGGTGTCAAAGTTTTTTCCCCTCCTATAAAAAGGCCGAAACTATCGAACATATCTTCATGCAATGCCCGATTGCCCAATTCACTTGGAGATGGTGGGACCGTATATGGCGTAAGATGGAACCCGACGCTCCTTGGCCCTGGACATGGCAAGCCATACTGGCTGGTCACTGGGTTTTTGCAGGAACAACCACAACCTTCATAGAGAATATGTACAGACTTGGAAGGAGGGCAGTAATATGGGCGCTCTGGTGGCAAAGATGCACCCTGGTCATGGAAAAGGTAAGGGTGGAAGGGGCAGAGATCACAGAACAGATCCAACAACAAATACACTTTGAAATCACACGTAGATGGTTGGACACCAAAGCATAGTTAGCGCTCCTCAGACAAACTGGAGACGTTAGGAGACAGAGTACGACATTTTGCACGGACTGGTTGGGTGGGGAAAGAGAAGGATGGATGGAAAAAATAGAATGGAGCGGGGACAAGGATGAAGAGATGCAGAACCTGGAAGAAATAAGAGACTATAGGTTAGTTTTAAAAAACTAGACTAATATAGAGCCCTCTTTTCCATTGCGCCCTCTCTCGGAATTCCCAGACCTCTTCCCCCCCTATGCCTTGTCCTTGGCAGAGATTCTGCCCTGAATGTGATATCTGATTTTTGTAAACCCTGTAATCCCCTTTGTTTCCATACCAAATGCTCGAATGCGGAACTCTTCTCTAGTGCCCCCGAGGGAAGACCCCGCGAAGGACAGCTTGAGCAGTCTGAGACATAGGGCAAGATCTGGTGCTCGTTTGGGAGCAGTCAATCTATGACATTATTAGTATCAACTCTGAAATGTTGATCTGGCGCCCTCCTTCGAGGGTGAAGAGATACACAATACTCTATGCACCATATAGGACTGCACTACCGAACTCTTTACTGGCCTGCTCAATCAATCCCCTTCTCCTTGGAGGGCAATCAATGCTGGCAGACCCCATCTTTTATGCTTAGACTCTCTAGCTCCCCTCAGACTTTCTCATACCTTCTCATACATCTCTCATACATTCTCATACTTTTTGTTGGGACGCTGGACCCGTTTTCCAGCAGGTGATGCTCCCCACCAATAGATGGAGCCTCTCCCTAGGTGTTAGTGGTGTCTGCTCCTATCAGCAACACAAACACTGGCGGCAGTGGCGGGGGGGGTTTTTTAAAAAAAAAAAAAAAAAAAAAAAAAAAAAAAAAAAAAAAGGCAGGAACACACCAATGGGGGAGGGTGGTTGTCGAACGTACCATTCTGACACCTGTTGAATTTTTTTTGAGCGCAAATTGAGCCGCAATTCTTCAAAAGTCTGTGTGGCGATGCAAAATTGTCGAAAACCTGGTTTTCCACATCCCAGTGTGCGACTGCGAGTGAGGGCCCCGACGTTTGTTGCAGAGGAGCTCTGAGGTCTGGCCCGTATTTCCGAGACTTATCATGCCCGCCTCGAGTTAGACGGATTGAGAAGAGGGCTCGCAGATAGAGATCGGATTAGTTACGCCCAGTTTATCGTGGGACCTTTTACCGGAGAGAGAGGGCTCCAACTTGTGGAGTTCATACGAGCTCTGGCACCCACAGGAGACCTTGAGTCTTTTTTTCCCTACCAGCCTCCGGAGTTCTGGTTAGCCCTGGAGAGAGAGGTCCAAAGACCTGCAGATTATCTGGAGGGCGTAGGCCGACTCCTGAGTGAGACACCCGAGGATAGGCCTGCCCCGCTCATTTCGATCTGGGAGGTTGAGGAACACTATCTGCGGATATACCTAGAGAGAGAGGACCTTGGGTGGTATGCCGATGATAGGGAGGCCTTCGACGATATAGAGCCTTGGGGGGATCAGGACCAGGGCTGGGGAGATTTGGCGTTGGACGATCGGGGAGCCGCGCAACAGGCACTGGCGGAGGACCGTGTAGGTGGAGAGGCGCAGTTGGAGGACGGTTGGGGATACCTTCCTCAGGCCGAGGGACAAGAGGCTCTCCCTTGGGGTCAGGAGATAGATGAGGATGGAGAAGTAGACATGATGGACGCGGGCAGGGATTATTGACCGAGTTCCATGATGGGCAGGCATGTGATATCCTTTAGACGAGTTTATTGGGACCAGCTTCTCACCGAGGGGCGAGACCCTACGAGAGAGGAAATCAACGAAGTCATACGATCTCTGAACGAGAAGACGAGGAGAGAGGTTCCCCCGTACGAGCTTGTCGCATACGATTATGTCCAGAGGGGAGGTGTAGATCCTTGGCGAGTGTACGTTCTCACGTATCACTTCATGAGCCTGGACGAGTACGACGTGCGGAATTACATTCCTGTGAACCGAGCAAGACGAGAGCTGAGTGTGAAGGCTTGGAAGACCGCTGCTGGATTGGTAGCAGGAAAGGTGGTGCCATTAAAACAAGAAGGGAAGGTAGTTAGTTTCGATACCGGGATCAAAGTGTTTCAGGGGATTCCGAGTCCCCCAGTCATAGGGAAAAACTTGTCTAGGTATGAATGATATGAGATGGTAGAGTTAGTCACACGGATCAGAGACCAGGGATTGCATCGGTGAGGCGGATGGCGTGCGAAGGATGTATGGTTGGCATACGTGCTGACCCGCGATTCAGATTCTTATAGAGTGAGGAAGTTGGCGGGGCCGAGAGAGACGATCGTGGGATACGACATTCCTCTCCCGGTGTGCTTAGAGGAGATAGCGAGCGTGCCGGTTCGTCACTTTGGTACTTGGTTGGCTGAGGGGGTTTTCTTGTGGACGGTGATTACAGAGGATAGAGGATTCGATATTTCCCGACGACTGGAGGGAATAGGGCATCTTGTGTTTGACAAAACACGAGGTATAGAGATAGGGCTCACACTTACCGGTGTTAGCAGAGGTTGGTGGAGGTACGAAGTCTTAGCAGAGTCGATAGTGAGACGGCGACTGACGATTTTTGCAGGAGATAAACCCTACACCGTTCGAGTCGTAATTGGGCCTCCGCGCTCAGTCTACCATCCGGTAGAGAGCTGGAGGTTGGCTCTTCCTACGTTTGTCGTGGAACAAACTTACGGGAGCATAGACTGCCTGACTAGAGCAGTAAACCACACGCTGTACGCGCTCTGGTTAGGACTAGCGCCTCGATTTAGAGAGGTGTACTTCGCAATCTGCGTGAGGTTGGGACCCCCAGACAAGGAGACATTGAGAGATCTGATCAACGCTACCTGTTGGATAGATTGTCTGAGGCCTGCTGATTTGATCAACTATTGTCGTAGACGCGTAGAGGAGGGGACGCACGAGATCCGAGACGAGAGCGGAAGAGTAATAGTGATATTGAGGGCGGTTGAGAGCTAGATTTAGGCATTTAGAGATCGGCTGCCGGTTCTGACATTAGGTCCGGGCTGTCAGTTCTGACATTACTAGGTCCGGGCTGCCGGTTCTGACATTAGGTCCGGGCTGCCGGTTTTGACATTAGGTCCAGGCTGCCTGTTCGTGAAGTAACGACAATGGACTCTAAGTATAAACCCAAACAGGAAGCGGGATAAGTGTATGGAATCTGACACGATGGGACCACATCCGGATGAGGAACAACAAACCGCAGTGTACCGAGCATCGCCAGATCGTGCTTTGCGAGACCTCAAAGAGCGTATCAGGCAGAACGCCCCTTTGAGGTGTGTAGACCAACCCGACGACGGAGAGATGGAGGTAATGGCCTATCCGGTCGCCATCGAGCTAAACAAAGCCGCTACGATGGTGCGGATAGAGAGTCGAACCGAACCGCCGAGTTTTCGGCGAGAGTTGACTATTCGACGTTCACCTACGTATGAACGAAGAGATGATAGAGGTGATCGAGGAAGGGATGACAGGAGGGACCAATACATCACAAGAGGTTAACGGGGCATCTGGTTTTCAGGCCTGAAATTTCTGAAATTAGGGTTTTGGGCTCAAATTTCATGTTTTTTTGGAATTTCAAGTTTTTGCTATATATGCATTTTGATAGGGTTGCCGTATATGAAATTTGGGGTTATTTGGAGTTTTAGAATTTGCGCTATTAAGATTTCTGAAATTTCTAAAATTGGTCGAGTTTTTTTTGGGCCAAATTTCATGGAAATGCACCTTTGGCTTGCTGTTTTATATGTTTTTAATTGTTTTTTTTAGGGTTTTTTTCTGTAATGGGGTCGTAAGAAGTGCACTCTATAGATTGGTGTGAAGTGTTGTTAAAATGACTGTCTGGTTTTCTTATAAATGGGCCTAAAAAATGGGTGCTCGGTTAACCTGCTCTCTCAGGGAGCAGCTTTGGAGAGACAGAGAGAGGGCTGCACCGCCCATGCGGGTCTATGACCCACAGACGGGCGAGTCGTACTCCCAACCATATGAGAGGAGAGACAGGTTCATCATCTCGCACCAGCCGTCCGAGTTAGATAGCAGGCCCCCCGTTTTCAAGGGATACGGTATCACTGAGTATCTCGAGAAGTGGGAGCTACACGTGTTTCGTAGTCAATGGTCGGAGGACGAAATCATAGATAACTTTCTATTTAAGACGGACCTGAGCTTGAGTTAGAAGGTCAAAGAAGCCCGACTTAAAGATAGACGATGGGCTATCTATAAGGCCAGTCTCTACGAGCTCTTCAAACTAGAAGACATTAAGTATTCAATCCGAGACTTGGAGCAGTTGACTAAGGGTGAGGCTGAGAGTGTTCGGGCTTTCGGGAAGCGATTCCAGAAGGTATCCGATGCCCTTATTGCAAGAGGGAAGTTGTCGGAGGTCGAGAGATGCACGATCTTCCTCGGTTGACTACCTAGAGGGAAGCAGAAGGGAGTACTGAGAGAAATGCCTCACGATAGGTTAAACTTTGCATTGCTACTCGAGTTGGCAATGGAGGCTGAGGTCGATGACTTCAAGGATTTACTCTGGGGAGGAATGTGGTGTTGGGATTTTTCCCTCTATCGGGAATACGAGACTGATAGGTGTCCAGATTTTAACGATCAGCCATGGACAGAGCGACGATATTTGATGGACAGAGACARACCGCAACGACCGAGGGACAGCGAGACGGTGATAGACGAGGTGAGAGAGATGAGAGAAATGATGAAGGAAATGGCCAAGCAGATGGCCAATATTGAGACTAAGGCGGGAGCTACTACTTATCGGGACAAGCCGGGGTCCCCCTATTCGTTGCGATGGGACCGTAGGAACACCGACCCGTGGAGGAGCGTCAAGGATATGAACCCTCGCACGCCGGCGGACTACCGTGCAAGAGAGAGGGACGATGATGCCTGCCGACATAGAGAAGACGGCATAGACAGAGACCTCCGACGTGACCGGTATTAGGGAGTAGACTCTTTTAGTCGAGGAGGAAGGCTGGAGCAGTATCCGCGCAGTCCCAGATATGGAGACGGGTACCGGAGCCCAGACAATTTCAATTCCAGGGACAGAGAGGACTCCCGCGGCAGATGGGAATCAGACAGGGATCGCCGTGATGGGTATCGTGGTGAATACGAGAGAACAGAGCGAGGTGGAGGTCACCGGGAAGAACCACGCGAGCAGTATAACCGATGAGGATATCCTACATCGCCTGGATATCCAAAATCTCCGAACTATCCCAAGTCCCCGGGACCGTCTACCCAAGATGTCAGACCCGCAAGAGGGCCAGCTATTAGGAGCACGGAAGAGCGACCTCCTACTCCCAGGAACTCTTGTATCTATTGCAGGGCAGATGATCACGTGAAGAGGGACTGCCCTGCCCTTAGGCGGGCAATAGATGAAGGACTTGTCGTACTTGATGAACGCAAGTACGTCAAGTGGGTGGATAACCTCGGCGATGTATCCATGTTCCCTTCGATGAAGGAGAACATTGAAGCCAGGCGTGTGCGACCAAGTAAGGGTAAGGAAGTGGCACGGAGGCAGAGTGTGAGATTGGTTCGCCTTCTGATGATGGGGCGCCGACGATACCTATACGGGTAGCGGCGACTAAGTCCGCAAGGGCGTCCTCCTCTAAGAAGGCTGACACGGATTACGTAATGGCAGAGAAGGATGAGCAGAGGATTGAAGGAGAGGAAGTTAGACTTTCACCGCGCAAGCGCGGGGCCCGAAAGTTTACTATAAAGAGCACCTTGGACGATATCGATACAGTCGAGCCTCTCAGGCGTGCGCTTAGGCAACCAATGCAGTGCACGATACTTGAGTACTTGGCGGCTTCGAGACCCACGCGAGATGAGCTACAGAGATTCACGCGCAAGACGCGCATTTCTCTGGGGGACGAAGTCCACATGACTTCCAAACCAGAGGTACCCCCCGTGGCAGTATAAGGAGTGTGCGTTAAAGCAGAACGCGCAACGACAGTGTACTTGGATGGAATGGAAGGCGTGCCTCCTGACAAGTTTTACGTTCTAGGGAGTGTGGCAGTAGAGACAATTCTCAATGACGAGGTAGTCCTTCATGCGGTGATTGATAATGACAGCGAAGTTGTCATCATAGATGAGGGGCTCGATGTGCGATTAGGGCTGGATCTCGACAGGTCTTACCTGTTCGAGATAGAGACAACCAATGGAAGGAAGCATAAGATTTCCGGAGTCAGTCACAAGGCGGCGATTGAGGTTGAAGGGTTGCGTGTGCTGATGCCTGTTTTTGTTGTTAAGGATTGCAACTCAGAGTTCCTATTAGGGCGGACGTGGTTGAGCCATGTTCATGCAGTGACAATAGAGCGATCGGACAAAAGTTAGATGCTTTCTATAAAGCGTCCGGATGGTGGACGGATCATGATAGAGATAGTTGAGCCTCGAGATCCGAGGAACTGAGCAGCTCTAGCAGCTGGTGGCCGCAAGCCGGCCACGCTCGCAAGTCGCTCGTTGCGCTTTAGCGAGAAGAAGTATGGACCCTTGCTCACAGAAGAAGAGGGACACATAGTAGAGGTTGAGGACTTAGGCAATCCAGTCCTTGTGGGAGGGAACTCCTATCCTAAGGTTGAAGATGAGGAATTCAGAGGTATGATCTCTGTGTCTTTTTTAAGGGCGCAGCCTCCTATGGGGGGCGACCAAATAAGCACAAAAGAATGGCTTAGAAAGTTAAGTCGACGGCGGTGGCTCGAGAGCGATCCACAATAGATGGGGTATCTGAAGAAGAGATCGCTAGGGAAATTAAAGAGAGGAAGAAGGAGCCGCAACGGTTGACAAAAGAAAGGCTAGCGGAGCTGGATGTAGGAGATGGAAACTTGACCGAACAAGAGAAGGGGCGCGTGCTAGAAGTACTTAAGACCTGCGACAAGGCCATAATTTTTAGTGACGCGAAAAGAGGGAGAATTCATCCTAGGTATGCCAAGCCTGCCAGGATCTACACGATCCCGCATACTCCATGAAATCATGCAGGATGGAAGTTTGCTCAGAAAGAGAAGGAGGAAGTAATCGTCTTTCTCAAAGAAAAGATGGCGTCGCATGTGGGTGAACCATCCGATAGCACGTACACGAATAGGTGGTTCTTCTTAAGGAAGCCTAATGGGAAGATCCGATGGATTTAGGACCTTCGGAAGGTTAATGCAGTTACAACTCGAGACGTGGGCTTCATATCACACGTTGATCTGTTAGCGGAAGGAGCTGCGGACAGATCTATTTACTCTGTCTGCGATCTATTTTCAGGCTATGATGGGATACCCCTTGATCCTAGGGATAGACATCTCACGACCATGCATACGCCGCTCGGCCTAGTGCAGATGATGGTCGTGCCCATGGGATGGACCAATGGAGTCGCGGTTTTCCAGAGAGCTATGCTAGCTGTTCTGAAGGACGTCATTCCTGAAAAAGTTGAAGTCTTTCTGGACGACTTTCCGATAAAAGATGAGACGGAGGTTGCTCCTGATGTCAGGAGATTCGTAGAGCAGCACCTAACGGACATCTACGCCGTTCTAGAACTGTTAGATAAAGCTAGCTTGACGGTCAGCGGGACTAAGAGCCGGTGGGCAGTTTCTACGATTAAGATTTTAGGGTTCATATGTGATTCGAGAGGACGTCGAGCGGACCTGGGAAAGTTAGAGAAACTCCTGAACTGGTCGACTCCATTGCATAGCGCTACCGAAGTACGCCAATTCTTAGGAGTTGTAGGCTACTGGAGGATTTTCATACGCGGATATGCTGAGAAGGCAGAGCCTTTGCGAACTCTCCTTAGGAAGACGGAGCGCTTTTACAGGGATTCTCCTCAAGAGCTTGCAGTACAAACCCTCAAGGAAGAGTTTAAAGAAGGAGGCGTGCCATTTTTCGAGGACGAGACCAACAGTAAGGAGAGGCCGCTAAGATTCGAGAGTCGTACGCTCAATACCGCTAAACGCAACTACAGTCAGTTTAAGAGGGAGGTGTTAGCTGTTCTACGGTGTTTAGACGCCTTTAGGCATTACATATACGGGAGACAATTCGTTCTTCGGGTAGACCCTACGGTTGTAGCGTCAGTTTTACAGAAGGACTTCAGTCTGACGGATCCCACAATTGCGCGATGACAGATTATCATCCGACTCTACGATTATACTGTAGAGAGGATCTCGGGAACGAAGAATGCGGTTCCTGATGGACTTTTACGGATTCCAATCGAGTCGGGGCGACCAATAGTGGCAGCTGCACTAACTATGATTGAACCTTGACGAACGGATCGCTTCCTGGTTAACCTCTATGAAGGGAAGTACTGGACCATAGGATTGAATCTGTCAGGAGAGGAGAGTTCTGATCCGGAGATTAGGAGACAGGCGGCACAGTACTGCCTTCGATCTGGACATTTATTCCGCCGACCTACGGGATCAGGAATGCCATTACGAGTAATCTGTGACCCGGAGGAGAAGCAGTTCATATTAGCAGAGCTACATGACAGTGTGGTTGGCGGACATAGAGGAGTAAAAGAAACATATGAAAAAATCCGAAGGTTATACTAGTGGGAAGGAAAGTACAAGGATGTTGAAAGGTACTGCGTGACCTGTGAGGCCTGTCAGAAGAGATCCCTTATCAGATACAAGGAACCGATACATCCTTCTTATGCTACTAGGTAAGGTGAGAAAGTACATATTGATCTGGTAAAGATGTCGAAGGGTGTAGGGAATATGAATTATGCAGTAAACATCAGAGACGATTTCACTGGTTTGTCGACGGTAACCCTATCAGGACGAAGACCGCTAACGAAGTCAAGAACTTTGTTCTGGAATATTTGTCCAGATATGGATACGTCAATAAGATTGTGATGGATAGAGGAGCGAAGTTTCTGGCGGATGAGGTGCAGAGTGTGTTCAAGAAAGCAGGAGCTAGAGTATCGATAGCTACTGCCTATCACCCTCAGTCCAATGCGCCTGTAGAGCGAGGCCACCAGTCACTTATAGCATCGTTGTCCAAGTGGTGTGGAGGTAAAAATAGTCACTGGCCAAAATATTTTCGATATGCGATTTGGGCAGACAATCTTACTATCCGAGCTAGCATGGGTTACCCGCCTTACACTCTATGGTTTGGGAGGCACTGCCCTCTGCCGATAAAATTTCATATAGACAGTTGGACTACAGTTGACTGGGCGGATAGTATGTCACGAAAGGAGCTTCTTACAACCAGGACTAGACAGATAGCCTACGGATTAGAGGATAATCTCATGACCGCAGCCAATCGACTGGCGCTAGAAAGAGAGAGAGGCAAGGTGAGATGATGGGATAAAGATGTCAGAATCAGGAAGGAAAAGATTAGAGTCGAAGATATGGTGCTGCTCTACGACGCTGCGTTGGAGTGAACATGGTCAGGGAAACCGGCTAACAAATGGATGGGGCCCTATCGTGTGGTCGGCACGTTAACCTGGGGAACCTATATGATTGCGGAGTTAGATGGGTCCAAGTAGAAGGATCCTGTGGCGGGAGCTAGATTGAAGCTGTTAAGGTCGAGGGAGGCTCCTACTCCGTCGCCGACATTATCAGATCCTAGAGGAAAAGGGAAAGCCAAGATGTCAGATGAGGGACCGTCGAGACGGTTCGAGATAGGAGAAAGTTCGAAAAAGAGGAAGAGAGTAGAGACCAGGAAAGTGAAGGGCTTAACGCTAGGTAAGAAAAGGAAATGGCTTTTTGTGCTACGAAGACCTAAGCGTAGAGTCGGCATTAGACGAGGAAGCGCGCCTGCTGCACCGTCATCCTCGCGAAGAAAGAAATCGAGGAATATTCCTATATTTAAGCCTAAACGACAGCGACATAAAAGAGCGAGGAAACATCCTCTCAGTCTTAGAGTTCCAGAAAAACCCAAGCGTCAAACAGATAAGCGCAAACATAAGAGTTGCGCGCGTGTGGTCATTCTAAATCTCATACGATTCGTCTGATTATGGCAGTGCGGGCTCGACGGGGGCGTCGAGAGGAGGTCCGGGCTTGTTTGTCGGGCGGCCGAAGGTCAGTCGGCCACCCTAATTTCAACAGATTGACCCCTAGATTAACTGCCTGAAGGCGGATTAGCTGGAACTTTCGTCCGCACTGACCGCGGAAATTAGGGGTACCCCGAGCACCCCTAAAATCCGATGTGACGACTGCTGAGACCAGCCCTCCAATTTGACGAGAGGGACTTCCTCTTCTACCGCACCGACGTCTACCTCATTTCCGCCCGTTCCAAGCCTATCTCCGGAATGGCTGGCCGCGGGACGGTAACTTGAGAGTAGACCTTGGCGCGAACCTTTTATATTGTACACTTGGTGAGGGAATGAAGCTTCAAATTTTATTAATTTTAATATTGAAATTAAAAATGGGAAAAAAAAATAAAAACATTAGAAAGAAGGGAGGAAGACAAAATATTCTTTATTTTATTAAATTTCTTCGACATTTAATTTTAATGGAGTCGTCCTATTATTTGATATTTCCAGTGATAGAATTAAAAAAAAGAAAAAAAATCGAAAACGATAAAAGAAAATGAAAACAAGGAATTTTGTCATTTAATTGAATTTCATCGGAATTCATTTTTGATAGAATTGCTTTTATTTTCACTATTTTTGATAATAGGATTAAGAAATAAGAAAAATAATTAAAAATGATAAAAGGGAAGAAAACCCACGTTTATTAAATGATTGACAAAATTATGCTCAAATTATTCGAGGCCTGATCCAGCCCCGGATTATTTATTTATTTCATTTCTGACGGTTCTCTTTATTTCCTGATGATTGAGATTGCTCGCGTGACTTGCCTGATTTCCCCGAATTCCTACCCTCATCACAACTTATGTGTTGTGAGTGTGGGATTAGATGGGTGTCGTGGTGATACCGCTGTATTGCTTTGATTGTGCTGCTCCGCTTCATTGCGTCGGTGTGGCCGCTGGTTCGGTTCGGGCAAGGCAATCTGGTTCAGGGCAGGTTCGGAACTATCACGACATGGCTGCACGATTGGGCGTCGACATGATACAACAACCTGGCTCTAATTTTCAGATTTGGGACATGCTCGACAGCGGTATGGTGCAGGCTATTCAGGTACGGATTTGGTACGGTATGGTGTCTACATTGGTTCGGTACGGTACGCTGGCTCGAGACAGGTTCGACGCCAGCATAATACAGACTACTGCAGTTCGAGACGGTTGCTTCGGGTACGACACTGGTTTGTTGACGGAATGGGGCAGCGTATCGTGGTCTGGGACCGGCGTGGGCGCTGGTTCGGCACACTTGCGGGATCTAGACTATTATTCTTGGCACATTGCCTATACAAGGACCGTGGGCCTGGGTACCCGGGGGCAGCGGCCTACTGCGCCCCATGGTGGGGGACCTCATTCCACATATAGCAAGGGGAACGGAAACAGAGAGGACGATTCGGACTTGGGACTTCGCTCAGCGTGCCAGGTGTCCACCGCCCTCTTCCGCTCCGTTAAACTCAGCAGACGGGGGAGTGTGCAAGGTGTACTCGACCCACATCGCGGTTGAATGCAGGAAAGGTCAACGCGCACAGGGGGAAAGCAGCGGGATTGCGCGCATGGCGTGCTCAACGCCCGATTCGCAAGTCAAACTGGAACAGAGTGCCAGGCGACCGCAGTCGAAACTGGCGAGAAGCCACTTGAGCGGGGAGCGACACGGAAGGGCACATAGGGAGAAGCGCAGAGGGGGACGTGCCTAGTGTACGCCATGTACAGCACATGACGAGTCAATCGGAGGGGTGTAGTGCTCTGCCATGGTCGCCAGGGGGAGTGAGCTTGTGAGATTAGGGAGCGAGCTAGGCGGCTGCAGCGCTCACTCGCAAAGGCTGATTGAAGGGCAAATGACGGAGGGGGACTGAATTGGCCCACAGTGGCAGATCTCTCCGCCCGTTGTTCACAGAGCTCAAGCGCTTCGATTAGAGTTGAGGGGATACGGTTGCCGGATACGGCGACATGCGTGCCCGATGTGAGCAGCCAGAGAGCAAGACAAACATCCTTCACTTGGTGACTGGCTAATCGAGCTACACCGCTGCAGGCGGGTCAGATACATTACTCTCGCGAATTGGACAGATCCTCGATTTTCCCGTTGCAGGCGGGACAGATATCTTGTAGTTGCTGATTAGCTAATCGAACCTTCCCGTTGCGTGCGGGTTTGATATCCTACATTTGTTGGCTGGCTAATCGTCCCCATCCCGCTGGAGGCGGATCTGTCACATTACTCTTGTTGATTGAACAACATCGACCTTCCCGCTGGAGGCGGATCTGTCACATTACTCTTGTTAATTGAACAACCTCGACCTTCCCGCTGGAGGCGGCTAAACAAGCCTTTCTGCTGCGAGCGGGTCGCTAAGCCGATGAGATAAGGGAACAGGTGAGAGGTAAGCCTGATCGTACAAAGAGAGCTAGCTTGGCGTGTGTGGGCGCCCTTTCTTTTTATTTTATTGTTTTTTTTCTTTTCATTTTTTTTCCTTTCATTTGACTTAACGTGACTCTAAAAGCAACCAACTGTCTGGGAACAGGGATGGGATGAGCCCGCGCTCAGGAAGGAGAAGATATTGAGTGGGCTAGGGGGAAGAGAGAGTGAGGCATCAAGGACAACGAAAGAGTATGAGAGTATGTGAAGTAGAAGAAAGAGGGAGTACAGGGTGCAAGAGAGAGAGAGATGGAAATTCCTGACAGCCCGGTGTGAAAGGGTGTATATGCAGTGGACTACCAACTGCCCTGATCACTTATTTATAGACTTGGGGACTCTCGAGGCACTCGCGGTGGACGCCGCTTGATTCAAATTCGAACTCTCTCGGATGGATGCTGAGGTAACTGATTGGTGGGGGAGGGGTCCTCCCTTCCCTCACCCCGACAAATGCACACACACACACACACACACACACACACACACACACACAC
>BFEA01000276.1:408583-426766 GCA_003427395.1 Chara braunii
TTTCATTTTTTTAATTGTGTTTCTTTTTATTTTAATACTTATTTTTTCGTTTTCTATTCTTTTAAAATAACAAAAAGCATCAAAATCCAAAAAACGAAATATGGGGATGTAGGGAATTTGAAACCCTACCACCCCATCATTTTTTTTTGTGGCCTAGTATTCTTTTTTTTTTTTAAATCACGGGGTTTCTTGGTCGTGGTTGGCCCTCTCGGTTGCCCCCCGCGGGCATAACCATGACCGCATGCGGCAAAATGGCCCGCGGTCATGACCGCGGGTGATACATAGGTTGTGTCCGCACCGACAACAGGGAACACGAAGGGTGAGCACTGAGCAGGGGGGAGATGACGGGACCACGTCCGAAATGAAGACTCCATTGATTCTGGAGGTGGGGAAAACGTCCGTAGACAAAAAATCCATCATAGCCATCTCGGTCGTCACGGGAGATACATCAGAAGGTGTACATGTGTCAACCAACAAGCCGTCGGATGCGGGTGCCATGTACGGGAATCTCCTCGCGACAGGTGCTGCAATGCAAGGCAGATTAGAGCTAGAGTCTGAGTCCGCTGTTGGGATGAGCGTCATGAGAATGTCGTTGCATCCGCCCTCATGCACTAACAAAAACAGCCATTTCGTCAAAACGGACATATTATGTTTTTTGAACGAAATTAAAATTGAGTTTTTGGACCGAAATTTTGTCCAAATTTTTGGCTTCTGGGAGTCCCGCGTTCCTAGAACGCCATACCCCCTAGATATATCTGGTCGTAGCTTGAAACGCCGGACCCTAGGAGCCAAAATTTTGGACCGGATTTTGATCCAATAACTCAAGTTTAATTTCGTTCAAAAAATATAATGTGTCCGTTTTGACGAAATGACTGTTCAAAGGTGATGCACATTGCACAACAACACCACAGGGAGGGGCCGCAGTGGATGGTGGGAAGGGAAGGGATGCAGAGGGGTCTCAACATTCTCGCAATCTTGAGAGCATGACCGCGGACGGGGAGGATGAGGCTGAAGGTGGAAAGGGCATGGTGGATAACATACGTGTAGAACATGACGGGTGAGGCGGGAAATGGACTCCAGGGAAATCCTCCTCGTGGAAATTACAATGTTTTATTTGCTTGTTTGTATACAATTGTGTTGTTTACTCATTAGTTTTCATTTTGTTTGAAAATCATAATCCGTGCGTCATTTAATATACACTTACATGTTGTGGCGCAACATATTACGTAGATTTCATTCGTAAATGTTTAACTTTGTGCAAGTGTCTTGTTCGTTTTTTTTTTGTTTTTTTTTTTTCCCCTTGATTTTGTTTCTTTTGAGATTTTTCCGTTTCGTTGTTTACAAAAAATTGTGCGGTCAACATGAGTGTGTGTCTCTCTCTATTCATCGAGATGCGACGGTGGGTATGTGCATGTATGCCTTGGGGTACCAAAGAGGGTTGCAGTCATGATTGATTGATTGCATATATCAATGTCGTCCATGCAAGTGTAATATTTGAGAAACATCAATGACATGTTTTCAATACACCATCTCCGTTTATCATGTTATGGTGAGACACTTGCCCATACAAAAATAGTGAGCACACATGATCATGGGATGAACGAAGTACTGAACCTCACTTGAGACGACTTCCTTTTACTGGTCATCGAATGAAAGTGGTTAAATGACGTCTTCAATTTCTACCTAAACCTTATCGCACTAGACAACTGGTGTAGAATCACACACGTAGAATGCGTCGCAGAGAATGAAACCGTGATTAAAACAAGAAACGGTCACATTCCTAGAATATCGGTGGTGAACTCATTTTTCTTCGCCAAACTTTTCGACAACGAAATGAAGTATCAAGAGCGAGAGGTGCATCATTGGTCGAAAAACATCATAATAAGTGACATGGACTTGATCATAGCCCCTTTCCATATCGCGCACATGAACCACAGGACCCTCGTCGTGACTGACTTCAGAAGGAGGATATTCAAATTTTATGCCTCCTTCAAACCTGACATGGAATTGGCAAGGAAAGTGACCAACGGGTTTACGAAGTTTCTATTTGAAAAATCGATATCTCAAGGCAAAGAGGTGGACACGAAACCCTTCAATCACATACGGAACAGAGAGGCCGTTCTGAAACAACGTGACACGAATGAATGCGGGGTCTTCATGCTCACATACGGATCACTCTTGGCAAGGGGTCACCTTACGCCTTTCTCTTTCACCGCTGATGACATACCCACAATACGCTGTCGATTGGCTTTGGACACAGTGGCTCGTGAGTAGTATGTACCTGTTATTCGATATTATGATTACATGAGAAGGAATCAGATATGGGTGACATTGTTTGTAACAGAAACAGTGCATAGAAACGAGGACGCCACCAGGACTGTCCAACGAGCCCCTTTGCCTTCTCTTGCCTATTAGGCTATTTCAAAGTAAGAGTGTGAGACAGCAACAATTTCCTCAAAAAGGAAGAAAGGAAGAAGACCTGCCCTTTGACTGGCAACCCAGGTGCAGTGTTTGTATAAGGTAGTGCTTTAGTTGAAAGTTGAAACTGACATTTTTTTGAATTTTGACGAAATTGGGCTTCCCAAAAAAATCCAATATTGTTTAGGGTAAATTGTTGGAATGCCCCTAAAGTTAGGGTATTTTGGCGACTCTTGCTTGCATGTTTTCATCCGTCACATCGTACATTACAGGGACGCCGGGCCGGATTTCCAGCAGGTGCTGCTCCCCAGCAATAGATGGAGCCTCCCTGAAGGTGCGAGTGGTGTCCTCTCTTATCAGCACCCCCAGCAACCGCTCCCCCTAAAATGCGGGGGTATGGTAAAAGGTCCCCTAAATTCTGCATATGCCTTTGTCTCGGCCATAAGCAGCTTTCAGCTTTCTAATCTAGCCCTGGCCATGGAGATCATGGACTGCACACTTCTTTAGCCATTAGAATTTTCCAATATTGGTCCAACAGCCAGAAGTAGGGGGCATATGTAGAGGCTGTACAGGGCCCGGCAGGGCATATGCAAAAGACTCGGGGTCCAATCGGCCAGTGGGATATTTCGCAAAGTTTCCTGACTGTGCGGAGGGCATTTCACCATACCCCTGTGCTTTAGGGGTATCTGACAAAAGGCGCCAGCGTTCAGGGGGATTTCAAAAATTTTCCCTGTTTTTTTACATTTTTACTATTGATAGAGTGGAGACATGGGGATCCCAGACTATCCGATGTTCGCAGCCAAAGGCTGCGCCTCACCCCGTTGCTTTTTTGTCCTGTAGCACATCTTTGCTTTCAGGGAAAGTCGACGACCATTAACAGGGGTTTACAGGGCGTCGACAGGGGCGCTGGAAGGGTGCGGTCGCAAACGTTAAAACGACCGGTAGGCTAAGCGGCCGCGCGACAGCTTGGACGTTTAGCGACCAGCGGTAGGTTGGGGAGGTCGTCCGAGGTCTCTGGCGGGCGGCGTCTAGTGTTTCCTGTTCGGGAGACCATCGTTTTTTTTTTTTGTTTTTTCCGCCCTTTTGTTTTGCGGTTCGTCGTCCCGGTACATTCAAAATGTTTAGTTTGGTCCATATATAGGGGTACAACCGTCCAGATACATGTAGAGTGTTGTGTAGTGGAGTGATGCGGTCGGTGTATGATTGGGACCCCACCAAAGCGGCTTGCTGTTTTCGTTTTTTTTTTTTTTTTTTTTTTGGGGRGGGGGGTCTGTTTTCGTTTCGGTTTCACGCTGGGCTCGGTTTCTGACTTGTGCGCTCCAACGCCTGGCCATCGTTTGGACGTACCTGACCGTATCGACGGCTGGGGCGGGTGAAGAGTGGGATGAAGGGAAAACATGCAGCCTAGTAAAGACACCGCGCGCGTGGAAAAGGTTCTTTTCTTTCGATTCGATTTTCACGCGCGCTGTGCAGCTGTGGAAGGAAGAGTGCGGGCCAAGGTTGGCCGGGCGGAGGAGTCGAGCTTTTGTGCTTGGGGTGGGTGAAGAGTGTATGGAGGGAGCGGTCGAGGGTTGAGGGTGTCAAAACCAGTCGAGGGCGGAGGTGTGCGGGTTGTTCAGCCGTTGCATTGTGCACGTGGGCGAAATGTGTAGCGCACGTGGGCGTGCTGTGCAGCGCAGATGGGCGACGCGAGCAGATGCTGTGGAAGGAAGAGTGCGGATGTACACTTATGAAATGTACCATATTATGCTCCCCTTCCAGGCATAGCAAACAAACCTGTCTATACCCGAACCCCGGCTCCGCATGAATATACGAAAATCCCTGGCTGCGCCTCCACACTGGGCGTGGTCTAACAGTACCTGGAATTTTTCCTTTTTTTTTGGACCCTCAGATGTAGTTTTACAGTACTTCACGCCGAGGTCTATCAGATAGTCTGGCGTCCCTAATGGTCCTATGATGCGGGAACTCAAAAATGCTAAAAGCTAGGCTACCAGAGTGGCCCGGGGTCACTTGCCCGGCCGGGCCAAAACAAATAAAAATAATAAAAATAAAAGAATTATTTTTAAAGTTTATTTTTTATTTTAAATTTGGTGCAGAATTTCGATGTGACCCTGAGGCAAAAGTTGTTCAGTTTATTTTTCTTCATAACATAGTTTGTTTTTTCGGAGTTTTTGGATTTTTTTTTTTTTTTGCTGGGACCTTCGTTGGTCCTTGCACGGGCTGGCCACCCGGGACCCGGGCAGCCCCGCTGGTAGCCTAGGCAAAAAGTAATAAAATACTGTTTTTTTCCTACTTTTTTTGGGGGGGGTGGAAGCCCAGTCTCGTTAAGATTCAAAAAAATGTCAGTTTTGGCTAAATGGCTGTTATAAGTGCTTGTGTGTGTGTGTGTGTGTGTGTGTGTGTGTGTGTGTGTCCACGTGCGCGCAAAAGAGAGAGAGAGAGAGAGAGAGAGAGAGAGAGAGAGAGAGAGAGAGAGAGAGAGAGAGAGAGAGAGAGAGAGGATGGGGGGGGGAAGTCAGAGAGAAGCAGTTAAGGCTGGAGAAAGGTCAGGGAAAGTCTGTAGCCACTGTGCATAACCGCCAGCCAAATCCCAGACATTGATATTGGGGATGTGATGAGGTTCAGTGAGCACCATGGAAAACCTTGAGCATGACAAATATCTGACAGTCGACTTTGGTATGGTCAGACATTGCTTGAAAGTTGAAACTTGAAACAGAGCCACCATTAGACACACTCTGACAAAATGAAATCTAAGTTATATAACACTACAAAATCTCATTGATATGTGTGGCTGATATTGCTTTCTTCTTCTTCTTCTTCTTCTTCTTCTTCCTCTTCTTCTTCTTCTTCTTTTTTTTTTTTTTTTTTTTTTTAACACCCAAGTGGATGCTGGAGGTACTGATAAGAGCAGGCACCCCTAGCATTCTTAGTTGGCTCCATCTCTTGGTGGGGAGTGGCACCTGCTTGAAAACGGGTCCCTGACCATTGTCGTTATTCGTTGTGAGTACACACCGATATAATTGCTCTTCTGCAGGGCTTCCTATTATAGATCATAGCATACCCAGAACCTACCAAAACAAATTTACCGTATGAATAGCGTACAAGTCTAGCCCCTGCTGAGCAGGGCCAGGGGTTAGACCAGGGGAGGAGTGCCCCTGCTAGAGGCCCGGGGGGCACCGAAACCCTGGCATTACAGTCCTTTCCTTTCCTTGAGAGTCATTGTGTGGCTGATATAGCTTGAATAGCTGGAACGGCAATGTTTGGTCACAAACAGATTGTTCAGATTCTGTAGATGCTTCTGTTGTAGTGCAGATGATGACTAGGAGAAATCTGAATTCATTGGCTGTCATGAAATGCACTCCAGGAGTAAGATCCTGCTTCAGGCAGGCAGGTTCCCGAAGATACGTGGCTCGTCGACTAATTCAAAATTCAAATTCATTCAATGGCATTGGAATAGTTCCTCCTTAGCAGCACTTAATCCTTGATTCTGTGATTGGAGGCCAATCCTTTTCTTCTTTTTTTTCCCCCGACCATTTCTCGATTTATGCGTGTCATCCTTGCGCAGGGGCCATGCGAATCTTCTTTCTCTGTATCGTTCCAATTTTAACGGAAAGGCCGGCCAGGCCCAGTAGGTTCCATGCCTGACCTGCGCAGGGCACGTGCTGGGTTCAAAACCCACTACTGTCACTTTCAGTGCCCTGAGGATGGCTGAGGCCACGGCAATGCCGGTCAGTTCGCTGGGGGAGCATGGCGCCTACCTTCTTCCCCTGAACATTTTGTATTTTGTTTTCGAGTTTCAAAATTTGAAAAAAAAAAATCGAATAGAACGCATACGCGTTGTAGTCGAAATTAAGGGCTGTTCGAATAGAACGCATATGCATTGTATTCGACTAGAACACAACCGATCCGATCTGTCGTACTCGTTTACAATGGATATATGCATTATGTTCGGGGAAAGAAGGTAGTAGAGAGATCTGGGGAAGTGGCCTGCATCTGATTCACCAGGTGTGGCGCTCTCGTATGTGGTGGGGAAGGCCCTCTCAGGTCCTATTGCAGCTGACATTCATGGCTCAATTATGATGCCTATCAGGGTTGAGACCTTCCATTTCCTCAGGATATTCTCTTTCCTTTTTCTTTTTTTTTTCTTCTTCTTTTTTTTAAAAGTCTTAGAGCAATGAACCGTGAATACCTGTCATAATCCATGCTCAATGAAAAGCAGTTGTGACATATTATCGACAAATTGATGACGATAATCTCAATAGCACTGGACATCAAATTCTGTTAAAATTGGAACTATACCGAGAAGATTAGCATGGCCCTGCAGGGCCTGCACAACAAAGGGGAAAAAAAAAAGCAAAAAAAAAGCAATGGTCATTATGGTCTTGAATTACCTAAGGCTGTCACAGTGTCACCTGTGGATATATCTCAAGATTGTCACCCACCTGGCTCCAGATAGCGGAGCCATCCCAGGGTCAAGCCTTCTGGGAGCCACCAATTTGAACTCTTTTTTCTTTTTTTTTGGGGGGGGGAGGGGGGGAAAGCCTTGGCTTTCTACTAGAGGGGGTGAGACGAGCAGCCCCCCTAGCTGACCTATGGCTCCCTTGTGGACTGGGGTGATTCCTGGTCAGGGCCGTGCAGCTGCAAAGTGTCCCTGTCCGGTTCAACAAGACATTCTCTGCAACGAAAAATCTGATCCACAAAACTATCAAGGGTTGCTGTGGCGCACACCCACCCACACACCCACACTCACCTTCCCCCCCCCTCCCCAACCCACCACCCCACCCACCCACACACACACCGAGGTGCCGACTGGGAACCACGGTGGATATGTACTCCACGTCACACATGTCTGCGTGGCAGATTCGTGTTTTCAAGTTGAGACAGGACGGTTACTAGCAGCTGTTGGAACTGAGAAGAGAGTCGCAAACCACGTAGGCCCAACGGATTCGGAGCTCATCCACAAACTCAAGCTCAACAACCGTTCTCCTCTTTGCTGAGTTTGCTCTTCCATTCCATCTTCTTTACTCAGTCTGTTGCTTTTCAGATCATATTGCCCCTTCTGTCGTTTTTCCTGTCAGAGTCTTTCTTATTTGTGCAAAGCTGCATGCAGTTGCCACTTGCCAAGCTTCTATGCCCCTACCCTAGGACTGCAGTGAACCAACTGAACTCACCACCATGATACCTGTGCAACAGTGATTTTGCCTGAATATGGACGTGTTTGTGATCAGATACATCTCCCGGACCGTTGCTCATATCCTGAGAACACGGCCTGAAAGTAGGGCCCACCAGTCTTCTTTTTTTTTTCATTACGATTGGAATGGCTCCTGTCTATTGGTGGGAAGGGACACCTGCTAGAAACCGGGTCCAGCATCCCATGATCATCATAGAAATTACAAGAGGCCTGTTCCCTGTAGGGTGGCAACACATCCGCCCCTGCAAGCTGTGGAAGGCAGTAAGATGCAGTGGAGGAATGGATTGTCCCCAACAGATGGGAATAACTGCCCCGCCATAGAAATGCCAAATTTCCGGAGTCCGCCTGATCTCTTTCTGGAAATGTTTTGTGAACGGTTTCTGCCACCTGGGAGGAGGCGGGCTGAGTAGCTGGTAGGAGCGCTGGTACGAACGCTGACGGAAGCAGTGGTGGAGCAGTGCTGACGAGCGCTGTGCTGAAGGCTGCCATGTGCAACAATGGGGGAGAACATCAATAACAACAACTTGAAGTTAATTGACTCAACAACAACAACCATGTCAACCACAACAACAACAAGAACAAATTTGTTCAAGCAGCAAGGGCTTTTTCAGACGTAGCCATCCTGAATACTGGGGCGGCCTCACATCGTTTTTTTTTTTTTTTTTTTTTTTTTTTTTTTTCCCCACCCGTAAGAACAGATAGGAGTGATGGTAAGAGCAGGCACTCCGACCCGTCTTGTAGGGGGCTCAAGTCTACTGGTGGGGAGCTACACCTGCTGGACCTGAGATGCTGCGGCCCAAGAGGGAGCTCCGGGACAAGATCGAGGATAGATGGCAGCGCCAGCTGAATATTGATCAGCTCCTCCTCCGCCCCATCCAGTGGTTCCGGGAAGTGAGACAAAGGCCAGCAAACTGAGCAAAGATATTGGCCCTCCAATGGCAAATCGCCCATCGCTGCCTCCCAACCAAAGATTGGCTGATCGACCGCACGAGGTTGGAAAAGCAGGGACGGGCATGTGATCCTCAACCTCACGCCTGTGCTGCTTCCCGGTCGGAGTGTTTTGGTTTGCAAAAGGGGGCCCGGGGAAGGGCAGCAAAGATGGAGTGTGCCAAGGATTTTTGGAAAATTGCGTGCAGGGACACAGACAGAACTGAAATCCCCCGTGTTGGTCTGACGGTAGTAAGGAGAAGGTCCGTTGTCGCACGGGTTTAAGGGAGAAAAAGGCGCGCGCGGGACTCGCAACGATGGGAAATTCAATCTAAAAAGTATCGCTGGACTTCCCAGTGAGCCGTCGCTCTTCGTTTCGCGTGAACGGGGCGGGTACACACGTGGTATCCCATTTTCGGATGAGGTCTTGTCAGCGCTCGTTACACAACTCCGAGTCCGACGTGGAGGACCTCAACCGAGTAGCCTTCTCTTTGTGCTCGTCCTCGCCACGTGTACGATAGTGAAAACCCTTGGCCTGGTAACGCTCGAAGCGAACACAAAGTGTTAGGCCAGTGAGGCTCCACTTGCGACGCTCCAACCTCACGCCCTGTGCTGGCTTCCGTTCGGAGTGTTTGAAATTGCGGAGGGGGCCCCGGAAAGGCAGCAAGATGGGTTGTGCCAAGGATTTTTGGAAAATTGAGTGCGGGGACATGGACAAAACCGAAATCCCCTGTGCCGGTCCGACTTAGTAAGAAGGAGGAGGAAGGTCCGTCACCACGCGGGTTTTGAGTGAGAAGAAGACGCATGCAGGACTCGCGGTGCGGGGGAAATTCAGTCCAAAAAGTATCGCTGAACTTCCCACCGAGCCATCACTTTTCGTTTCTCGTGGAAGGGGGCGGGCACGTACTTGGTATCCCGTTTCCGGGTCAAGTCCCGACGCCGCTCATTACACAACCCTGAGTCTGACGTGGAAGGCCTTAATCAAGTGGCTCTTTCCTTATGCTCATCTTCACCTTGTACTTGGTAGTGAAAGCCCTTCGATTGGTAACGTTCGAAGCGGCGACAATCACTGCACAAAGTGTTAGGCCAATGGGGCGCCACTGCCGACCACGGCATGACGATTAACTCATTGAACGACAAAAGCAACGAATAAGACGGAAAGTGTGTGTCTACAATAACAAAACCAGCACCGACAAATCCAGAACATCAAGTTTCAGGAGGGAAGTAGTATCTCCCGTTGATCTTGGCGACGACTTCTCATACGTCCCACTCGCATACACGTGTCGTCTTCTCGTTGTACGGGAAGGGGCGTGGCAGGGATGCGGGAGGCCGGCGCCCAGTCGGTTTGGGACAATCGGTCCACGTGGCAAGAGCGAAATCCTATCTAGCATGCATCCCACATGTCAATCACAACGATCCTACGATCTAGTCAGAGACAAGTTTACCAGGTAATCGTCTCATCATCCAAACATTCTCATTCATCAAAGAAGGTGCGAAAATGGCAGCCACACATCACTTTAGTTCTCTGTGTGCTCTGCACCCCTGCCCTGTTATTCCCGTGACTAATTAGAAGTCAGCCCAAAACAACTATCTCATTCCTCGTGTGAGAGAGACCGACAAACATCCATAACTGCTCATGTCAGAAAGAGAGTAGGTAGGGAGGAAAAAGATGCGAAGGAGACGAGAATGACAAGATAGATGAAGATTATACCAAGATTTGACGATGAAAAAGAGTCTCCGGCTTAACTATCATTGAACTGAACTCACACCAAAGAATAGACTCGAGACAAGGGGGCGCATTCGCCGTGAAGTTCCACTATGGCCCCGGGTCATTCATCCTTTCAACTCTGATCACTATCCCCGTGCATGCACCGACAATCCCTGCCGTCACGTGCCACCTTCAACCACTGTGATCGTCACCCCGCCGACTTAGATAGCGATGGTTGGGGTCCCCTATGTGTAGATAAAATTGCTCGGTTCATCTTGACAAAGACCAGTGGTGTGCGCGTATCACCCGTCGGCGCACATTTTCATGAACACGCATCTTCATGATCACGTGATCATGATCACGCATCTTCATGATCACACGATCATGACTATTTGTAAGCAACGATTGTTTGTGAGGAGGGGGCAACTCTGTTGATTGTCCAGGTGTGACGTCGATGGAAAACTAGGTTGTCGTCGGCTATAGAAGAGCACAAGGCGGAAAACGATGGCCCAGTTGTACACTCTCGCCGAGCTCGACTACTTTTAGAATCGTTTGTGTACTGTGCGCCTTTCGAATCGGTTGCCTAACCGCAAGTCCGCCGGGATCCGAACTTCATGTTCACGACCTCGACCTCCACAGTTCAACATGAAGGGCTTGCAATCGTGCTAGTCCGCCAACATCCGAACTTCATGTGCTCATGAGAAGGCACACGTGCAAGATCGGATCCCGATGGACCCCAACAATCACCTCCAGGACAGTTGCTCATGAAAAGGCACACGTGTCGCACTCGCGATCACACGCTTGACCGTGCTTGTTGCGCTTTTATCACGATCGTGCGATCACGACTACACTGTAGGACACGCTTGATCGCACATGTGTCGCACTCTCGATCACACGTGCCGCAATCGACAGTTGTTCATGAGAAGTCAAACGTGTCGCACTCGCGACCAGACTCTTGATCGAGGTGGATGCAAAAAGGAGGAAGCTATATTTGTTATCGAGCAACGTGGTCCACTTTCAATGAACATGAGGTGAGTAAGAGAGAACGAGCTTTGCGTTATTGGGAGGAGGTAACATGGGGACGAGATCATCGCCAACAGGTTGTCCTCAGAATCTCTGGAAAGTTTTTGGCCAAGAGCACTACTGCTCGAAAGAGATCAACGACCTTCTCATGAAAGTGCCAACATCGACGACAGGGAACCCCTGTTTGTTGGACGTAAAAAAGATCGTCTAAAGACCAGTTTCGACCCCCTCGTGCATGTTGACGTGGACATTTTTCTCATCCTTTGCCCATCCGACGACGATCTGTCTAGTGGCGTGCCTAACTGGGTGGGCAAAACACTTTCTCAGGTGGTGGTTGAAAATAATTCGCCGAATTATAATGAAGTGCTAGTGGAGTACTGGGTGCCGACTGGGAGATCAAAGTCGCTCAAAGAACTGTATGATAACGCATGGGAGAAAAAATGGAAGATGACTGAGCAGACACAATGGCAGCAAGCCGACTCGATCGCTTTTCACTGAGAGAGACCGACTAGAGGTACAAAACCGTTCACGACTGGACTTGTAATCCCTTCCAATGTTCGATTGAATGCTGAAGCCGCACTTCGAGACCTCAGTCCATCTCCTAAAGGGAATATCGATGCAGGGCACAAAAGCGATAGTGCACGTCATAGATCTTGTCAGTCTGTCCGATACGTGAACGGATAGGATTTATGGAAATGACTGTTTGGACAAGGTTAATTATAGTAGGACATCATCGCGGAGTTTGTGCATTATAGAAAAACGGACCCTGAAAGGCATCATATTATTTTTGAACTTAGTGACTTGCGATGATTTCGGTAGCAGGACAAATTGGCAGAATTATTTTGTCCACGATCTTGGGATGATTTTTATAAGATGGTTGGGTAATGGTTGAGCAAATTTGAACGTTTAGTTTATCGTGGAGGCAATTGTTATACCTTCTCCACAATTCATTTTCGATATTTGTTTTGCATGGCATGTCTTGTGTAGGGAGTGCGACAGGAGTCATGGCCCATTGGCGTGATTATTCGTATCTCATTCACCCTAGTGCATGCGGATTGCGTGGTGCGAGTGGCGATATCGAAATTCTCGAGCGGATGACAACGAAGTTCGAAAACGACCCGTGGATGAGTGTCGTCCCCTTCTTCGACAAACCTCTCGATGCGTGGTCCGAGGTAGGATGGGATAGCGTGATCTTGGCAAGGAAATGTCCATGGCATAAGGAGTACAAGTTTACTTCCACGATGGAGTGGGGGAGCCTAATCAAAGTAACTCATTATGCCATAGGCGTGAGACAACTTCCGTCTCTGCGCGCAACACTCAGATAGAAAGAGAATAAGTGATTTTACCTTCGCCTTGAAAACGTCACGAGGTTACCTCGCGTGTGGTTCGCGAACTTGAAACAAGAGTTGTTGAATTGTACATCCTATAATCAGTTTTTGAAACTATATCCGCTGCGTGGTGTCGGAACGTGGCCGCAGAATGTGTCATATTGTTGCGTACGGTTGTCTTTGGTTGGATCCGACTTCTGCAGAGTGTTGTGTGTTGCATGTTCGAACCGAAAACGAACTTTGGTAGACGTTGTAGTGCGTGTTTCTTGCAACGAGCTTAGAATCAATGGTCGCAATATGGAAAATTTACGTCTTCTCCATGAGAACGGAGAGTCCGATTTGGAGATTGTCGGTCAAATTCATGAGCTTGACAAGTGGCATGAGGTAGAGCAAGTGGCATGTTGCGTGCGTGACGCCATCGGTAATTCCTTGGCAGGTGTTTGTAGGTTTGTAAAGATGAATACATTTCGTTGTTCTCGAACGTGGCGACGAAGGGACAACCACAAACCCTTGCTTTCAGATCGGCAATGAATACCTTATATGAGTTTGGTTCTCATGAAACGCGGAGACGCTTGTAGATGCTTTTGTAAATGATGACGTTTTATAAAGTTTTGATTATGGTCGCTCGTAGCATTTAATTTAGTTGTAGTTCAATCTTGAGTTGGTTCGTAGCATTTAATTTAGATGTAGTTTGATCTTGCGTTTAAGATTTCTCGCACGTGTGCATACAATTTTTGACTCTTAGTTTTTCATGATTACATGATTTCTCGAAGTGCGACGGAATTCATACTTAAACCATCTCGTTTACCGTATGATTGCATTGACTCTTCGATTGATTTTCAGTTTTTGTTTGTCACAATGTCATGTAAAATACGTCTTAGTCAATGCTCAGTGGTAATCAAAGTGTGATGCAGATTATGGAGTCATTCATAACCTTCTCGTTCAGTGTCTCATTATGTTCACCGTTCTCTTGAATTTCAATGTATGACAATAACATGTCAGTTACGTCTTTTAAGTTAGTACATAAATTATTGAAGTGCGACGAAATTCAACCAATGACATCTCGTTTACCGTGTGATTGCCTTTACTCTTCGATTGAGTTCCAATTTACGCATTGCCAAGTCACTGTCACAATGTCATGTAGAATATGTCCGACTTAATGCTCATACAAAATCGATCAAGGAGTGATGGAATCGAGTGTTTAACATTGTTATTCGGTGCCTCATTGCATTGAGTGTTGAAGTTCTCTTGACTTTCAATTTCTGACAACTCCGTGTCACTTACCATAACGGCGTTTAAGTTGCAAAATTTATGAAAGTGCAATGAAATCCACACTTAAACCGTCATGTTTGGTACGTGATTGCCTTGAATCTTCACTTCAGTTTCAATTTATGGTCAGTCAATTACATTGATGCAAACTATGAGGTCATTCACAACCTTCTCGTTTCGTATCTCATTACGTTCACCGTTCTCTTGAATTTCAATGTATGACAATGACATGCCGGTTACGTCTTTTAAGTTAGTAGTACATAAATTATCGAAGTGCAACGGAATCCATACTTAAACCAATGACATCTAGTTTACCGTATGATCGCCTTTACTCTTCGATTGAATTCCAATTTATGCATTGCCAAGTGAATGTCACAATGTCATGTAAAATAGGTCCGACTGAATGCTCACACAAAATCGATCAAGGAGTGATGGAATCGAGAGTTGAACTTCAACATTGGTCTTCGGTGTCTCATTGCATTGAGTGTTGAAGTTCTTTTAAGTGCAATGGAATCCACACTTAAACCATCATGTTTAGTACGTGATTACCTTAAATCTACACTTCAGTTTCAATTTATGGTCTGTGAATTGCATTCTTCGGGTTCACTACTCGTATGCTAAGTTTCATTCAAGTCAAAAATATGTTGATTTTAACATGAAATTAATAGCTTGCGAGTACCAATTTAAAATATAATATCCTCTTTTAACGAATAACATGTTAAGATTGCAAGGTGCGCGAACTTGAAGAGCGAAGCAAGACGACGGTGTGAGAGGAGACAATGTCAACCCGTTAGAAGATAGTCTTTAAGGATCTGCGAGTGGAGATCGGAGATGTGGTGTCGTCCTGGTCGCTAACAACGAAGATGTAAGAGGAAAGAGGCAGGGAAAGGAGAGCGTGGACGATCCGGAACAGTGAACTCAAGGAGGGCGATGGGAAGGCACGAGAAGAAAAAGAAAGAAGGGTTGATGGAGCGGATCGACAAAGGGAGAATAGGGACAACAACTAAGAAGGTGGAAAACACATGTATTAAGGAAATAGAAGACAACGAAAGAGAGACAGGGTGTAGTGACGTCCTGATCACCAACAAGTTGCAACAACAACGAAGTGCGGAGACAGTGGCATGGAAAGGTGAGGGAACAATGATCTTCACGACAATGATGGGAAGGCGTGAAGTGAGAGGTGGGAATGGTTGATTGAGGGGACCGACAAAGGGCGAACAGGGATAACAACTCAGAAGGTGGAGAACGTGAGTGTTGAGGTAGCAAGAGACGATGGCAGGAGACGACGTAAATGATAAGGGAGACAGCGAAAGAAGCAAGGCGGTTGAGAGATACAGGGCTAGCAGGGATAACTTTAGCGGAGAAGTTGAACGCTGAAGAGGCGGACCTAGCTTAAGGTTTACAATGCTCAGAAGATGACAGGACCAGCAGTATAGCAAGGAAGCTGTCTCTATGGAAGTAGTGGCGAAGGCTCTTCCAACCCTAATGGGAAGAGGTGTGTTCCTGTGTTGTATTAAAAAAAAAAAAAAAAAAAAAAAAGGTTTAGAGCAAAAAAAAGAGCGTTGTAGTACGCGGGTCAAAGTACTCATAGGTAGGGGGAGGGAGGAACTAGTGTGTAGCAGCAGGGATCTGGCGCCGGTTTCAGGGCGAAGAGGTTCCCCCCCTCTCTCCAATAGCCTGCTCAGTCAATCCCCTGGATCCTAGGGTAATCAATGCTGGCAGAAACCTCATACAATCTTGTTTTGCTGTACTCCAAATCTCAGTTTGTATATGGGACGCTGGACCCGTTTTCCAGTAGGTGATGCTCCCCACCAATAGATGGAGCCTCTCCCCAGGTGTTATAAAAAAAAATAAAAATAAAAAAAAATCGGAATTTTCTGAAAATTATGATGAGAAAAGATAGATGAGATTTTTTTTTTTTTTGGATTTTGCTGATGACGACGAACAGCACCCTTAGGATGATGATGATGAGGATGATGGTGAGGACCAACTCACCTGCTGATGAGAATGAAGACAGAATGATGATGTTGATCATACTAAAGAGCAACACCAACAGCCCCGCCCCTATGATTACAAACTGATGATGATGATGATGATGATGATGATGATGTCGATGATGATGATGATGATGATGATGATGATGATGATGATGATGTTAACGCACAACGCCCTGTGATGACAACAGGATGATGATGGTGCTGATGACGAACACCTTTGATGATAACCTAATGATGATGATGATAATGATGATGATGATGATGATGATAATGATGATGATGATAGGGATAAGCTGCGCCCTATGATGACGAACTTCGCCAACCGCACCCTTATGATGGTAAACTATTGATGATGGTAATACAACAATGAGTGACGAGCAACACCCCTGATGAACGGCTCCTTGATAATGATGATGGCACTAGTGCCGAACAGAAGTGAAGACCTACGCCTTGATGATGATGACGAGCAGTACCCTGATGATGATGATGGTGATGACGGGCAGCACCCTGATGATGATGACGAACCACTACCGTGATGATGATGTTGAACCACGCCCTGTGGATGATGATGATGATAATGATGATGATGATGATGATGATGATGATGATGACGAGCAGCACCTTGATGATGATGACGAACCATGATACCCAAAGGACACAGCCCCAATTACAGACTCTAGCTCCAAATCAAAATAGAGATGTGGAAGCGACCACATGCGATGCCTCTCGTGATATCCGTGTCACAAAATCTGGTGATGTCAACAGCTTGAAGATGAAACCGCCACCTACCACCTCTTTCGTGATAAACAGACCGAGCAAAAGAACCTCCTCCTCCACTTTACGTTAATCACGTTGCCGTGTTGTCACTAAAACACCGCAGAGACCTCAGTCGCCCAAACTCACCCCTTTCGTCTCCGTGGGAGGACAGCAACCTGCCCCCTTCCCCCACTAGCCATGACAGCCTCGCCAACATGCGAAGCCCTTTCACCAGCGAACGAAGCACTAAACAGGCACCATCCTGCCAAGCAGGAGATGCTATGGTCTCGTCGAGCCCACCGACGAGTGCCATAGGGGGTTCAAGCCACCAAAAAAATGCCACAAAGCAACCTCCGGGGCAAAAAAGTCAGGGGGAGGAAGGGGCCATGTCCATCCTGTTTGCCGCGCGCCTCCTCAGTGTTCGTCTCACCAGCACTATCTCCACAGTTCCGGCCTCCAGGGATCATTTGCCATGCCCACCCGAACGCCACCTCCGAACCCGTGCAAAGACGAGCCGGTGGCGCGGCGCTCCCGATCGCGCCACTCCGCCCTACAACTTTAGCCCCCTAAACACCAATCCTGCTCCCTCAGCTGCATACAGTACCCCCTAACATATGCCCCACAGAGCCGAAGATCCCCCTTCCCTCCTGCCCCACACCCTCCAAGTGTAACAGCCCTTCAACATCTCACCATGCTGGCATCAGCACCCCTTGCCCTCTCCCCAACCGCCATAGCTGATCCGACCCAAAAATCAGGGTGGCCCAAAAAGGGACAAACCCTCAATACCGCCCTTCCCTCTCAAAGATCACACCACCCACCCTGTGTAACCCTCGCAGGGAGGGGCTCCAGTCCTAAAGGAGATAATTCCTTTCAGCACCTATGACCCACATCACAAACTGAGACTCTATTATGACATGTTTCTTTAGAATCCCAAAATGACTTATACCATAGTGCCGCTAGTGCAATATTCTTTATAACTAAGGCGCGCCCAAAGATTCATGTGTGTTTATTGCTCCTCAATCCGACTGACCAATTTGGCCACTGCCGGGGCCTGGACTCACTAATCGTTACTGGCCGAATATCCCCAGGCCATCAGTGAAGCGCCCAAGGCCCTAATTGAGGCCTCCCATGGGAGACATGTGATATGTGGCTGCTCCGGGGAGTGGCCGCCTTGATGGTGCTTCCTCCATCCCATCATTTTCTGGCCCCAGTTCACCACCATATCTGACAGTCAGCAAAAGGGGTCGAAGTGGTTTTGAGAGGGTATAGGGTTTAAAGGGTTTAAAGGGACAGACATAGCAATTATCAAACAGGGGGGCTGCTTAAATAGGGCTGGGCTAATAGATAAGGTGGTGCTCCAAGAAGGGAAGGGTGACACTAGCAGGTCCATGGGACAACAGAGCCCCGGGCAGAGACAGCACTTACCACAGCCCTAGGAAACAACAAACAGCAATATCTGTGTTACAAGATGTATCAATGGGACGCTGAGCGCGGTTCTCAGCACGTGCTGCTCCCCACGAATAGATTGGAGTCTTGTTCCCATTAAAAAAAAAAAAAAAAAAAAAA
>BFEA01000276.1:439791-453702 GCA_003427395.1 Chara braunii
TTTTTTTTTTTTTTTTTTTTTTTAATGCATTCGGAAGATTCATCACTAAAAACCTACTAGAGAAATCCAATTGGCCTAAGAATGGTATTTTGAAAATTAAGATACCGAGGCCATTACCCGACTTTGGCTCAGAAATATTGGAGCAACTTCAAACATTTCTACAACAATCTTCATGATTTAACCAGATTTCAGAAACGACTCAGAAGAACCCCCATCAACCCCCCATCAATCCACTTCACCTCACTCCGGCAAGGCTGACTGCAGCGGAGCCACCATCTCTGCTGCTGGTATACCATACTCCCATCCTGCCAGCTAGCCCCCTCACTGGTGGATGCGTGATAACCCACCATCTTCTCCTACTCGCCGTATTCGCTATTTGAGGTTCCTGAGAGCTCTCTTTTTTCAGAAAGGAAACTCAGACCCCCCAATCAATCCCCTGCTCCCAACTCCAGCAAGACTTACTGCAGCAGAGCCACCATCTCTGTTGCTGCTGTGCTCTATTGACGCGTGATACCCCACCATCCTTTTTCCCAAAACAGATTGAAAAAGTTAAGAGACCTTAAGTGAACAGATGATGGACTACGGTCCCAAAGACCAACAAGTGCAACTGTTCTGTCTTTGTCATCGAAAGGGAGGTCCCGGAAGACCCAACAAGTGCAACAGTTCTGTCTTCGTCATCGAAAGGGAGGTCCCGGGTACGTTCTAATGAAGGCAGCTGACCACGGCCGGTACCCATCAAGACTCCGCTCAATGCCAATCACATCGGTTCTCAACCACCCCCATCCGAACCCCCTTCACCCTCCCCAACTCTGTTCTAGTAAAGGGTTCGAAAGACCATATCATCAGCACGAGCCAGACACAATCCTCATCCTGCAATCTCCTGCCCCCTCAGAGATTCGAGTCTCCGTCTTCAAGAGGGTAAGCCAGCCCTGCCTGAGGCCAATCGCACCAAGATGATCCCTCATCAGCCGGTACCCATCAAGCAACTAAAGCTGCCCAATGCCAATCGCATCTAATGAAAGATCCCCCAGCCGGTACCCCTCAGACGACCTGATTCAACCCTCTCTCCGTCCTCACAAAGAGTCATCTCGTGCCCATTGCCCTCCACCTTGAACATATCCCCTGAAAACCAACAGAACCTCCAGTCGCCTATCCCCCCTTCACCTCCCCAACTCCGTCCTAGTGCAGAGTTTGAAAGACCATGTCCTCAGCAAGAGCCAGGCACAATCCTCATCCTGCAATCTCCTGCCCCCTCGGAAATTCCAGTCTCCGTCTTCGAGGGAGTGAGCCAGCACTACCTGAGGCCAATCACACCAGAGTAAACCCTCATCAGTCGGTACCCATCCGACAACCAAAGTTGCCCAATGCCAATCGCATCCAATGAAGGTTCCCCTAGCCGGTACCCCTCAGACAGCCCCGACGCAACCCTCTCTCCGTCCTCACAAAGAGTCATCTCATGCCTTTTGCCCTCCATCTTGGACAGATCCCCCAAAGCTCAACAGAACCGTCACGAAATTTTAGAAGCGGATTTTAACCAATTGTTTGAGACCATCTCAGCCAAAACCCTCAATAAAATCGCGAGGCCCACAGAAACTAGAAACAAATATGGACTAAGTACAAGGTCGAAGATCAATTGAAAAACAACCACAACTTCGTGTAANAGTACAAGGTCGAAGATCAATTGAAAAACAACCACAACTTCGTGTAAGATTAAGAAGATTTCCTAGAGTTAAAAGACAAGCTACGAATATATAGATTTTTTTAGGAATTTAACGGACATGCAAATTACCATAGGGATATACCATCAGATGCCCTAAGAAGGACTTTCGGCCAATACTACGAAAAATCTCAGTTGATTTATCGGACAAAACTATCGACAAAAAATATTTCAGATTTATATTCAGGCTAGAACAATTATGGGATATTTCAAAATCTATAAAAAATCATTGATGATTGGCAGTGATACCTAAAATCTCGATAAGGATTGAAAACTAGATTAACTAATCATGGGAAGTAGTACGTACTTGAAAACGTAATCAGTAAGTATGACCCTCCGGACTAATCCAGCACTTATCCAGCATGCAACAATAGGAGAAACATCACATAATCCCTCTCCCTTCTTCTACAACAGCTCCCGTCTTACCACAGCCCCCTCAAACCCTACCCCAGCATCTTCACGGGAGGACACCTCCCATTGCTATCACCAAGGCTCTGATCAACAATACTCCCATCCTACTTACAGGCAGACACAATTGACCATTTTTTTAAGCACCTGCATACCGATGAGTCTCAACTATTGAGCTCGCTGGCGGCGGAAAGCGATCAGGAAAATCTGAAAGAGGCCGCAATGGGATGGAGGGGTCAATTTTAGTCCAATCATGAAAATGGAGGTGGTAGTCCCTTTCAAACTTTTCCTTATTCCCTCCCTCCCCTCCCTCCTCCCCTTTCCATTGCACATTCGCTATCCAAGTTGTCTTCTGTTCTTTTTTTTTCTTTTTCCCATTTTCTCCTTGACTTCTGTATTTGGCCCAGCTATCGGCCATGGAAAAAACTAGAGTAGAAACGTTTCTAGTCGGATGATTTTGGGTGCTTCTGTAGTGGTCTGTACGTTTCGTAAAGTCACGGTTTGTTTACGGGCACGACTTTAGGTGGTGGTGGTGCTCCTATCACCTTCATTAGCAAGATCCACAACAAGGCGATGTTTTCTTTGAAAAAAAACAAGAAAAAAAATGGAAGTACTAGTGGTCTCAGACATGTACTCTGGGATATTATTTTCATCACTCAATCTGGTGCACGTAGTAGGGTGCTTGGAGGGCTGGCTCTGCTGACAATGGTGGGCAGGAGGGGGCGCGCGTTAGCGCTAGCGCTATGGCTGGCGGGCCGCCGCGGCACGCGGATGGTGGCATGATGGTTGCTTCCAGGCGAGGCGCAGGGTGGTCGGAGGTGGCGGGGCACTGGCTTCTCGCAGGTTGCGAGGCGCTGGCTTCTCGCGAGTGGCGAGGCGCTGGCTGTGTGAGTGCAGCAAGGCGCTGGCTGCTGGCGGGGGGCGAGGCGCTGGCAACAGGTGAGTGGTGGGGCGCTGGTGACTTGCGGCTGGCGAGGCGCTGGCTTGGGGTGACTAGTAAGATGCTAGATGACACGTGGCGCGGTGCTGGCAGCCGACGGGAGGGAGGCGCTGGTGCGAGGGTACTGTGTTGTTGTGAATTAGATGGGGGATAACGCTTGACGCACCCGCGGTATCCAGAGGCGCTGGGTCATCACTACGTCACAGGTTGACATGACATCTGGCCTGAGGCATAGAGGAAAAGGGAGAATGGTAGCGGCAGTTGCTGTTTGAACGTTTTCCCTGTGTTTTTCACATGAAGTACTCCATAGCCAAACCTTTAAAGAGGCTGGAGAGCTCATGCGAGTTGACGAAAGTCGATGTCGGTGGAGGAAAGTGGAGTCATCCCTGTGGAAACCAAAGTGCGGAGAATGTTGGTCCTACTTGAAGAATCATCACAGTGCCACTTGGAGAGAATCATCAAGAGAGCGGCCGCTAGGAGGTCGTCATCAACCTATATATGTGCTTTCGTCTGTTTTTTTTCTTGTGCAGGTTATCCATCAAGAGCATCGAGATTTTCATCACTGTCTTTTCAGAGGGGGGTTTTCATCAAGGACACCGTCATTTTTGTAATCCTCATAATCTTCATCTTCTATTTTCATTACAGCAATAGTGAGCTGTCAATCTTCCACACCGTTGCCATTAGGGCATCGCAAGTTCGACTTTCCTTAATTATTTTTGCCAATTTTTGTTCATCATCATCATCATCTACCAATCTGAATCTTTATCATCATCATCTGCCAATCATCATCATCATCATCATCATCATCATCATCACGGTTTCTTTATTCATTTTTTCACCAATCAGTAGTTATCTCTGCGTTGGTGGTTATATTCTCATCTCCCAGATAGGATATGGTCTAGTTGGTAGGTATGTTGGAAGGGAGCGCTACTCCGCAAGGGTAACACAAGGTGTGAGGTGATTGCCCTCCAGGGAGTAGACGCAGATGATGGGAGCTGACCTGGGCTCGGGCTGGGAGATATGTATGGGGGCGCATTATCTCCAGGACCTGGCAGAGGTAGACTAGGTCAGAGTGTTAGTTTTGAGGTACACCTTTTGGGGGAACTGGTTACCTCAAGGTAGAAGGGAATGGGGAGGTTCTCTCTCTCGTTGGGGCTGGGGTTGTGCTCAGCGGAGGCAGCGAGAGGAGAAGAGGAAATGAGGGGAGAGGAGGAGAATACGTGGAAGAAGGGGAGGGGTGGAGAGAAATAATCATCAGCGTCGTCATCATTATCCATCATCTTTGTGATCATCTCAGGGTACTCGTCAAATTTCATCATCAGAAAGTTTTGCTGATCAGGATTCTGATATTATCAGATCCTTGATTTCTGGTTGGCATTCTAGATTAGCTAATTTCCTAATTGAGTCTTCTTGTGCAATGGCCAGGTTGAGTTGGCGCCAGAACGACGCTAGCCGGCGCTGAGGTAGTGCCCTGTAACCTGCTTATGTAGGAGCTTGAGCCTTTGTATAGAGGTCTGGAATTCCCGAGGGAGGAAGGCAATCTGCAAACTTGACTAATGGCTACAATCTGGCCGACGATGGTCGGAGCTGGGGTGGGTAGCGCTGCCCTGTAACCGAGCCAGATTGGGGTGTGAGACCGGGAAGAGGCCTGATTGGTGCACAGCACGGACTCAATTGTGATTGGTTGTTTGGAATGGATACAGGAAATTGGGGATAGGATAGTAATTCAGTGCTGAGTAGACAATTTTTCTGATTAGTCATCATCTAGTTCTATTTCATAACCTCAATTACCCACTCTGACATCCTATATCATCCTAAAGGATCCTCAAAAAAAAAAAAGAAAAAAAAAGGGTGCTTGGAGGTCTACTTCCCACCAGAGTCCATCATGGTTTGCACGTGATCAAGCATGCCACGATCTGCAGGCTGCAGTTAGATCTAATGATAGCCAATAAAGATCCGCAAGCCCAAGTTTCCAAGAACCACCTCAGAGCCTTGGCATGTAGTGTTTGGCATTGGTTATGCTGCTGCGCTATATTTCAGGCAATGCCATGCACTCTTTGGCAAGTTGCTGTGCTATATTTGATGCATGTGGTGTTTTGCAAAGTGCCGAGCTATATTTCAGGCCTGGAGTGTTTGGCACGTTTCTGTGCTATATATGAGGCATGGAGGTTTTGGCATGTTGCTGTGCTATATTTGAGGTTTTGGCATGTTGCTGTGCTATATCTAAGGCATTTGCAACCCTCGCTTGTTCAGAAGTTTTTCATAATCAGCTAAGTAGTTCTCACCTGGAGCCAGGTAATGTCCCCGGTATCTCAGATGTTCAGCATATTTTTCGTAAGGGACGCTGGGCCACATTGCCAGCACATGTTGCTCCCCATCAATAGATTGGAGAAATGTTTTTTTTTTTTTTTTAAGGCTAATTCTTTAAGCCCAACCAATTCAATTACCTGCCAAATCTGGACAGGACGGCCTTTCAGGCCTTTTTTTTATTGTCATTATAGTATTACGGGGAACCCCATAGCAGCCACATCCGTGCTCAAGCCTCCAACGAGGGAACATGCGGGAGCTGCACCCACCAGCAGGTGCGATACCTGCTACAGCAGGTGGGCGATACCGGCCAGTGGTCAGCCGGTAGCATCAGGACCGAGCTTCTTCGATGGGCCAGTCACTGTGCCTCCCCTCCGGTCCCTCCCCCTACGAACATCGGCAGTCTCTGCTGAATGCCACTCGGGGGGGCCAACGGCATATCTCTAGGTGGCGGGCGCCAAGCTTGCCCAGGAAGGTACATGAGGCGAATGGGGATTGAACCCAAGACCTCCTGAATGCCACTTGCGTGCCTTACCGACTGAGCTAGGCCGCTGGATGTTGGAGCAATGTTTGAAAAATTATCCTCTTTCTATGTGGTTTTCAAATATTGGAGCAATGTTTGAAAACCACATAGAAAGAGGATCATTGGAAGGAAAAAAAGGCAAAAACAAACGACAGCTTCCTTCCAATAAGTACGACTGTGAGCGCTCCTCTGCTCCCCTTCCTGTTTTCAAGTAAAAAGAAACCCTAGACTTCTTCTTCTTCTTTTTTTTTTTTTTTTTTTTTTTTTTTCCCGAGAATGGCCCTTGCTATCCTGAGAGTCCTAAGTGAGAGAGAAGGGCGTAGCGCTACCGGGAGCGTTGCGCCCGGTCTGACCAGGCGTGCCCATCCGGAACGTCGCGATTTCATACGGTAACGGCGTGCTAGTGGTGTGAGCGACCGGTGAGTGGTGGCGGGTGGGAATACAAGGCGAGGGAGTAAGGTATGGTGAGAAGCGGTATTGGAGTGCGGTGCCATTTCCCCTGAAGGCAAGATAGAAGATGGTTGTTGGGTTGATGGGCATGGATGCGGTTTGTCGGGCGACTCCACATGGGCAGGTAGGCTATGGGGGGTTCCCTTTTTCCTCAACAGTATGGTAAGTAAAAGTCTACTAAGGCTTGAATCTCCTGCGGCGACTCACCAACGGGTCTGGCGAGCAGGTGCCGCTCTGTCTCCATTTCTTCTTGGCGGATTGAAGATGGACGTTGAAGTTTTCAGTGCTAGTATTGCCTAGAGCCTAGTGACTGGCAGTGGGAGGGAGGGTGTCTCTCCTCCCCTGAAAACGGTGGGGTAGGATTTAAGGGGGAAGAGGAAAGTTGGTTTTTTTTTTTTTTTTTTTTTTTTTTTTTAAAGCAAGGCCCTTATACAAGGCCTCTATCCTGGTGGTGGTAAGAGAACCACCGGGATTGAGGCTTTGCCTGGCGGGCCGCTCCGTCAATTGGTGGGGAGCCTCACCTGCTGCGAACCGGGCCCAGCGTCCCATGAATACATCTGTACAAAACAGTACAAACAGTACATCCTTGAGAGAGACGCCCTTGGGCTGTAAACCGGGTCCAGCGTCCCAAATCTAACTTTACCCTTCACTCCTAACCTGCAGCACTGTCGGGTACTGGGGGGAGAACCACCAGGGGGCACCGGTGGAATCTCCCTCCCTCCCCTAGCTCCTGCCCTCCACCTACTATCCTCACGGCGTCCCGTGTCCCATATACCAAAATTAGAATATCTAAGCAAAAGTGAGGATTGTGGGGCCTGCCAGCGTTGAATACCCAGCAACCCAAGGGATTGACTGAGCAGGCCAAAAAGAACTGAAAAATAAGCTAAGAAGAACAGGGAAAAAAGGCATCGTCTGCTGGCAACCGGGTCCAGCGTCCCTTGAATCTCCCTTTATAAACCAGTATTGTGCTGGAAACCGGGTCCAGCGTCCCTTATCCCATCTACGCTTCCAAACCTAACTGAGAATGCATTGAAGAGGACAGAGATAAGCAGGGATAAGCAGGGATAAACAAGGATAAGCAAAGATAACCAGATGAGCAGAAAACAGAGGTAAGCAGAGCAGCTGAGTAGACAGGACAGCCTGAAGTAGCTGAATAACTGGAATGGCTGACTGGACTTGAACTGATTGAGCTGCGACAGGCTGTATCCCACCAGATCCTACCACCCGGCCCCTGGGGTCATGAAAGCGGCAATCTTTCTTCCAAGGACAGTGGGTGGGGGGGGAAGGGATCTGCAAATTCCTGCGCAGCACGGAGTGGGCTGCCGGGATCTATGTTAGTCCAGTCGTGAAAAATCAGCTGGTAGTCTCTTGCCATCTCTCTCCGGGGTTCCTCCTGTGGTTCTTCGTCAGGCCGACAATCCCCGGACCATTTTACCTCAGCCGCCCATCCCTTCCTTTCCCCTCCCAGCCAGTTCTTGCTGTAACAGGAGATAATCCTGTTCATATCCTCCCAGGTGTGCATTTGGTCCAGCTTGTCTTTGGCTGCCTTCCATCGGGTCGCAATTTCGTATTGAACCAATGTTCGTATTTGTTTCATAACTTCTCCGTCTTCCACCCGCGCCCCCTCAACCTCCTGGATACATCTCCTCCACCAGATGGCCCATAGGACGCTCCGTCTCCCCAGGTTGAACATATTTTCCTCAAATATATTTTCCCCGATTGGAGGGTAGTACCCCAAGAGTATGGCCCGCCACTCCCATGGCCACACTGCACCGGAATAATGTGTCGCCAAATCCTATCCCAACTTCTCCACAGCAGCACCGTTGCGGGACATTGAAGAAAGATATGCTCTATGGTCTCAGCCCGCTTTCTCCCAGGGTAGCTCTGGAGACATTTATGGCACCATGGCAGTGCCCTCCCTTGTTGTTCCAGGCGTGTGTGGTCTATCAGCCAGTCATTGGCTGGTAGACATCTGTGTTCTATTTGCCATTGGAGGGCAGAGATTTTGGCAGGTCTACTGCTGTAGTGTGCAAGCCATCGGATGAGTTTAAGCAAGCTGCGGTCTATATTGAGATGGTGATACCATCTGTCTTCAACGAGGTCCCGCAGTCTGCATTTAGGTCTGAGCATTCACTAGGCTGATTTGGACTTTAAGTTGAATAGTGTCAACGTGTTTGCTTCCCCCTTCCTGATCCGGACGTCTAGGGACCATTGCCACTCTTCGGGGTCTATGGGGAGGTCTTCGATTGGGATCATTGGGCAATACACCCTCTGGCAACCTCCTTCATCAATAATCCTGACCCGATAAACGCCTTTTCGCTTCTTCCATATGAAGGGTTGTTGGTTCCACCGTAATTCTTCGCCCTTCTGAATGGAGAAGACTTCGATCAATACGTGTGATTGGTTTGCCAAGTGCATATGCCCTACCTCCCTGTCGTGGTCGGGCAGCCCTACCCAATCTCCTTCCTTAATGCAGGGACCTTTTCGTAGGGTATTGTACCATTGAAGGGGGAAGTTGTCGATGAGATCGTTCAATGTGGTCTTCGTAAAATGGCAGTACCGCAGACATGCTTTTTCCGTGCCCTTCCAGCTTTTCGCCTCCATATCCCAAAGGTCCCCGACCCTTCGTATACCATATTTCACCCAACCCTTTCATGGAGTATCCGAGCAGCACCGCACATGGCTCTGGGAGTCCGTTGTTGGACAATTGCCAAATAGGGGTTGCCTTAATATTTCCTCCCACCTCTCTGATGCTGGACGGACTGGGGAGGGAGTTTTCTCCATGTACGTATGAGGCGTTCCCAGTGTCTATCAGTGGGGTCCCCGTTCCTGTACTTCCTGGATAGTCTCCAATATCTGTCGTCGAGCCATACCCGAGGGTCAGTCTCGGGTGGGGTTTCCGGGGCCAGGGCAGAGATCTGTGCAAGGGCTAGGGGTAGTAGGGGGGTCCATGGGGATGATGGCGAAAAGATAATATGTTGAACCCAGCGAATCAAGAGGACATGGAATTGTGTGGCCGGGTCCACAATTCCTCGTCCTCCTCTGTTCTTGGGCTGAATCACTGGCTCCCACGCCGCTAGGCTAAAAACGTAAGGAGTGTTACTATCGCCTCTCCATAGGAAGGCCGCTAGCTGTCGTTTTAGTACTTGGAGCCCCCCATTATTCATGGACCATAGGATGACCTTGTACCAGAGTGTGGCTAGGACCACGTTATTAATGACGAGTGCCCGCCCGAAAATTGATGTACGTTTATTGTTTCATTTTTCCAACTTGACTTGCGAGGGTTCTGCCATCCACTCGTCATTCGTTGTCGGCTTCCCTCTAGCTGTGACTGACGCCCCCAAGATTCTTATGGGGTCGTCTGGGGGGAGCCATGTGATGTGTGGGTTCTCCGGGGGTCTTCCCCCTTGGTGATGCATCCACCATCCCACAGTCTTCTATCCCCAGTTCACCGTCATATCTGACAGCTGGCAGAACTTGTTCATAAGATGTTGAATTTCTTCCATGTTGGATCCTGTCGTGTCTACCATTATAATTAGATCATCTGCGAATAGAGAACAAGTAGGTATTGCTTCCTCCGGGATATTATATATCTTAATGCGTGTGAGGTCTTTGTTATGACGCAAGTTGGCTGACAGTGCTTCCATTATTACCAAAAAGAGATAGGGGGCGATAGGATCCCCTTGTCTCACAGACCGTTGGAGCTCAAATGGGGGTGTTACTGACCCATTGACCTGAACGCAGGTAGTGGCATTATAATGGAGGATCTTGACCCAGCACCGAAAAACAGGTCCAAAGTTCATTTTTTCCAAGCATTTATCTACAAAGCACCAATCTACGTGGTCGTAGGCCTTTTCAAAATCTCTAAAAATGATGGCCGCATTTGCATGATTTCGTCGTGCTAATTGGACCAGGTCTTTTACCAGCAGGATGTTTTCTTGTATATTCCTGCTCGACATGAACCCTGTTTGGGATGGATGTGTGACCTCTTCCAAAACCGTCGCCATACGGTTGGCCAGTGCTTTTGACAACATTTCATATACCACTGTGAGCAGCGTAATAGGTCTGTAATTTTTGATATTCATTTTATCTCCTTTCTTGTAGAGGAGCGATAGCACCCCCTTCCCCGCGGTTTCTCCCACCTCCCCAGCCTCCCATACGTCCTGATAGTATTCCCACAGATCGGTGATCAGGTCCGTCCATGTGGCTTCCCAAAATTATTTGGGAAAGCCATCTATGCCGGGGTTTTTTTCTTCTTTCATTTGGAGGAGTGTTGTCCACACTTCTTCTTTTGTTAATTCTGCCTCCAACTTGTCACGCTGTTGCGGGGATATGTGTCGATCCATTGGAAGTAGGAAGTCCTACATTTCCTTGATTCTCTCTTCCCCATGCGGGGACGAGACCTGGGATGTATATAATTGTTTAAAGAATTTCCTAGTAATCAACATGCAGTGTGCCGTGTCAGTAGCAATGGCGTCGCTGTTGTCCGGCTCATGGAAGACCTCTATGACCGTTCCTCGTGTACGTGCGGTGACCATTGAGAAGAATTGGGTGTCCATTGAGGCTTCGTGAGTGAGTTTGACCATTTTCCCGCGGATCCTGATTCCTTGTCATTTGTGTAGTGCATATTGCAGAAGTTGATCTTTGACTCTTTGAATGAAGTTAGTGAGATGTTGTGGCTCTTGAGAAGAAGTGAGATGTTGTGACTCTGCCTGTCGTTCCAGGGCTACTAGTTCGTTGTGGGTGGTCATTTCTTGGTGATGTCGTAAGACCGCTTTAGCTTTGGAGAATTCTTTACACTTTCTGGCCAAGAAGATTAGACCATTGTTGAACCATAGTAGATGGGAATAAAAAAGGTGACTCTGTTGGCGCCAGAAGTCCCATTCGTGTCGAATCATGTGTCAGAATGATGAGTCCTTAAGCAAGGAGGTATTTAACTTGTAAAAACCTAACCCTTGATCCGGCCTTTTCCTCATTGTTACTATTATGCCACAAGTCGTATGGTCTAACCTCGGGTGCGGGCTGCGTGGGAGAATTAGTGACCATCGCAGAGCCCCCTCTAGGTCATTAGAAAGCAGGATAAGGTCAATTCATGATTTAGATAACCGTGATGGGTCACTATCCCGTATGCATGTAAAGGTTCGTGTTTGGAGGTGTAAGCGGTGGAAGGTGTCGAAGACCAAGAGAGTCTCACAGAGGTCAGCCAACATTTGCTCATCTTCGATCGCCGCAAAGGAGGGAGATTCCTGAGGAATCTGTGAGGATTCCATCTGTCCAGTCCCTTGTCGGGAGTAGCGTTGAAATCCCCCGCTATGATTAAGGGAATATCTTCCGGAACTTGCGTTCCTATCCTCCCCAAGAACTCCCTTCTTTCCCCCACCGAATTAGGTGAATATACGCAGAGGATGCAAATCAGTTTTAGTTCTAATGTTCTCAAGACAAAGGCCCATCTCCCTTCTTCTTGTCCACCACCCAATAAACCGGCTGGAATCCAGAGTCATGAGGGACCCAAATTGTCACCCCTGCTGAGCCTGGTCTTGGAGCATGAGCTCTTATGGCTGTGTGAGGCCAGACCAGCTTGTGTGCCCTGTTGTGTTTCGGATTGTCTTGCAAATGGGTCTCTTGTACGCAAATCACGTCTGGCCATCGCCGGCCTCCTACCCCTCTAAGCTGATCCCAGATGGCTTGGTGTTTTTCGGGTTTACTCGATGTCAGGCCATTTACGTTAATGCAGCGCTGGTCGAGGTCGACTGACTCTACGTATTTACGCCACGCCTGATTCCTACAGTATAATGTTTCTAGATCATCCATGTCTTTAGCGCACACTTATACCCTATAGGTTATCTGTTTCATAGTGGATGCCATTGTCTGGCATCCCATCTGTCTAGGTGTAAAACTCTTTTTCGCATTGCTTGGCATAGACACCGGCACACATCGTCTTCAGACCAGAAATCGTTGGCCTTTATCTTTGCGCACTGCAGGTCCAGAAGAGCGTTGTGACTATACCAGCCCCGGTTGGCAGATTTGTTGGGTTCGAAAAGCAGGTAGAGGTCATTCTCAGCTATTTGTTCATCCCAGTCTACAAATCTCATTCCGGCTCTAGCCCAAGGAGCATAATATTTGGGGATAAAGGCAGCCATTTGGTTGGTGAAGGCCTTGTCTCTTTCCCTGCGGTCTCCCCCTTGGGCTGAGAAGTCCCATCCTTGCAATGTCACGCCCCCGTATTCTCCCACCGAGGAGAGCCTCATCTACCATCTTCCGTCCTTCTTTCTTAAGGGGATTACCAGTACCCCATTAGCTTTGGAGAGCGGCAGCTCCAAGAGACCCCATTTTATAAGCTGCCTCAGCTTGAGTCTCCGTGAGGTCATTCCTTCCTCCGCCGTTTCCGTTCCTCCCCTCATCTCCGATTGTGAGGACTGACTGTGCCCTTCCTGTGCGTGCTCGGATGGATGTGGATTAGAAGGTTCTGCTGTAGGGGGGGGGCGAAACCGTCCCTGAGCGACGGTCAGGATACGCTGAAAGGCCTCTGCCCATGTCAAGTGGGGGGGGGAGGCGGCTGTTATTGCGGTTCTCAGGAAGGGGCTATTGTTTAGGAGCGCCACTAACTCAACGTAAGACCTGTCCCAGTATTCCTCCCCCTCATGTAGGCAGTCCGATTGTAAGTGTTTAAGTATCCAATCAACCACTACCTGGATTTTTTTATCCAAGCTCATTTCTTGCGGGGGGGCCATCGGGGTTGGACTGGTCTTTCGAGGCTTCCTCCATCTCTACATCTGGGGGAGTGGAGGTGGAGTCCACATCCATCTGCTGCGCCCCAAAAGCGTCTGAGCTAAAATCCGGAGCCAGTGATTGCGTACTCCCCTGTTCAAGTTGATGTGATGAGGGCGGGGACTGTTGCGGCTCCTGCTCCGGCTGGTGGGGCTGCTGCTCTTGCAGAGGCTGTGGGCTTATGGGTTGTGGCTGGGCCCTTGCCTGTTGTTTCAGCCGCATCCCCTGATGGCTCAGTGGATGTTGTATTTCCCTTTCCCCTGGTGCTCATTCCTGCTCTTGTGTCGTGCCTTTTCCGGGGTCCCCTAGCGCTGGCCTGTCCTGCTTGTCCTCTGTATGCTGCCCAGGCCGCTGGTCTTCTCTTGACCTGAGCTGTCAACGGGAACCCGTTCCCCCGCCTCAATCAGTCCTCGCTCCGTCGGGTGCTCGATGTCCTGGCTTTCCTGTTCCGACTTGTCTGCCCCATTCTCTGTCCCTTTCTCTAAGCAGGCAAGACGCTCATCCTAGCATTCCGGTTCCGACTTGTCTGTCTCATTCTACGTCCCATTGTCTAAGCAGGCAAAGTGGTTGTCCTTGTCACGATTTTCCTTGTCGCCTACCCCTTTGTCTGCACCCACCAGATTCTTCTGCGACCCTTCCTTCTTCCTACTCCCAACGACCTCCCAAGATCCCTGTTTTCTGGTCCTTGTGGGGGGGGTGTTTAGGTGAGTTTCTAAGGATTTTGGGGGGGTCCATGTCGCTGGTGGTCGGGATTCCTGCCGCGGTTCGCCCTGCCCTTCCCATGACCAACCAACTACC
>BFEA01000276.1:467253-480858 GCA_003427395.1 Chara braunii
AACTACGGCCATTTTTTCGTTGCCCATTATTGTTTATTTTGGCCTTTTGAACTTCGTTTGTGACACAAACGTACTTGCCCCTTTTTTTTTTTTTTTTTTTTTTTTTTGAAAGAAGGCCCTTGTAAAAAACCTCTATCCCGGTGGTGGTGAGAGAACCACCGGGATAGAGGCTTTGCGTGGCGGGCCGCTCCATCTAGCTGGAAACCGGGTCCAGCATCCCTTTGAAAACAAGATCACAGATTTAACAGCATTGAAAGCCAAGTGCAGCATCCCATGTGGTTCTATCTTTGCCTAAACTGAAAAAATGCAGGTTTCCAGCAGGTGCCGCTCCCCACCAATAGATGGAGCAGCCCGACAGATAAGCCCTCAATCGTGAGGGTTCTCTTACCACGGCCAGGATAGAGGGATATAGCAAGGGCTATTAAAAAAAAAACAAAAAAAATGCAGAGTCCTGTCGAGGACCTTTACTGTTGTGGCTGCTTGGCCACTGGAGTCTGAGCCCAGTCGCCTGTCTCTCTGAGGGGCATGGGGCATCAGAGAGCTTGGACTGCCGCCCTGTTTTTTAACATAATGCTGCACTGAGTCCTGGGTACTGAATGCTGACAGCTGACTTGCCCTTGTCCTCCTCCGCTCTCGAAGCTCTATGTGTAGCCTAGTATGTTTTTTTTTTTTTTTTTAATGATGTTATTTTCCAAGTATAAGATCATGCTGCTTCAGCTGAAGGACTTGAAAAAAAAAAAGAAAAAAAAAGGACTTGGGGCAGCATGTGTACTGCCGGGCTCTTATGTCTTGGCCAAGCCTGGTGGGGGCCTGGCATGTTCCTGTGCTGAATAGATCTTTGTCGGGCACAAAGCTATCGTGCGTCATAGAACATGTCCTGCTCATCACGTGTGTGGCTCAGAGCACCTCCCTTGGCCCATTATATAGAAAAAGAAACAAGAAGTTTTTAGTTCGTAAACGCAAAAAAAACATGCGCCCGCAAAAACAAACAAAAAAAAAAGATATCACGGCGTGACTTTGAAACGGCAGTTCTTCTTTTTTTTTTTTTTCACAAGAAGACTCAGCTGATTTGATTACACACACAAGAGAGGCGGGGAAAACCTCAACAAACAACCGGGAATGAAAAAAGTGTTTTCTGGGACCTTTACCCAGCGTAGGGAATAGGTGTCGGGGTGAGAAAATCCAGCGACAGAAATGGCCAAAACCAGACCGCTGTCCTTTTTTTTTTTTTTTTTCTTTTTTTTTTTGAAAACAAATGCTCCAGTCTATTCGTGGGGAGCAGCACGTGCTGGGAACCGGCCCAGCGTCCCATTTCGAATTGTACAGATCATTGAGAACATTTGAGAACATTTGAGATTATTTGAGATACCGGGGCCATTACCCGGCTTCGGCTGAGTGATACCCGCCGACCCCGAAACTCCAAAGAGTCCAAAGAAGAAACCACATCAGCCCTGAAAAACCTCACAAACCAATAAAAACCACCTAAGATAATCTTACCACAAAGCCTGAAAAACCGCAACAAACCGGAAGAAGAAAGAAAAAGGCTAAACAACAATTTGGGTAGAAAGGAGTCCGTTGAGCCTTTTTTTTTTTTTTTTTCCCGTCTGACACCTCCGCCGACCCCTGTAGTTATGACACCCGGCCTGACACCACGGCCGTTGGTAGCTGCATTGCTTTTTCGAACTCGACGCCTGTTTTCTTTGCCGGGGCGTGTTTTTTTTGCTCATTCTATACTCAAAAGTGACATCAACGTACTTGCCCCTCCAAGAAACGACTGGGTCTGGAGAGGGGGGTGGGTTGAGGAAGGGGGGGGTGCTGGCGGCGGACATGACGCAGGCAGCACGGGAGGTCGAGATATGGAGTCACGAGATTCACAGGCAAGAGGAGTCTCAGGGCGAAGAATGGAAAGGGTGCTTGGGTGGGAATTTAGAAGGTAGCTGAGGAGGGGGGAAGGGGGGGAGAAAGCACTGCTGTAGGGGGTCTTGAAGGACCATGATAGGGTGAGGGAGAGACTGAAGAGGGGTATGCATCAAGTCAGCAACGGGGAGACGGCAGGGTAAGGGCAGCTATTCATCACTAGTGGTTCCTGAGGCCCGGGGTGATTGACACTTGTGTGCTTCTTTTGTGGGGCAGAATAATAAGAAAAAAAAGTGGGGCAAGTTCTGTTATGTCAAAAACAAGTTTCAAAACGGCAAAAAAAAAACACCCCGGCAACAAAATAAAACTCCGAGCTCAGAGGACGAGCGCTAGCGCCGGCCGGTTAGCGCAAACGCACCACCAGCACTAATTCCCAAGCCAGCACGGCGGTAACTTTTGCATGCACTGCGGAAGCATTGCGCTGCACGCATGCACACGCGCGATTCAGCAATACAATTTTTGAAGGGAACGAGAAGTCGAAAGTGGCGGGAATTTCATCACCATACCGAGCCACGCCTCCGGGCGTGGCCGCCAAGAGCTTGGCATGAGCATGAGAGGATTTGAGAAGAAGAGAGGAGGCGAAGAGTCACTGAAGGAAAAACGATGAACCACAGCCATCATAACACGAACAGGACAGAAGATCGCTCAAATTCAGAAAAAGACAGACGACATAGTCGAGCGACACAAAGGGAGAGAGAAAACTCATGTTGGGTATGAAAGATAAATAATTAAGGGGTGAGAAACAGTCGACACACGACGCCGCGCCTACGGGTGTGACGCTACAAACCCAGACAAGGAGAAGAGAAACACAAGAGGACATACGAGAAGGGAAAAGACAGTAGCGGGAAGTAAGGAGAAGGAGGAAGAAGAATACTATGTTTGGGAAAAAAAACAGGAGCAGGGCGCAAGTTAGGAGAAGAGAGGCGAACACACTTACCGAAAAGGGAAAAGAGAGGTGAAGACATCGGCAACAAGGAAAGCTCCACGCAAGGGGAAATTGCAGGAACAACGTACAACCAATCACGTCATCAAGTCGATATACAAGGTGGGAACAACTCCTCTCCAGAAAAGTTAAAGGTGAGTTTTTCGGACTAATCTTCACCCTACAACCGGCAAACACAGGATTCAACGAGCGGACAAAGCGAGGATGAGACAAGAGGCGAAATACTAGTTCGAGTGTCGCTAAAAGCTACCACGAAGTAGGTTAGGCTATAACACCAACACACCACCCCAGCCCTCACCTTCCTACCCCCTCTCTCCACATTCCCTCTCTACCCCCAACCCCTTACCCCACATCCAGCGACTTACTACCTTCACATCACCCCTATCCTCGGTTCGTCATCCCTCAACGCCTCCCTAGTTCTAGATTGCTCTCCGAACCCACCGCCCCCACCCGATCGCCCATTCCGAACACCAGCCCAAGTGAACCCTGCGGACAACATACTTCCCTCCCTCCCTCCTCTCCCCCACTCCCCCCCTCTCCCCGTCGCCTGAACACTTCTCCCAGTCTCCCAAACTCGCCCCCGACCCTCTAAGCCAACCCTCTTCAGCCCAGTAAGAAGAAAGTTACGATAAAACACCAATGCGCCATCCTAACCCGCACCTACCCACCTGATCTCCCCACGTCCCCTCGCTACTCTCTACCCCTTACCCCACAGCCAGAGACTCCATAGTTACACTTCCCCCCTATCCTCACTCCATCAACCTCCAGCACCTCCTTAGTTCAGGCTTTCCCTCCGAACTCATCCCCCACCCCATCGCCCAATTCGATCCCCCAGTCTAATTGATCCTTGCGGACGACACACCTCTCYCCCCCCCCCCCTACCACCCCGCATTCCCCGTCGCCTACACGCTTCACTCAGGCTCCCAACCTCGCCCCCTACCTTCCTATTTTGCTCCCATCAGCCCCACATCACCTCCACCACCAACTCTCAACCGCCTCCCGGCATTACTCTTACCAGCAATTGTTATTATTCATCATTTATACTATCATCAATATTACCATTACTATTATTTGCTACAATACAACTGTCAACATTATCGCGACGACAGTCGTGATCACCTTGTTTCTAGCCTCGTGACCACTGACACAACCTTCTTACAAAATCGCACACTCCTCATTCCACCATTCCGAAGTCTCTGCTGATTTTCACTCCCAAGATCCTTGTCGTCTCATCTCATATAAGAGACTGTATCAGGTAATCGAACCCGATCCAACTAAAAACAACCCAAAACATAGGCTTAATGCCCGTCCAGCTCGACACAAATAACTGATTGTTCGTCTGTTTGCTCGACCTCAGGGAGGAAGACGAAACTTTACAGACCTTCGAATCCCCGTGCTAGCCTAGCCTTGAGCTCAAGATCCCAAGGGGAGGCAAAACTGTGGCACTCGTCCGCCAAATTAATAACACCACAGGCGTACGGCGCCTGGCTTATGATCCCCAAACATAAAAGGGAACCTGGTAGTATGTCTTCTCTGCAGTTGATTCCTCACCAGATCTGATTCCACAATTCCCAGGAGGGAAGCGAAGTATCGTCAAATCAGCTTCTTTTGCTCTTCAGGAAGAATTATCACGGCCCACAGGCAGGAAACGAAACTCTCTCAAATGGGAAGTCACTTTGCTGCCTAGAGTGCACACCACCCAGCAAGGGTGGAGAACTCGTGTCAATACACCAGCGTCAGTTCGGATATCCCGGTCACAGTCGTCAACTCGATACATCTGGTCTGGTACTGTTGGCACGTTCCCAGGTGGAAAACCGAGACTGTTAAATTCAACTCGGCTACTCTTTTCTTCTTTGACCCAGGCGAGGAAGCGTAGTCAAGCGACTCTCTTTCAGCCCTGATTCCTTCATGTCCTTTCCATGTTCTTTTTACTCTGATTCCAATCCTATCTATCCCATGATCCCCAGGTGGGGAGGCGAAGCTCTGCCAAAATTTCCACTAACAACAGGTGTTGCTTACACACGCGTGTGCAAATCACTCAACCACGCAATGAACTTCTCCCACATTCTCCAAACTAGGATGCGAGACGTCATCTCAGCTCTTAACTGTACCGAATAGCCCCTCACCTCACTTCCCTCAGGCTCAGGAAGAGAGTTGTGGGCCATTCAAATCGCAAACTGCAGTTGACCCCCTGGTCACTCACTCATTTACTAGCTACCAGGCAGAGAGGCGAAACTCAACCATTTCAGGAACTGTACCATCTAGAACGCAAACTGCAGCACAATGGCAGCATCCTACAGTGAGGCGGTAGCAACTCCAGGGAAAGGTGAACCCACATCTTCACCAATTGGATCATTAACAGGGCCCGGGCACCAAACTCCTCTCACAGGAGCTGCAAACACAACGGGGCACATCCAGAGCCAAGAGCAGCCCTCATCACCAGGTCAATTGCAACACACAACCAACTGATCCCACATAACCCCGAGTCAAAAAGCGATGGAGTTCCTGATTTCAAGTACCCAAGTGAAATCCAAAGTAAATATCATCAGGGAAACAATTAAGGGAGAAAACGACGCGACTCAAACTGTGGAAATGTGGGAATACCTAGAGGAAGACGAAGAGAGATGCAAAAGAGTTTTCGAAAATCACGCAGTCCTCTTCAATTTCCCACACAAATGCTCAGACATGTCACCTGATGACAAAAGAACCTGGGTGAGAGACACACTCCGCTCACTGGAAGAAATCCCTGGAACAGAGTCTGTGGTCACATATCACAAAAGAGCAAGAAACACGACCATGATTGTTAGTCCAGACATAGCCTATGCAAGATACCTTATCTCACTCAACACGCTAAAATGCAGAAAAGGGGTGGTGACAGTCACCAAATGGAAAGCCAGAAGAGCCCCTCAGCCTAAGACCTCACATCACAAGCAGGCCATGTTGAGAGAACACTTCTGGGTCCAATTCGACAACATCGCAGAAGAATTACACAGCTTCATAGAAAGAAGACTAGCAGAGTCCTACCCGAACAACCCTGTCCTAGAGTGGTTTGAGACAGGGCCGGAGTTCCTGGCTCCAAACAACGACTCAAAAATTGCATGCCTACAGGTCACTTCAGGAGTCCCCCCTCAATTCCCAGACACGTGGGTCTTCGTAAAGAAAAATGGTCAGAAGATTATCATTTTTCTCTCTACGAAAACAAACCCGCGCTGCTTCAAATGCAGGGGGAAAGGGCATCAGGGAACAAACAGGAACTGTCCTCTCAATAGAGACCCAGGAGCCAAACCAGACCAAATCCATTCCAATATGATTGAGTGTGAAGCGAAGACCGGACTGTGGTATGTCAATGACCTAGCCTACAGGGGTTGGGTTTTTTATGACACATTGGATAACCTGCAATGGGTCTGGACACTGGAGGGAGAGCCGTCCACCTTGGCAGACATCTACCCTCCACATTGAAGTCAATGGCAAATGAAGGGGGCCAATAGAATCAAAGACAAGGATGGAGGTTCCTGAAAAAGAACCTCCTCGATCCTCAAGTGGTAACAGAAGACAAGCAAAGAAGGAAAACTTGGCAGGAGCTTATCAAAACCGGAGAGTCTGCTGAAAAAGCATTTTTTGAGAATCTGCGTGTAAGAGACAGAGTGTTGTGTACAAAAAAACTCTTAGAAGGCCAAATCACAGACAACCACTGAGGCCAGCACCGCCCTATCATCGAGAAGTTGCTCAAACGGAAAGCGGGTCTTACACCTTCTAACCAAGACACACACAACCAAGCGGCGAGCAAAATCAGTAGGGTCAACAGTCAAGGGACACAACATCAACAACAGACTAGATGGATGTGACTACCAAAGAGGATTATCTCGACGATCCAGTCAAAGGGAAAAACACAGCCTCAAAAGTCATTTTCTGCCCATCGACCTCTGATGGTAAGAATGGTGAAGAAGGGGACAACCACACCCCTGACCCGAAAGATTCGATGGATGTCCGAGCAAAAGATGGAAAACCTGTGGAGCCAGAGGAAGACGATACAACAACGCAAGATGAAGAGGGAGAAGACACAGACTCAAAGGAATGATTGTCTGATTACGTAAAGAAACTGGAAAGAGAAAGGGAAGTGGAATTTGAAGTTTGTGTTGCATACAAAAGACACATCCTCAATCTGAAAAGTTTCAATTTTCAACAGTCAGAAATCAACAGCCAAATCCCAATCCAAAATCAATTTGAGGTATTGGAAAATGAACAACAACTTTCTGACTTCTTTGCATAACGTTACAGCCACACTCGGGACAGCTCAGGGAAACACACAGCGGACTCACATAAACTGATCCCATGGCCTAAGCTGTACAATGAGACAACACACAATCGCCCCAACAAAGACCAAAGGGACAGGGGGGGAAAGGCAAAAACTGCCAAAAAGGTCACGGATAACGAATGAAATGAAGAAGAGAAGGAAACAGAAAGCCAACTGAGCACAAGAGAGGACCTGAACAGACAGAAAGAAATTTTGCTGACACAAATCACAGTCCTCAAAGATCACAACAGAGAAACAACAGGGAAAGCGGTCAACCTGCAGAGCATGGCACAGGGTCAGAATGCAGAAATATTCACAACAGTCAGACTGGAGGCCAAGAGTGGCTGCAAAAAGAGAGTGGTCCTGCCATATTGCAGGAACCACCAACATGAGGACTGGGAAGTCGCGGTCAACAAATCCTGGTCACTAATTTCACTTGCAGGCCCCAACGAAAAAATGTTGGCAACCAATATTTCAAAGGAATCCCCAAGCACAACACACATCTTGGGAACGAGGGCTGAATGGAGGGAGGAGTGGATCGATGACTCTGAGGAATTAGTCTGCAGCGACCTGAGACCATACATAATAAGATATTCAATGGGTGTCTACCTCGTAGATCACCTGGTGTAGCATCTCTGGAAGGTTCTATAGGCCATCGCATATGGTCACATGGGAGGTGAAATTCCTCCTGAAAGAGCAGCAGTTTCAGCATCGATAGCCGAAGGGTATGCCCTCTTCCAGGATAAGGAGGAGCATTTGGACCGGGTCTTAGCAGACGAAGCGCGAGAGGTTAAAATCCATCACACTCACATCTTTGAGCCCATAGATAACTAAACTAAACCAACATGAAAGTATAACATGACCACCGCAGACAGACCATGACAAAATAACTTCCCCGGATGGGAAAGAGGCCCAACACTACACGCTGAAGCCAAAAGAGCCTGAACTATCAGTGACGTCAGGGAATGTCAACGGGCTAGCTACAATACTAGCTAACCTCAACAAATGGGATAATATGACCAATTATCTAAAATGGTTCTCTAAGAACCCTCCAGACGTGGTATGTCTATAAGAAACCCATCTCATTGACTCCCTAGAAACCCATCTCACTGACTCCCTAGAACACAAAGCAATAATCATGAAGATACTTCTAAGATTACAATACGTGCGAGCAGCAAGCTGGGCTCCGACCCCAAGACCTGGCTCCGCGGGTACTGCCATCCTTTAGCACAACAACTCAAGAGCAACGAAATTGATACAACTAGGACCCAACAGAAAAGACCTAGAACACGACCGATGGATAGAAACAACTTTCACCTTTAAAGAAAAATCATTTCAACTCATAAACGCCTATGCCCCGAACGATTCAGCCTTAAGGCAACACTTTATTCAAAGCATAACAACAATATGCAACGATCAAAATCATATAATATTGGTCGGAGATTGGAACACAACCCTGGACCCTTCTTGTGATAGATTGTCATGCTGTCAAATCGAAAGGGAAAATCAACTTCAATCGGAGGCTCAGGTAATCCATAGGTTAATAATAGAAAGGAATCAACTTGAAACTCTTAGAACACTCCGCCCAAAGGTAAACAGATTCACATACAGGAAAAGAAATAAAACCTAACACATCACCAACTCAGCCATATACTTCTTCTTGATATTTGAATCCCTTAGAGGCGTTATACTAAAAGTAGGCATAGGAAAACTACCCTACCATAACGGATTAGATCACAGTCCAATCTTCATAGACTTAATTTTCGATTCAGGGCTACAAAAAGGGTCAGGCTTCTTCAAGATCAACAATTCAATACTCCACACGCGTGAAATGAAACAGGCCATAGTACAAGCATGCATTGAGTCCGAATGAGTAGGAGCAGACTTCCCAATCCTAACTTCCAACCTATCTAACGCAGCATTAACAGCCTCAGGAAAGTTAGCAGCAAAAAAAAATCAAAGAATCAAAGAGCTAGAAACAACAGTCAATATCGCAAAATTCAATCTATGGAACAATCCTGGATCCACAGACTACGAAGACCTATTTGCCAGAGGCAAATCAGAACTAGCCAGCTGGAATGTCTGAAAACCAAATGGCATGCGACTAAGAGCCAGATTAACAGAATGGGGAAAAAATGAGAAAATGACAAAATTCTTCTTTTAAAAAATCAAGGCACGACGAGGAAGGAACTCAACCATTAGTCAGCTTAGAGGAGAGGAAGTCCTAACTTCCAACCCAATGAAAATGCTCTCCATAGCCGAATCCTTCTACAAAGAACTCTATGCCTCCAAAACAGAATCGCCCACCCCTAGGGTAAACCTTCGAGCCAGAGAAAAGTTTAACAAATACCTAAATAAAACCATTACACACGCCATGGCAGAAGAACTAGACCAACCAAGAAATTAAAAAAGCCCTAGATTTCATGAAGACAGATAAAACACCAGGTATAGATGGACTCTCAAAAGAATTTTGGCAAGTCTACTGACCACTCTTAGGAGATGAATATTTCCACTTCGTAAGAACAACATGGAACAAGGAAAGCCTAGGACCAGAACTTAGCACCGGTATAGTCACGCTACTCTACAAGAAGGGCGACCCAACAAACATCAGGAACTATAAGCCTATCACTCTACTAACAGTAGCTTACAATATTTTGGCAAAACTATTAGCCAACAGGATTAGAAAAATCATAACAAATTGCGTTCACATAGATCAAACAGGATTCATCCCAGGATGTTTCATTCTAGATAATGTGATGTCACTGGCATAATCGGTCAGATTTATCCAAAACAAACGATTGAACGTAGCAATCATTTTTTTTTACTTTGAAAAAACTTACGATCAAGTCAATTGGGGCTTTCTACATAAGTGCATAGAAACAATGAGAGTAAGACTGAACTTCATAAAATAGGTAAGAGTCTTATACAACGACGCGATGGAAGCATTTCAAGTCAATGGACACATCTCCAACAAATATAAGATGACCCGATCAGTAAGACAAGGAGACCCGTTGGCAGCGCTAATTTTCCTCTTTATCATGAAGGTCATCGCCTTTTTCTTAAGGAAAGACCTCTCCATCCACAGACTCACCGAAAAATTTGAACCAAACTCTCACAAGTACCACATTCCCTCGACAATTTTGTTTGTCGACGACCTAACAGTGCTTATAAGAGCATCCTCCTCATCCTTCGAAACACTAACCAGAACAATGCGTGCTTTCCAATTAGCCTCTGAAATGCGCATCAACTAGAGTAAGACAGTAGGCTGGTGGTTAACAGAGGAAGGCATTGACCGACCAGAGGCACACCAGAAGGTATGACATGGGCAAACCCCAATGACCGACTGAGAGTCTTAGGAATACAAATGTTTATTCAAGGGGCAGCGACAGAAATGACTCCCAGTCTCCTAGCCAAAATGACCAGCAAATTTAACGATTGGGGGAGAATACACACCTCACTACACGGAACAATATTAGTGTTAAATGCATCAATTTACTCGATGATGTGGTCTGTAGCAACATTCTGGACCCTAAACCAAAGAGCCTTAAAAGACTTACATAAGAAAACAACAACTTATCTCTAGACATGAGACACATCAAGACAAAGTTTTATTACAAAGATGGCTTGGCAATACGTAACAAGAAAGAAGAGCCAAGGAGGCTTAGGCGTCTTAGACCCAACTAGCCAAATAAAAGTTCTCCAATCCAAGTGGATTATAAAACTATTGACGAGTTCTAACCTACCGTGGAGAACTTCGGCACTAGAAGGGTTATAACAAATTCCTGCATACAAGACACCAGAAAACATGGAGGGTTGGTGCTGGGTACTAAGTAAATCTAGGACTATAAAAAACAAGTTCTAAAACGAACCAAGACTGAACTTTTGAAAATAACTATTGAAGGTGTGGAGAGAGATTTTTCCGTCGAAAGTAAGGAAACCAACAAACAAAGAAGAAATGCTTACACAACCCCTCTTCTGTAACCCCTGGATAACCAGCAAGGAAAATACACCCTTCACCCTCACCTCAAAGGACACAAGATAGGGTACTTGGTTAGAGAAGGGCATCTGGCAAAACAAACACATCTGGGATGATCCCAAAAAAGACTGGCTCTCCGCCAGACAACTCAGAGAAAAGCTCAAGGGAAGTCACAACCTAACCTAAAACCTCCAACATATAATAAAGGTCATTCCGGTGGAGTGGACAACAATTCTTAAAAAAAACAAACAATGGTCAAAAAGAGACTGGGTTGTCATGACACACATGAAACCCATTGAATATGCGCTTGCTTTTATAGGAAGAGAAAACATTAGAAACAACTGGCTCATTTTCTCCATGCACAGGCTAGAGGAACCAAATGCATATTATGGCAAACTAAACAAAGAATCAGTAGCACAAGTCGCAGTCAAAAAAATTAATCTTATAAAAGTCGGAGTAATTGAAAATGAAGATCTCATCTTATTCCACCCCCAAACTACCATAGAAGACCTAGAATTCGACCCTTCAGAATGGGCATGAAAAATAAAACAAACCACCACTAGTATTGACCGAAGAATCAACCTGATCAATTACACCACCAGTCTAGGCTACAAACTAAGGCGTAGATCAACAACCCTAAAAACAATCATAGCAGATCGCTGGAATAGACACTTAGAGATAGACATGGAGATTTTAAAAGAAATACCTAGGAACCAAATAACTACTTCTTGTTTTTTTTTGTAAATCGGCCCAGTGCCCAAGGTTGATATTACCAATAAGAAAATTGAGGCCGGGGTCCTCACAGTCTACCCGGAATGACCGAACCGAACATGCTGAGAACTGGGCTCTACATCCCTCATATGATGATAATGATGATGATGATGATGAACTTCTGCTGATTCTATGTAAACTATAAGATAATGATACTAATGATGATGATGATGATGATAATGATGATGATTAGTATGTAAAAAAATTAGAAGACTATGCTATATCAGCAAATCTGGCCTCCTAATCCTAAAACAACTCTTAGCCCTCCCTGTACCAGTACATTACATCTAGAGACAATGCCATCCTAACCAACGTCAACCATAGCTGACCTGTTCTCGCAACCTAGACTATCCCTGGTCCCATAGGTTGTCAAGGCAGCCCCCCCGTTTCACCACTGTAATGCTTTCCTCCCTCAGCAAATCCCCAGATCTCTCTACAAGGCCTCAAACTCCTACCATTTACAGGTTATAGGGCAACGCCCCAGCTCCGGCCAGCGTAGCATCGGCAAACCAGGGGCACAAAACAAAGTCACTCTGCAGATATCAGTCGAAATTCCACAATCTCTGAAATCCTATATCTGAATGAGGAAGAGGGTCAGATGCTGCCAAGAATTATAGCACACCAGAAAGCTTGATATAACATGATTGAAGACTGTGGAATTTTGAAGCACCTAATACTACGTAGTACGCACGTTTGTCTTGGATCTTTAAAGACAGCCGTCTGTCTCCCAGACGCGTACATAGCACTGGAAGATTACCTTGGAAATTAATTGAAGAAATCTCCCCCCCCCCTCCTTCACCTTCCCCCCTGTCCCAGCGCTGCCTCCACCGAAGAGAATCATCGCGCTTGCAGAGATTCTGCATTGGGCCCAACTTGGGACAGACCCCCTCCCCTCCTGTTCCTACAAAGGTCTCCAATTCCCACCTAAAGTATACCTCTGGCAACCTGTACCCTAATCTGCCCCCGTTGGGATATGATGCTACAATGTACTTTTATCCCAGCCCCAGAATAGGGCAATGCCCATATTCTGCCCCCACCCCCTTCAGAGCATTCACCACCCACCTTGTGAAGCCCCTGCGAAGTAGAGCTCTCCTCCTCAACACAGAACCTCCATCATCCGAAAGTAAATCGTGAGAGCACATTGGAGGAGAAAACATAATTTAGGACGACATTTAGACCTCCATTTTTTTATGAAATAAGAAGTAAGATTAGATTTGAATGCTATGAGAATTCCAAGAGAACATCAAAACGCCTGAAACCATATTGAGAGAATCAAGGATTAGTTAAACCACCAGTACCTCTTTCTAGTGTTGGGAAATTACAATGTACTGGTCTGTCCCCAAAGAAATCAGTGGTGGGGCCCCGGGTCGGCGAGTCCCATAAATCTTAGTTTTCTTTTGCCTGCATGTGAAAGAAAAAGGGGGAAAAAAAAGAGCTTATATACTGCAATGATGTCGGGCAGGGTAGTCTAGGAGACCGTGCTCACAGTCTTCCTCTGCAGAATGCATCCTACGGCAAAAACGCTCACATTCTGAAGCTTCTTTTTTTTTTTTTAATTTCTCGTTTGTTTATTATGTGTCCCCTGCCAACGAGGCAGGGCGGAATCCGTGATCTGCGCTGGTTGTGTTTCCTCGGAGGATTATAACCCTAATGTATCCAACCGTTTTCACGGCTGAATGCGTGTTTTTTTTTTTTTTTTTTTTT
>BFEA01000276.1:498650-534937 GCA_003427395.1 Chara braunii
CCCCCCCTCCCCACTGGCCACCATGCAGCCGCAAAGTCGCGCGGCCGCGGACTTGGTCGCCGACGGTCGCCGCCGAGGGAGATTCGTAGCCCAAGGTCCGAACCAAGCTCGAACTGGTAACCTTGTAACATGTAAACCAAGACTCTACCGTATGAGCAACTACCGGTAATGGCACCAATGTGTGATATGCCAAACTGGGGAGATCATCAGAACACCCAAGACCAACACCCCCAAGCAATCCCTGTGGAACCCACAACCAACATACAACACCATGGACTACCCTTGGGTGGTGCGCAGGCAGTGTCTGTAATAGTACCATGTGTCAGCCCAAGGGAGTGTGTGTCCAGCAGTGCGTCAATCTAATGCCCTGCCGGTGTCCATGCGCAAGGCGGCGGGGTTTTGAACCCGCAACCTTATACCACGATGCGCATTTCCAACCGGTGTTCTAACCACTGAGCTACATCAACTGGACATGACTGGATAAGGTTATGGGTCTCACGAATGCCAAGCTCAATCCTTCTCGGAACGGGGAAGGTCATACATATTATGCGAATGTGTTCCGTAATCTAGCAAAATCGTCACAAAAATAAATAATAGGTATACGTGATCCTATGGCACGTCTTTCTGGGCTGGCAATTGCGAGATTGTTATTTTCCTTGAACCTGGAAGCCGCACTCCCTTCCTCCCTCGAAGACTGAACTACAAAGCAAGTAGAATAGAGAGTTGTTTACTAGTTGACTATCTTGTATGGTTCGGAGAGGACACATATCACTCCCATATCCAGATTGTCCCCTCCCTTTAATCCACCAGTACCTTTCCCCGCTTGAAAAACAAATACGCACCAGTTAACATGGGCAACTTTTGATGGTTCGGGTACCGGATCGAGATGGCTGGCAGTGCCAGCCCAAAATGAGGCTTGCGCCGGTTCGTTTTTTTTTTGTGCGAAGGGCAATTGTAGGCTCGGCATCAATAGCTGAGAAAGGTACTGGTGGTTTAAGGGGATAGACAACCAGCATACTAACTTTGGTGTGTGCTTCTTCCAGCCTGTTGTGGGAAGCAAATTCACTCCCCTGCCACCAGAAGGGTAATCAATGCTGCCCAAGTCAGTTCAGCTGTCATGATTCAAGTCTTGGTACTACTGTTGGGACATGACTATCTATTTTTTCAGTACTCCAATAATGTTATTGTGACCCTGGGCCTGTGTTAATCTCTACTGTCTACTAGGTAGTTCCAAGCCACTTTTGAACAGTGCGTTGGGGCTGTAGTGGTTAAGAGACTTGGTTCATGTGACTGAGGGTGTCAGGCTGTCACCACCATGCCATGCGTGCACGGGGGGGGTGAAGCCCTAAAGTACGGATTAAAACGTACTCGGAAGGCTCCCCTTGAACCCACGGGCAATGTAAGACCCATGCGTGTGACCGGGCTTAAGTAGAGGTGGTGGGTCACACACTGTTGGAGTGAAGTGTGCATGAATTGTTGTGTTCATGTGGTGTCATGCATGGCGTGTGTGCATTGGACACTACAGCCCTGCAGGGGTGGGGTGGAGCACACCGTCGGGGCTCTAGTGGTTAGGAGGCTTGGGTCTTGTGGCTCAGTGAGCTGGTTCGAGGCCGTGCATGCGCGGCGGTGCCTCAAGCCCTGAAGTACGGATCAGAATTTACTGGTTTCCAGAAGGTGTGTGACGCCCAGAACCTCGCGCTCCGCGCGACTTCCTGATCGGAGTGGGATGTGGGCCTGGAAGTGCGAAAAGGGGTGTGCCAAGGATTTTTGGGAAAAGTGGGGGTGGAATCCCAGGTCGGAACTGAGATCTCCTGTAGCAAGGTTTCAGGAGCATAGATGCAATAGAGCTAAAGGGGCGAGTTACCTCCAGTCTGATGGCGGTCGAGGTCGTGCAGCATAAGGCAGATGGCATGCATGGTGTGTTCAAGGCCGTCCGATCCGTCTGTTTTGGTGGCGGTGGTTCGGGGAGAGGCCTGCCCGGGACGGTTGTGATTCCGATGAGTCGGGCCTTCGGGTGCAGACACGTGGCGTCTGTCGTCGCGCGTTTTGGTTAGGCCCCCTAGTTTCAGGGGCCCGTCGGTTGCCGCATCGCTGGCAATTTCCACAAGGCATGCGGGGCCAATACGGGGCGATGGAATTCCACGGTACCACCGTGAGTTGGTGATACGGGAGGAGGAGACGGAAGGGAGGGAAATTGGTAATGATAACGACGAAACCGGGGGATATGAAGTATTGCGTGTTATCCGTAGTGGGAAAATCAGGGCACCTCGGATCGCTGGTTATGGCACAATGGAATTCCCTGGGAAATAATCAATTCTCGGTTAGGCAGGGGAATTCCGAGTATCTTTGTCACCCATGGGTCGAAGTACTCCGAGTCCCAGGAGCTCGGCATCTTGTCATTGCGGGGTGGTGGAATTCTTCCGCACCCATCTAATCGACAAGGGGATTTTCCCGATGTGGTATCGGAAATTCCTGTCCGTTTAGGTGGGGGGGGGGGGGGGGGAGAGGAGGAGAATTCCTACCTACCCGATACCAGATATGTCAAGTTCGTCAATAGTCGCGAATCAGCGCGCGTGGATACGTGCAGGCTGCGCAGATCAGGTCGCGCTTACACGCATCCCAGGGAGGTATTCGTTGTTTCTGGGAGAATGAGAGCCTAATTCCTCATGCAAAATCGCCATGCGCCATAAACAACTACCCAATCATCTAATCACTTCGTAATCCCGCAAGCAACCATCCCTGAGCATGCAAGGTGTTATTACACATCAGACATCGTAGCAATAACAACGGATCAAAGGGATAACTAGTAAGGGAAACAGTAATGACGACTACGCAAGAGTCTCTACTTTGCTTATGAGTGTATCAAAATGGCAAGCAAGGCAAAAAACAAACAAAAGAAAAGCAGCAGACATAACATTCATTCGACAAAACACACAATAAACGAGATCAAGACCAATCGCAAAACGAGTATGGGCTGAAACTGAGGCAAAGATTCCGAAAACAAAGAAAAATGGGCGAGCCGCCCTGATCCGAGATCAAAATTTATATACAACAGCAAAGAGGGAGATAAGACAAAGAAAATTGCAAGTCCACGTCCATCAACCTCAACTCTCTCTCCCTCTGTCTCTCTCTCCGATGCGGACAATCCGTCGTCACGCACCAACCCACGGAGTCGTCACCCCGCTTAGTCCTCCTGCACCCGTCAGGTTTGCCCGCGCGCTACAGTCCCTCGTAGCCCCACGCGTCAACCCCGCGCATTTGGCACCAGCTCGTCGGGTCGCCCAACTCCCACTTCAACTCACCTCTTACTTCGCCCGTGAGCCGACCCTCACTGATCGCGCTACCCCGAGCTTCCAACAACTGGTTAAGAGAGCTATCTAATCGCACAGCCGAAATTTATAGCTTGCATGCATGCGCGAAGAACACGGAATTGCAAGGACTTAGAAAGGGGATTAGGAGAAGGAGCGCCTACGTTCTGCATGGGCAGACTGCGGCGTGGGGGACGTAGCCACTCTCCACGCAGGGATCCGATCATGCAGGCCGCGGACTAACTAAGCACAGCAAAAGAGAAAGGGAGAGCGGGAAAGACGAAGCTCAAGAAGAAAGATACAGTTACAATGGCGCCCGCTCAAAAATTACAGTTACTTGCAAGATTAAGGGCACCGACTAATCAGAGCTCCAATGCAGCCGCAAAAAGAAGCGCGCGCGGCAAAAGAAATCCCGAATTCCTAAATTCCAAAAGTCCAAAATTCCTATGTAATGCAAAAAATGCAAAAAGCACAAATTCTGGAAAGAAAGTCCGAAGTTCCGAGGGCCATCAAGGGCTCGACAAGGTTCGAAAAAGAAATTAAAAAAGAACGAAGCAAAGTTCCCGCGCGACCTTCGCTTCTAAAACCCGACAACAGAATCGAGAAAAAAGCGACGTCAAACATTATTATTCGCGCCTTTGTTGGCGCGACAACCACTCAATCGGCCATCTTGGGACTTGCCCGACCCTGAACCCAGCCATCCGAAAAGAAACGAAAAAGACGAAAAAGCGAGGACACCGATGCAACTTCCCTTCGATCCCGATCTCCCGTAATTGGCCCAACCTTCCCATCTTAGGACCCCTCATTGTCATCGCGCAGAAGATCGCGCGGAACCGAAATTGGTTCGTCACATATGTGACGCCTAGGGGGTTTCAACCTAAAGCAAGGTCCTGCTTGCTTGAATCATGACACGTGTCGATCTCTCTAATCGATCGACACGAGGAGCGTTCTTTGTTGGCATTTACCGTTCGATAAGAGTGGGGACGTCATCCTTAGTGGCACATGTAGCTCTGTCCTACAATTTCCTAAGGATGGGCTTTCTTCAGTCCGAGGAGGGGATTGTGCGTGCCATCGCCGATTCGCCGTGGCACGTGTCAATCAACCGTGCATCAATGACCTAAGGGAAGGGGAAAGGGAAGACGATACATGGGGGCATGGCGAGGGGGTGGGTTAGTCGGGAGAGGGGCCAGGAAGCGTTCTAATCCCGCGACTGTTTCCGGAAGCTCCTGATAACGGATGATCTGGTGGAAGCGAGGGAATCGATTACCACTATGAGGGAGGGATGCGAGATAGTCGGGGTAAAGGGTGGTGAAAGTTCGGAAAAGCGTCGTGCGGAAGTGATCGTGGTTTTCGCATGCGGTGATAATCCCCGTGATCATGCAGTAAACCTCGATGATATTGTGGCCTCGCCACGCGGCACTGAAGAGAAGGTTGTGGAGACAGAAGACAGGGGTGGCACACCGGGTAGAAGGATGGGGATGGATCGTGACAGCAAGACGGGTGACGTAGAAGAAGCGGAAAGTGTCGATTGGGAAAGGATTGCAGGGGAAGGTGATGCGGGTAGTGATCTGGCGGAGGGTTAGGTGGTCAAGGGGACGGCGGGATAAGGACCGGGGACGAAGCCCAATGCCCCGCATCGGTACGAGCTCGAACTGGTGGACGGGCTGAGGTGGAGTGTGAGGGGGACTGACTCGGGCCGGTGCGCTCAAAGTCTCGGCAGCAAGGTCCCCATCGTCGTTCTTGGGAGGCTTGGGATCTTTGGCTGGGTCATTTGTATCGGCAAATCCACTCCACTCGCGAACTCCTGCGGCTGCTTCCCTGCTGCGATCTCTTCTCTTCTTCGCGCCGCCTCGGGATCCTCCTCGTGCGGCTCTGCGCGATCCGCCTCTTCTCCCAACGTCTCCCACTTAGATTCCTCCTCTTCCCCCACTGATTTTCTTCTTCTTCCTTGTCTTCGTCGCTCTGCTCTCCCTCGCTGTGCTCGCCGTAACTTCCTTCTTCCGGGGTTCTGTCTCTTATACACATCTAGATGTGTATAAGAGACAGTCTTCGCGCCGCCTCGGGATCCTCCTCGTGCGGCTCTGCGCGATCCGCCTCTTCTCCCAACGTCTCCCACTTAGATTCCTCCTCTTCCCCCACTGATTTTCTTCTTCTTCCTTGTCTTCGTCGCTCTGCTCTCCCTCGCTGTGCTCGCCGTAACTTCCTTCTTCCGGGGTTTCCTCCTCTTCTTCCTCGTCGCCTCCTTCTTCATCCTCTTCCTCCTCCTCCTCTAGTGTTATTGCTTCGTCTTAGGATGTCGTTCGAGGCTGAAAGAAGGCGAGGTCGATTATCCTCCGGGGGTCCAAGTATGGTTGTTGCGATGGCAGGTTGTTGTTACCTGCTAGCTCCTCGAGGCAAGCCGACCACTGCAGGTAGGGTGTCAGAGTTCGTGAAAGGATGTGAGGGACCGGGCCCTCGTCACACTGCGAAACGATATCGAGAGGGAGATCGTCGGCTGGCTGCGCGGGAGGAATCGTGAGTTCCTGTACGATCTGTTGTCGATAGTCGGAACGCACCAATCCGAATAGAAATCCGAGAAGGTTTCCTTCCACCTCCATCCTCCACGCTTGGATGACCAACAGTTCCACGTATGCGACCCATGCGCGGTGCTCTATGCCCCTTGTCCACGTCAGCTGCACTCCGACCAGACACACCGAAAGATCAACGAAGTGATCACACCACAGTTCCCACTGTCTTCGGTCGAGGAGGGCGACATCAAGTGGTTCCAGACGAAAAGAGAGACGGGGGCAAAGGTCAAACTGCCAGAAGGTAGGGAAGAGAGAGTGGAGAGCGAAGGTAGAGAGTCGGGATCGGTTCATTGAGGACGCTGGAAAGGGACGAGCTCAGGAAGCACCACCGTGGGCTCGTGTCGAGACATCCGGAGTCCTCCGACTTCGATTCCGTCCGCGGAGACAATATTATCGCCGCGGCGCGTAAGCCACTGATTCCACTCTGCTGCCAGCTGTTGACCCCACTCCCTTAGCGACGTCTAGATGGCCGTGTGTCGAAGAGGACTGATCGCGCTAACGTCACCGCTGAAGATGACGACGGTAGACACATGGCTAACTCCTGGTGCCGACAGCCGTCGAACCACCGTCGCTTCTGCCAATACGATCGCTTGACGATGGCCGGTGAAAAGGAATTCCTCCGCTGCGTACACCCCGGTAGTGCTGAAGAACTGTGCGAGCCGTTGGAGGTCCAGGCTGAATCGCGGGTGATGAACTTGCTGAATTGCCGAAATGTCGCCACGTGGCGCCAGCATGTGATCGCCGAGAGCCCGCTCAGTGAGAAAACTCATGGCGATGGCGATGAGGACGGAGTAAGAGAAGCAGGAGGGGATGAGAGCGATAAGGAATCGTCGTCCTCTTCTGTAGTGAAGGAGGAATCAGACACAACTTGAGATGGAGAGGAAGGGAGAAGACGTAGATAGGACATGTGGTGGACGATCGTTCGAGCCGATCGGCTTCCCGAGACCTCTGGCACGAGGCGCACGGTGTTCACTCCATTCGGGCCGAGTTCGATCACACGAAATCGCCCGAAGAATCGTGGCGCTATCTTCCCTTGGCGAACACATTTCCTCACCTGCACCAGGTCCCCTAATTTATACTGGGGCCGTGGTCCTGCGTTCCCATTTCGGGCCTCGTAGCTACGGACCTGTCGGTCGTGGGCCAACTCAATCATTTTCTGGCGTTTTCGGGCTAATCGGGGAAGGGACCGTTCCATCAGCTCCATGTGTCGTTTGGCCTTGTCCCGAACCGTGGCTTTTGTGGGTCGCCGGTTCAATGAAGATTCATCGTGGAGGCTCGGTATCGAGACACAAGCTACGCTATTGGCTCGTAATTGGAAGGGGCTAAGGCCCGTCGATTCGTGAGGCGTTTCCCGATGGACCACGAGGATGTGATCTACAATATCGGGCCAGGGCCTCGGATCCCGTGCCGCGATGTTTCGTTGCAGCGCTGTCTTTATCACTCGATTTGAGTTTTCCACTAGGCTATTAGATTGTGACATGTGGGGTGCAGTGTTCCGAATAGCGACGTGGTGTACGACCAGATTCCTTAAAACTTCCCCTCTGAATTCTACCCCATTGTCGGTCAGGATTTCCTCTGTGTCCTGGTGCATCCCTAGAAACCAGTTGACATATCGCGCAATTTCAGTCGCCTGTCGTGTACGACACGGATATGCCTCAATCCATTTCGAAAAGTGGTCTACGAATACCAGTAGCATTGAATACTTGCAGCTATTAGGTCCAGGGGGCACCACAATATCGGTAGTATCTATGCTAACCCTCTGAAACGACCGTTCAATTGTCGTTGGCACTATCAATCTCGGCGGCTGGATCGACGCCTTATCAGTTGTGCAGACCTGGCAATTGGCGACGATGAATTTCACATCATCGCGAATATTGGACCAATACCACTCGTTCTTGTCGATTGCCACAATCGTGATCCGTACGGCAAAATGGGTTGTCGTTTCCTCATGCGCCGTCTTAACCCAGTCATACCTCATGAACGGATGCGGCACTACCATCCAAATCTCGCTACCATTCGTCTTCCGTTTTTCTAATCGGCCCTCGTTCCAGCGATAGTCCCTAGCCCTTTCGTTGGCCCTCTTTCGATCCTCCTTAGTGAAATCCTGGAGGGAATTAACCTACTAAGGTGGCAATTAGAGTGATGTCCGTCCATACCTCGACCCTTCTAAACTTCTGGGTCTTTTCCAACCCTTCTGACGTGGCGCCAAGAAATTGAGCTTCAGTCGGGATCTTATAAGTCCGACACAAGGGACACAACCAAGGCTTATCGCCATTTCTGTACTGGACGCATGAGCCATGGGCTCGTGCGACACACTGTCGACAATCTATCCATTCTGCATACCGTTCCCCACTAGGACGCATTGAGATCGAGTAGACGCGTGAGATCGCTTCACAAAAATAACAAAATTTGTCGGGTAGGGAGAGAAAAGATGAAGATGAGAGGGGAGAGAGAGGAGTTGTAGGATTACCTACGTCACCCATTGCCAATCGCCTGCTTTTTGCCACGTGGAAGGACTGCCACTTGTCCGTACTTGGGTCCGTTTGTTGACTCCGGTCCTTCCACGGAATGATTTCTTCGCCCTTTGGTACCTTAGCGGGGCGATGCAGACGTGTCAACCCGTCCGCGTTACCATGCCTCTCTGCATTTCGGTGGATGATGTCAAAATCATATTCCTGTAGGCGCACCGCCCACCGTCCAATCATACCCGCGTAATTGGTGAGCTTCTTGAGAGCCAATAATGGCTCGTGATCGGTTACAAGGAGGAACTTCTGTTCGTACAAGTACGGGTCGAAGTGCTGAATTCCCTAGACTACAGCATAGCATTCACCTTGCGGGGCTGAGTCGTTTCTTCGTTCTTCTGGCACCGTACGAGACGCGTATTCGATGACGTGCTATCGGTCGTTGTTCCCCTTCTGCGCTAGAATAGCGGAAATCACCTCTGGCTGCCAGTCCGTTCTAAGAATGAACTGCTTCATGGGGTCCGACCGGATCAAAATAGGTGTTGTCGCCAGAGCGCCTTTGAGGGTGGCGAAGGCCTGTTCGCACTTTGCGTCCCAACTTAGGGGTTGGTCCTTTCGTAGCAGATTCGTCAGAGGTCGTCCAATCACAGCGAAACCTTTGATAAAACCACGGTAGTACGATGCCAGTCCCAGGAAAGCTCGAACCTGCGTCACTGACGTGGGGACATGAGCATCTTTCACCGCCGCGACTTTCCTTGAATCTAGTCGCAGTCCTCCACGTGTCACCACGTAACCCAAGAACGAGATTTTCGAGAGGAAAAACTCGCTCTTCTCGAGCACGATCTTGAACCCAACGTCTCTCAGAGCTCCTAGCGTACACTCAATGTGTTGTGCATGCCCGTGATAGGTTTCTGAGTAGACGAGGATGTCGTCCATGTATACGATGGCGCAAAAGTTAATCATCCCTTAAGTGAGCCGCGTCTTATTGACGAAGTTCTCGAATGTCACGTTCATCGCCCGCTGAAACGTGGCAGGCGCGTTGCAAATACCCATCGGACATCGAACTCACTGCCACGTGCCTTCAATCAATACAAAGACCGTTTTCGGTCGGTCTTCCTCTTTAACCAGAATGTGATGGAAGTCATGTCGAATATCAAATTTACTGAAATAATTAGCACATCCAATCGCATCCAGCAAGTCATCAATCCTGGGAAGGGGGTACACATCTTTAATCGTGATGTCATTCAACTTGCGATAATCAATGCATATGCGAATCGATCCGTTCTTTTTTGACACTAATACTACCGGGAACGACCATGACCTGACGGCGGGTTCGATCCATCCATTGGCTTCGAACTCTCGAATCCGCTCAAGGGCCGTTTTTCGTTTCACCAAGGAGTATCTGTAGGGCTTACAGTGGATCGGGGGATGGTTCCTGGTCTGGATTTCGTGCTGTATGACTAACGACAATCCGATGTCTGTGTCCGTCAGACTAATCGCTCCCTTGTATTCTTTTAGAATTTTCGCGATTGGGTGGTGGATTTCATCAGGTACGTATTGGGGCACGTGTAACTCGTACAGCTCATCCCATATTCGTACATCGATGTGTTTCGTACTCACCCGCTTAGTGTTTTCGGGCGGGGGCGCAGAAATAAACGGATTATCCGGCCGCCAGGAGAATACCGTGACCATCATCTGTGTGTCCTGTTCTCGAATGACCACGTGTTCTTCCGGTGTTATTCCATCTCGAACGTCCTGTCAAGGCACTGGTTTCGTCGCAATTTTAATTCCGAGCCCGGTTTCAAAGCGCTCAGGGGGTTCCAAAGAATTGGTATCCGCCCCTAAGCGTATCAATCGTATCTCTTTTGCAGGCGTCAAAAGAGATCGTGGGAGATTTGTGATGTCACAATAGTACCTTTTGTCATTGTATCGTGCGAGTAGAGGGGAGATGCCTTCATACAGGGTTCGAGGGGGTTCCAAAGAATCGACCACCCTCGAAATCTGTACGAGGGGTTCACCCATAATCATAGCTTGCGTTCTTGTAGACTCTGATCAGTCAGGCTTAGCAATCTTGTATTTGCTCGTTGCACCGGATAATGGATACGCTGTTGTGCCATCTCCAGGATCACCGGATCATCCTCGTCGCTGCTATCCGTGTCCTTTGACGGTTGCCCATCGTCTGCGGAATTATCCCAGGTGATCACGCGGAGGGTTCCCGCCATCATGGGAGAAACTCGTGGAGTCACGTTAGTGGTGGTACGAAGGGTCAATTTCATTGGTACAACATAAGGTTTTCCTCCTGTATTTCGGAGCACAATCGATCGTCTCTCGAAATCCAGATTGGCTCGCAGGGTCACAAGAGCAGGAAGGCAGAAAAGGACGTCGTAAGTGATTACATCTAAGACTACAACATCTCCCAAAGCATGTACCTTCCCTAATCGAAAAGCACAACATTGGTTATCCATCTCACCGTTTTAATCTTTTCTTCATCTGCCGAAACGAGCTGGTCTTTTTTCGTAAGCATGATTAGATCGTTCTTTCTTCTTGCCTTTTCAACTACCCGTAAAGAGATAGCCAAAACAACGGCTCCCGAATTGATAATGGCATTGTACGGGATTCCCCATATCTCGATATCACACTCGGCGGATTTCCAGGGGATTGGTTTGATTCGTAGGAAGTGATTGTCCTTTTGGATCAATCCCAACCGTATTGGGTCCGAAGCTCCGGTAGCTTTTTCATCTTGTGCTGGACTTTTTGCTTTCGTGTTCAATGTTCGGGTGAGGGCGAATCGTTTCCGAGTCGCCTTGCAATGTTGCAGCATCCGTTCGTTGGCTTGTTCCGATATCGAAAGTAGATGTCCAATTGGAAGAGGAATCCGATGATCTAAGGCTCGAACGATGTTCAAAACATCGATTTTCCCAGTGACGAAGGTGGGTCCTCCCGACTCCATTTCTCCTGGAGAAGGTCGTCATTCCGCCACTTCTCTTTGTTCCGGCATGGGTCTAATCGTTCCGATCATCCCAAGCCCTAGGTAGCCAAGCACCCCCTCCTGCAGGAATCCCTGGCAATCTGAACGCCTGTTACATGTGTCACCAACCAGGGCATATAGTCCGAGATTGCCCTCATCGACCCCCGCAACAACGAGTCGGAGCCGCACCAGTAGCAGCGGCCCCGATCAAATCTCTGCCTACCTGCTCGCCTCGTTCCGTTTTCACAAACATCCTATAGAATCGGTTTCGATACTCGGTGACATATTCGAGGCCGATCTTTATCTATTCGACCCTACACATCATCTCGTTGGAGCATGGCTAGCCACGCTCCGGGCTCAGCAGTATGATGACAACGAGGCACAGGTGAATATCCACGCACGCTTGGGAGGAGACGCCCATCACTGGTTTAGCACCTATGTATGGGTCGATCTCCCAACGTTCAAGCGAGATTTCTTGAATCGATTCGATTACATCCACCCGGAACAGGCTCTTTTTATAATAAAAGATCGAGTTCAAAAATCCCTCGAATCTGTCACCGAGTATCCAAACTGATTCTATAGGATGTTTGTGAAAACGGAACGAGGCGAGCAGGTAGGCAGAGATTTGATCGGGGCCGCTGCTACCAGTGCGGCTCCGACTCGTTGCTGCGGGGGTCGATGAGGGCAATGTTGGGCTATATGCCCTGGTTGGTGACGCGTGTAACAGACGTTCAGATTGCCAAGGATTCCTGTAGGAGGGGGTGTCGGGGCCAATCCGTGTTGAATCGGGGCGGCACACACCACTATTGCTCGCATCGACCTCATCATAGCCTCTATTCGAGCGTTGTGTTCCCGCTGTCCTTTTTTGCTTTCCTGAATCAGAGTAACCAATGTCTTGGTCAGTTTTAATAGGGCGGAAGACTAATTCGGTCGTGTGGGGGTTTTGATCGGTGGTGGGGGTGCTGTCATCACGGGCACGGGCACGCTCGTAATCACACTCGGGACCGGTCGTTTGGGACTAATCTGTTCCAGATAAGTGACAGGGCCCGACATAAACCCCATGTTTTCAAATTTGTTCCGCAGTGCAGCCAACTCAGCTTTAGCTCCGTTGGCGATCGGCACGCACCGCTATTGGTCGCATCGACCTCATCATAGCCTCTATTCAAGCATTGTGTGCCCGCTGTTCCTTTTTGTTTTCCTGAATAAGAGTAACCAATGTCTGGTCAGTTCTAATAGGGCGGAAGACTCATTCGGTCGTGAGGGGGTTTCGATCGGTGGTGGGGGTGTTGTCATCACGGGCACAGGCACGCTCGTAATCACACTCGGGACCGGTCGTTTGGGACTCATCTGTTATAGATAAGTGACAGGGGCCGACACAAACACCATGTTTTCAAATTTGTTTTGCAGTGCAGCCAACTCAGCTTTAGCTCTTGCTAGCTCGGACGAGTCTCCTTCCCTAGGATAGTCTTCCCCTTCTAGGAAACGCAGCGAACTTTCGTTCCATTTCCTCTGCGGCTGCCATGATCTGTTGCAGCGTGTGGTTGATGGGGGAGAACTGTTTTCGCAGTTTCTCCCTCATCGTTCAGCTGCGAAGTCCATCGATGAACAAATCTCTGCCTACCTGCTCGCCTCGTTCCGTTTTCACAAACATCCTATAGAATCGGTTTCGATACTCGGTGACAGATTCGAGGGGTTTTTGAACTCGATCTTTGATAATAAAAAGAGCCTGTTCCGGGTGAATGTAATCGAATCGATTCAAGAAATCTCGCTCGAACGTTGGGAGATCGACCCATACATAGGTGCTAAACAAGTGATGGACGTCTCCTCCCAAGCGTGCGGGGATTGTTGCCATCATACTGTTGAGCCCAGAGCGTGGCTAGCCATGCTCCAGCGAGATGATGTGCAGGGTCGAATAGATAAAGATCGGGTGGCATCATGGGAACCCGTGCTCGTGGGTTCTGTTGGGGGTTTTGTTGATTAGCGTTCATGTTGACCGTCCTTCGCGCCGCAGACCGGTTTCTAGTGACGACGGGATCGCGTCGATGCACGTTCCTCGGTCGAGGTCGTCCCCTGTTAGCCAGATCGCCCAACTACGAATCCTAGAACCTTGCCACGTGTCCGGCTCCGATACCAACCTCACGCCCGGCGCGACTTCCTGATCGGAGTGGGATGTAGGCCTGGAAGTGCGAAAAGGGGTGTGCCAAGGATTTTTGGGAAAAGTGGGGGTGAAGTCCCAGGTTAGAACTGAGATCTCCTGTAGCAAGGTTTCAGGGGCATAGATGTAATAGAGCTAAAGGGGCGAGTTACCTCCGGTCTGATGGCGGTCGAGGTCGTGCAGCATAAGGCAGATGGCATGCGAGGTGTGTTCAAGGCCGCTTGATCCATTTGTTTTGGTGGCGGTGATTCGGGGAGAGGCCTGCCCAGGACGGTTGTGATTCCGATGAGTCGGGCCTTCGGGTGCAGATACGTGGCGTCTGTCGTGTCCCGATTTGGTTAGGCCCCCTAGTTTCAGGGGCCCATCAGTTGCCGCGTCGCCGACAATTTCTGCAAGGCGTGCGGGGCCAATACGGGGCAATGGAATTCCACGGTACCACCGTGAGTTGGTGATACGGGAGGAGGAGACGGAAGGGAGGGAAATTGGTAGTGATAACGACGAAGCCGGGGGATATGAAGTATTGCATGTTATCCGTATTGGGAAAATCGGGGCACCTCGGATCCCTGGTTATGGCACAGTGGAATTCCCTGGGGCACAATTGATTCTCGGTTAGGCAGGGGAATTCCGGGTGTCTTGCCTGATACATTCTCTCACTCACGGGTCGAAATACTCCGAGTCCTAGGAGCTCGGCATCGTTTCATTGCGGGGTGGTGGAATTCTTCCACACTCATCTAACCGGCAAGGGGATTTTCCCGATGTGGTATCGGAAATTCCTGTCCGTTTAGGTGGGGGCGGGGGGGGAGGGAGGAAAATTCCTACCTACCCGATACCGGATATGTCAAGTTCGTCAATAGTCGCGAATCAGCGCACGTGGATACGTGCAGGCTGCGCAGATCAGATCACACTTACACGCATCCCAGCGAGGTATTCGCTTGTTTCTGGGAGAATGAAAGCCTAATTCCTCATGCAAAATCGCCATGCGCCATAAACAACTACCCAATCATCTAATCACTTTGTGATCCTGCAAGCAACCGTCCCTGAGCATGCAAGGTGTTATTACACATCAGACATCGCAGCAACAACAACGGATCAAAGGGATAAGCAGTAAGGGAAACAGTAATGATGACTACGCAAGAGTCTCTACTATGCTTATGAGTGTATCAAAATGGCAAGCAAGGCAAAAAACAAACAAAAGAAAAGCAGCAGACATAACATTCATTCATCCATTCATTTGACAAAACACACAATAAACGAGATCAAGACCAATCGCAAAACGAGTGTGGGCTGAAACCGAGGTAAGGATTCTGAAAACAAAGGAAAATGGGCGAGCCGCCCTGATCCGAGATCAAAATTTATACACAACAGCAAAGAGGGAGATAAGACAAAGAAAATTGCAAGTCCACGTCCATCAACCTCAACTCTCTCTCCCTCTCTCTCTCTCTCCGATGCGGAAAGTCCGTCGTCACGCACCAACCCACGAAGTCGTCACCCCGCTTCAAGTTAGTCCTCCTGCACCCGTCAGGTTCACCCGCGTACAGTCCGTCGTAGCCCCACGCGTCAACCCCGCGCATTCGGCACCAGCTCGTCGGGTCGCCCGACTTCCACTTCAACTCACCTCTTACTTCGCCCGTGAGCCGACCCTCACTGATCGTGCTACCCTGAGCTTCCAACAGCTGGTTAAGAGAGCTATCTAATCACGCAGCCAAAATTTATAGCTTGCATGCATGCGCGAAGAACACGGAATTGCAAGGACTTAGAAAGGGGATTAGGAGAGGGAGCGCCTACGTTCTGCATGACCAGACTGCGGCGTGGGGGACGTAGCCACTCTCCACGCAGCGATCCGATCATGCAGGTCGCGGACTAACTAGGCACAGCAAAAGGGAAAGGGAGAGCGGGAAAGACGAAGCTCAAGAAGAAAGATACAGTTACAATGACGCCCGCCCAAAAATTACAGTTACTTGCAAGATTAAGGGCGTCGACTAATCATAGCTCCGATGCAACCACAAAAAGAAGCGCGCGCGGCCAAAGAAATCCCGAATTCCTAAATTCCAAAATTCCAAAATTCCTATCTAATGCAAAAAATGTAGAAAGCACAAATTCCGGAAAGAAAGTCTGAAGTTCTGAGGGCCATCAAGGGCTCGACAAGATTCGAAGAAGAAATAAAAAAAGAACGAAGCAAAATTCCCGCGCGACCTCCACGCCTAAAACTCGACAACAGAATCAAGAAAGAAGCGACGTCAAACATTATTATTCGCACCTTTGTCGGCGCGACAGTCAATCGGCCATCTCGGGACTTGCCCGGCCCTGAACCCAGCCATCCGAAAAGAAAAGACGAAAAAGCGAGGACACAGATGCAACTTCCCTTCGATCCCGATGTCTCGTAATTGGCCCAACCTTCCCATCTTAGGACCCCTCATTGTCATCGCGCAGAAGATCGCGCGGAACAGAAATTGGTTCGTCATAGGTGCATCTCCGCTCCAATGACTTGGAGCCAGCTGTAGAAAATGGGCAAAGAATCTCCCCATCAGTAGAAAATTGGGCAAAGAAGCTGCCCTCCAATAAATTGCCTCCCCTCCAATAGATTGCCTCCCCTCCAATAGACTGGCAGTTCCAGCACGTGCATCTTCCTCCCAATATATCACCTCCCCTAATCAATCGTCCCGTTTGCTAATGCTTCAGAGGTGGTCTAGCTGATGAGCTTCCCTTGACACAGAAACAATTGATTACTGATGCCCCTTTTGTTTTTCTTGTTTTTCCTTTTTCCGTGAATCCTCTGGGGGGTTGTCACTTACTGAGGTGACAAGAGCATCCTCAGTAAGTGGTCCTTTTTTTTTTTTTTTTTAATAAACGGGCCCAGTTCCCAAGGCTGATATTACCAATAAGAAGATTGAGGCCGGGGTCCTCACAGTCTACCCGGAGTGACCGAACCGAACATGCTGAGAACCTGGCTCAGCGTCCCTCATATGATGATAATGATGATGATGATGATGAACTTCTGTTGATTCTATGTAAACTGTAAGATAATGATACTAATGATGATGATGATGATGATGATGATGATTAGTATGTAAAGAATTTAGAAAAAAAGGACTATGCTATGTCAGCAAATCTGGCCTACTAATCCTAGAACAACTCCTAGCCCTCCCTGTACCAGGACATTACATCTCAGAGACAATGTCATCCTAACCAACGTCAATCATAGCTGACCTGTTCTCGCCACCTAGACTATCCCTGGTCCCATAGGTTGTCAAGGCAGCCCCCCCGGCTCGCCACTGGATTGCTTCCTCCCTCAGCAAATCCCCAGATTTCTCTACAAGGCCTCACACTCCTACCATTTGCAGGGTACAGGGCAACGCCCCAGCTCCGGCCAGCATCATTCTGGCATCGGCAAACCAGGGGCACAGAACAGAGCCACTCTGCAGATATCCGTCAATTTTTTTTATTTTTTATTTTTAAACACCCCCACTAGTGTTAGTGCTGCTGGTAAGAGCAGATACCACTAACACCTGGGGAGAGGCTCCATCTATTAGTGGGGAGCGTCACCTGCTGGAAAATGGGTCCAGTGTCCCTTGAAAGAAAACATCTTGAGAAGGTGAAAAACAGTGTGAGGTCTGCCAGCATTGATTACCCTGCACAACAGGGGATTGACTGAGCAGACCCTATGAAAATAGTGGCTATGGAGTCTGCCAGCATTGATTGCCCTGAAACCCAGGGGATTGACTGAGCAGATCATGTGTAGTATCCAGTAAAGTAGCCTTGTGTGAGCATGCAGGGCAGCCACTCCCTTTTTGTATCTCTTCACCCTTATAAAACGGCGTCAGATAGACCGCTAAGGACTGATACTAGGGACTGGTACTAATCAGGGGAGCCACACACTCCCAAACAATGCTCACTTGCATACAGAACCCTCATGCTCAGTTGCTTCTAGGATATTCAAAAGGTCAGCAATGCGGCTACTTCCTGTTCCTTAGGGGTCGGCCGTTCAGTCTGCTCCATACCATTGCATATCCACCATCGCCAGCTGGTGGGGCGGGAAGGGGTCGGTTGTCTTCCTGGGCGGGCTTGCCCTCCCATCTGACAGATGTGATCCAGCCCCCGTCCTCACTGCCCAACCAGTCTCCAGAAAATTGTTTAATTGCTTGTGTTACATCCTTTGCTGAATGATATAAGTCGAGTTGGGTTTTAATTTTTTGCCAGTGTATCACGCGTTCTTGTTGAATGTATTGCCTTATCATGTTTGTTGCCTCTTCCCCAGTTATACGGACCTCCTCCAGAGCATATATACAACGTTTCCTCCAAAGGGTCCATATGACCGCTCTCCTTCCAAGTTTGAACATATTGTTTTCAAAGGTATTGTCAGTGGGGGAGGACCATGCCTCGCATAATAAGGCCCTCCAATCCCATGGCCAGTGAGGTCGAGTGCCCAACTGAGTCCAGATCCTATCCCACCATCGCCACGTAAGAACTGCCCATGGGCACTGCATGAATATGTGCTTTATGGTTTCATGGATTCTGCGGGGGGGAAAGGCGGTATGGCATGACTTGCACCACGGTAATGCCCGCCTCTTCTGCTCCAGGTATGTACGATCTATCAGCCAGTCATTGGTGGGCAGGCAACGGTGTTTTATCTGTCATTGAAGGGAGCCCATCTTCGCAGGCCTAGACCTTGTGGCGGTGAACCAACGGATTGGGCGGAGTGTCTCAGTCCCTACATTCAAGTGTGACCTCCGTCGGGCCTTTTTCTATATCTTTTATGTTCACCTTTGGTCGAAGCAGACGATACGTGGCCTTCACTGATAGAGTATGCAGTTTTAGGTTCGTCCCTGGCCTGGGTTTTTGCATGGGTATCCACTGCCATTCATCAGGGTCAAAGGGAAACTTCATTACGGGGGTGTTTGGGTGATATGCAATCCAAACATCATTATCCCGTAGTACGCGTATCCTGTGCAGGTCAGCTGTTCTCCACCATCTGATCACATCTGGGCGGTACCGGGTGAGTTTATTTTCCTTGTCTAAGTGGAAGAGGTTTACCGATGTTTTGTCTGCTCTTACCTCCACCACATTGCCTACACTTTCCGGATCCCCCGGGGCAGCTACCCAGTCCCCTTCTATTAGTCTTGGCCCTTTGCGCAAGATGCGCACCGAGTCAAGGGGGACTGCAGAGGTCAACAGATCAATGTTCTGCTCAATCTTGTGGCGATGCTCAGTTGCCCCGTTTTCCAGTCCCCCCTTTCTATGTCCCATATATCCTTTTTGACCCAACTATTCCACGGGGTGTCTGAGCTATGGTACACTCTGTTGTACCGGTTGGTTATCCTCCTGTTCCCAAAAAGAGGTTGGCGCATCACCTCCTCCCACCTGGTTGGTGGAGGTTGATCAGGCAACGGGAGGGCCTTGATGACTCGGGTCCACAAGTCGTCTCGGACCAGGTCCGAACGGGCGGTGCCTCGGGGTGAGTCTCGCTCTATACGGGGGCACCGCGGCAGAGTCCAAAAGCGATCTTCCAGCCAGGTCAGTGGGCTAACTCCTTGCGGTACCTATGGGGCAAGTCTAGCTATTTGTTCCAGCACCAGGGCATGCTATGGGAGGTGCTCCGTGAGAAGCAGTCTCCTAACCCATTGGACGGTTAGTGTTGTGATCTGGATATCCGGGTCTAGGATCCCCAAGCCCCCTTTGTCCTTGGGTTGGATCACCGATGACCAGGCAACTCTGCTAATAACATTCGAGAGCTCACCATTACCCCTCCACAGTAGGGCCGCTAATTGCCTTTTTAGCGATCGGACGGCCTCCTTGCTGAGATATCCGTCTAGATTCCACCATCTCTGAAATTCTATATCCAAACGAGGAAGAAGGTCAGATGCCGCCAAGAATTACAACACACCAGAAAGCTTGATATAACATGATTGAAGACTGTGGAATTCTGAAGCACCTGATACTACGTAGTATGCACGCTTATCTTGGATCTTTAAAGACAGTCGTTTGTCTCCCAGACGCGTATATAGCACTAGAAGATTACCTTGGAAATCAATTGAAGAAATCCCCCCTCCCCCTCCCTTCACCTTCCCCCCTGTCCCGGCGCTGCCTCCACCAAAGAGAATCTTCGTGCTTACATAGATTCTCCATTGGCCCCAACTTGGGACAGACCCCCTCCCCCTCCTGTTCCTACAAAGGCATCCAATTCCCACCTAAAGTATGCCTCTGGCAACCTCTACCCTAATCTGCCCCTGTTGGGATATGATGCTACAATGTACTTCTACCCCAGCCCCAGAATAGGGCAATCCCCATATTCTGCCCCACTCCCTTCAGCGCATTCAGCCCCTGCAGAGTAGAGCTCTCCCCCTCAACACCCAACCTCCATCATCTGAAAGTAAATCATCAGAGCACGTTGGAGGAGAAAACAGAATTTAGGACGACATTTAGACCTCAATTTCTTGATGAAATAAGAAGTGAGATTATATTTGCCTGATATAAGAATTCCAAGAGAACATCAAAACGCCTGTAACCATATTGAGGGAATCAAGGATTAGTTAAGAGTCTTAAACCACCACTACCTTTCCCAGACAAACGCAAAGTCCATCTAGTAGCCTACTCCTGAAAACACAGGGCTCGGGGCAGGGTTGGAGGCCGACGAAAAAAAAAGAAAAAAAACGAAGAAAAAAGAAAACGAAGAGTCCCCACTCCAGGGATGTCGGGAAAGGCCCTCACGAGGGTGGAAGTTATACCAGTGCTTGGACGAATGTATATGGCCACTATGTCGGAAAAGGGATTACAGGTCGGTTTTTTTTTTCTTTTTGTTTGAAATCCTTGTAGTGCCTTGCCAGCCAGGCAGGGCGTGTTTCACGGGTGGCACGTAACTGTCTCACTGCTGTAGCATCATGTATCTGCCCTCAATCACTGGAAAAGGGATTCCTTCTTCTTTTTTTGTTGCTTCTCTGTTTTTTCCCATACTCGCCCTCACTAAGGGCACAGCCACACAAGTGCTTGGACGAATGTATCTGGCGGTTATCAAGGCATTCGGGAAGTCTCTTTTTTTTCGTTTTTTTTTTCTTTTTTTTCCCTTTCTTCTTTCTTCAATGAAACTGCCCCGGCTTGGCCAAACTCCGTGTGCAGTGAAAATCAGGGTCGGCAAAAACAGGTTGGGAGGTAGTGGTGGTTTAAGACTTAATTAATAATTAATTAATTAATTTTTTTTCATATTATGGAAGGTAGAAATGCAGACTGGAGATTCAGAAATTCGAAATGTAGGAATTTAGGAATTTTAGGTATTAAAAATACCAATCAGCTTAGTTGTATGAATTGAGAGTTACGATGATTCTGGAATATTAGAGAATATTATTTGGAAATTTAATTTGGATATTTAATTAGGATGTTATTTTAGAATAGATTGGATATTAGAATGATGATATGTATGATGATTGGATGTTGATTAATTAGCTAAAAAGGATACTAATTAGAAGTAAGAATTAGGAGAATAGTACAACCTATACTACTAAGTGGCCCATCCCTTTCACCCCTAAATCCCAATCTCCCACCTCCTCACCTACTACCTTTCCCCTTCTCTCCCTCCCTTATCCCCACCTGCTTCCTGCCCTGGCCCCGCCTACCCCATTCCCTCCTCCACTTCTACCCATTGTCGCCCCACTACACTCCTCGTCCTTGCTGGATGAGGCGGCGGAACAACCCCGAAGCTGAGCAAAGGAGAGAATAGAAAACGAGGAGAAGAGGGCAGAGGACTAATAAGGAGGAGGGGGGGAGGAAAGAATAAAGTGAAGAGGCAAACGAGTAAAGAGAAGAGTCAGAAGGGGAAGAAGGAGGAGGGAAGGACACGAAGAGGAAGATGGATGAAAAAACGACGAACATTACCCACGACCGCAAAATGCCATGATGATGATGATGAATGATGATGATGGTGACAAGACCTGCCGCTGCTGTCATCCTTGCGCAGCGGCCATGCTCACCGGTGTCATGTGCAAGATGATGATGATGATGATGATGAAATTTATGAAAATGTAGCCTCTCCTCATGCTTCTGCCGCTGACCTGCCGTTCGATGTGCTCCTGAAGAAAACTCACCATCGCCCTTACTAGCCCCACAGCATATACTCGCAGTGCCAGCCCTTAAACTAAGGATGCTCTGTTATCACCTCCTCAGCCTGCGCCAAACATCACCAGTATTTGCTCCGCAGCGATTAACTCCTGACAATGTTTGTTCCTCATATGCTTATTTGTACCGCCAGGTCAGCCATCCTGATGGAGATGGTCGTGGTTGACGATACTCTCCCACCGCCGTTGATGCTCTTGACGAGGTCCACCATAAGCCCCCCACCCAGTCCTCTCTCCCACCCTACTCCATGTCATTTCACCCTCCACCACATGCGTCGAGAATAAAACACAGAAACCTTCGTCAAACAAAGCAAGTGAAGGCTCCTCCCTAATCCCACGCATCAGCCTGTGACGCCATGGATCACAGCATGGAGCATTCCTCCATCTCCCCCCCTCCCTCTCACAGCCCCTCTGTAGCAGCATTGCGCCTGCCATAGCAGCGCCCGCAGCCAGCCGCACCGCGCCCGCCATCGCCAGCGCTCGCAGCCAGCAACGTCGCGCCTGCCATAGCAGCGCCCGCTCTCGCCAGCGCAGGAGCGCCCGCTATCGCCAGCGCTCACAGCCAGCAGCGTCGCCCACCATAGCTGCACCCACAGCCAGCAGTATCGCACCTGCCAAAGCAGCACCCACAGCCAGCAGCGTCGCGCCTGCCATAGCAGCGCCCACAGCCAGCAGCGCCCACAGCCAGCCGCACCGCGCCCCTGGCCGAGCCTGTTGCTGCTTCCTCTGGTGGGCAGGGCAGGGCAGCTGCACTTGCTGGAAAACCAGTTGCAGCGTCCCTTTGTTGTCCAATGTCTGTATCAAGATGTAATGTACACACATTGTGTCTGAGGCACAAAGCACCTTATTTTCATGCTGAGTGAGTGTCTGGTTGTCTGTTCCAACCCCTTGTTTAACCAGTTAACTCTACTATCCCCTCACCCTCGGTCTGTGTTAATCTCTACTGTCCACTAGGTAGTTCAATGACGAGTAGCTCAGTCTTGTGCTTGCAGTGAAGGTAAGCCACTTCAGTCAGTAGAGATCTTGCGACTTCTCCTACTTCATGTCTCCAGGGTAGTTTGTCGAGCAAATCACACCTTGAGCCCATGGAGGAGATCCAACCTTGGCCAGCATTGGAAGGCAGGAGAGGCTGCAGTTTGTTGTCAGGGGAGCATAAAGGGTAGAGGAGGGACTGGCAATGGGGCAGGACATGCGGGGCAAGTGGCCCAGTTACTGTGTGCCTCATCCTGGCCTGGAGTTGGGCAGTGAGAGGAGGGCTGAGGAGGAGGTGCCAAGGGGTGCAGCTAAGGAGCAGCAGGCATGGGATTAGGGAGATTTGGGGGTGGAGGGTGGTGTTGGTAGGATGAGGGGGTTACAGTAGCCGGGGTTTTCTTTGCTATAAGCACGAAGATTGTTGTTTGGTGCACAATCTGGAAGTGCTTGCATTCCCACTGGGTTTCTGTTGTGAACCAGGGTTTCCACTGCAGGTTGTGATTCCGATCCAGTTCACAGTCTCTTTTTTCTGTCTGTCCATGATGTGCAGAAGTTATCTACCAGGTCCCTCGTTCTCACGGCATCTGATTCGTTCTCTAGCATGATTTGACGGTCCTTCCAGGTTTCATGACTTTTTGCTGTGATTGTGTGCATAAGGGAGGCCCATGCCTGCATGATGCTGTAGGTGTGTTGCTTTCTTTCAAAAGAGCATTGCATTATCTAAGCTTCCATAACATGAAGCATTGCAGGACAGGTGTATTTGAACATGTTAGTCATAAAGGCTGTCCGTTTACTCACGTGCGGGGATGTATCTTCCAACATGAGCAATTTCACGTCCTGTGGTAGGTGCTGGCCTGTCAGATAATGCCAGGCTGCATCTCACCAACGCCAGAGCTGAGTGAGCATAGGGCAATACAAGACAGTGCTCTAGGGTCACCCGCCTTTTGGGAGAGGCTAGGCCACAGTAGGTGCACAGCGGCGATAGTATTCCTTTCCTTTCCAAGTCTGTTCTAGATGTCAGCTTATATTATAATAGAGCCAAATGACTTCTTTACAACACAGGGACCATTGTGGGTATCACCGTAGGCTGTAGAGGCTAGCTGATTGAAGGCTTTTTCTGGCGCCCTCGGGTGACGGGTAACCGTTGCCCGTACCCGACCGTACCCAACTGTAACCGCCAGGTTACAGGTGGGGTTGGGTACCCCTTCTGAAGGGGGAGTTGGGTATGGGCAGGCAAAAAAAATAGAGGCCGTTGTTAGGGCAGGCACAGTTGCCCTTATGGAGATCATGGGCGGGTGGGGGCAGGTACGGGCAGGGGGGGAGCCCTGGTATGGGCGGCTAAAAAGAAAAATAGAACGGGTATAGGCAGGTACGGGTGGCAACAAAAAAAACTGATGTGGGTACAGAGGGTAGAGGTTCCTGTCGGGTAACCGTGGAATACATGGTACCTACCCATGCCAAGCCCCCAACCCAGCCACCCCCCTCCCTCCGACCCCCTCCCGCCACCACAAGTTATAGGCCCAAAATTCTTCTCCCGCTGTGACGAACCGTTTTCTGCAACCACGCGACTTTCTGCGCAAGGCCACTTCGGGGGTTGAATCGGGATGGCCCGATGGATGGCATGGGTGCCCTTGCTTTTCTTGTTTTTCGGAATCGAGGGGATAGTCCCATGACAGTTGGTAGATCGCGCCTTAGCGAGCGCGGAGGATAACTGTTGCCATAGCTTCTTTCTTCTTCTGCTGTGGGAAATGAGAATTTTCGCGCGATCGTCGCACGGGAAAATCTTTTTGAATTTTCAATTGATGTCGAGCCCCCATGGGCTCTCGGAATTTGCTTCGTTCGGAATTTCTTTTTGCAATTAGAATTTAGATTAGGAATTTGGGCACATCTCAATTTCTGCTGCACAACGCTTCTTGCTTGTGCACGCTTTGCCGCGGCAGGATCTGTGCTCTGACTTTTTCCGCGGCTTAATTTTGCGTGCAACTGTAATTTTCGTTTCGGCGGGCGTGATTGCAACTGTAATCCTCTCGTTCTTGATATCTTTTGTGGTGCTCCTGTGCGCGCATACTTCTCCCCCTGACCTACTGGCCTGAACGCTTGCATGACCGGATCGATGTGTGGAGTGTGGCTACGTCCCCCAAGCCACGGCCTGGCCATGCAAACGTAGGCACTTCCTTCTTCCTCCTTCCTCCCCACTCAGGCACAACCCCGAGTATCTCATGCAAGCATGCATGCTATAAATTCTGCAAGCGCGATTAACGCGATTAACTGCATGCCTGCCTGCCTGCGTGCTGCATGTCTGCCTGCCTGTCTGCCATGCCTGCCTCCCTGTCTGTCTCTTTGTCTGTCTGCCTATCTGTTTGTCTGTCTGTCTGCCTGCCTCCCAAGGTTCAGGTCAACACGACACAGGCCCAATCAACATCAACACAGGCCTGGGCGGCAGCTTAAGTAAACCTCACCACACGCGCGGGCCCAGACCCAAGTCAACGGCGGTACAGGGCGAGACCAGGGCCACGTCAACGTCTACCACTGGACCAGGCCTATAAATGCCTGGCACCAAATCATTAATGATGTGTCGAGCTCACATCTGCCGCTACTTCTTCTACTCCCTGCTCAATTCTTTGACCTTCTTCATCTTCAACAGTTCTCTCATTCATCTCTCTCTCTCTCTCTCTCTCTCTCTCTCTCTCTCTCTCTCTCTCTCTCTCTCTCTCTCTCTCTCTCTCTCTCCAGTTCAATTGGGTAGATCGCCATGGTCCATGGAATTACTTCCAGGTCACGAACAAACAAATGGGTTGGCAAGGGGGACGTCGTAAACCCCTTAGTGTAAGGTGGCCCGACGGCAGTCTTTTCAATCGTCGTCGGGATGTTATTGATGGCGTCATTTGCACAGGCTTCAGAAGCCTCCAGAAGCCTCAAGAAGTAGATATAACGTGGCAAAGGAGAACCCGGATCGACTGAGGAGAAGCAAGTATTGCGAAGGTACCTCCGTCAACGCTGATAAGCTCAATGCTCTGCGATTGCAGAAAGAGGGTACAACGCAAGGGTTGGGGGAAGTGGGAAGGCTACAATGCAAAGAAGAGAAAGCCATATAAGTCCATCGTCGAGAAACGTGGACATCAAGGCAGCCGAACAGCCATGGCGAACCCGAGAGATGCGTCGTCGGAGGTGGGAAGGTGAAGATGGCAACAACAGGGAGAACGGGGGTTGCAAGCGACCGTAGCGCTACAAACTTAGCACATGCAGAAGGAGTGATAGCACTGACTACAGAAATGCGAGAGGCCAAAGGAATAAGGAAAGTCTAAGATATAGATGTATTAGACTGGAACGAGAGCGGCCGAGGAGTCCTGTGGGTCATGAAACTCAGAAGGCGATCAAGGTCTATCTCCAGACCCCCTATAAAGAGCTACCAAAGTACCTAGAGTAGTCCTGTGGCGAAATTCGAAAGGTTGTCGGCCACTCACCCGCCATCCTGCCTTCAAAATGTGAGCGCCACCCAAAATACGAGTTTCCAGAACTCAAATTAATCAACGGTGCCTAACTCCAGGCCCCCAGTACGCTGCCAAAGTGCCACACACAGGTCGGTAGCCAATCCGGATGGTTGTAGGTCAGACATGAGCCATCGTACCATCAAATTTTTTTTATTTTTTTTTTTTCACAATACCATCAATTACTATCCCTGGCCTAGTATGGTCTGCCCGGAAAGCCACCCTCCTTGAGAACATATCCTTCTTCCCTTCGCTTGAACCTTCATCTTATTCCCGTCTATCTGACTGCAGTCGATCAATGGAACAGTCTCCCCCACCCAGTGAGACAAGTGGACTCGCAAAGGGGACCAATCCATTCCTCTCCGCCCGCTCTCTAACTTCCCAGACCCATTCCCCCCCTCACCTGGGTGTTTAGTGGAACAACAACAATTTCATCAAAACGGACATATTTTATTTTTTTAACGAAATTGAAACCTCATAAATTTAAGTAGAAATTTTAAGCTTTTGAGGGTCATGGACCAAGCCCTTGAGACCAGACTTAGTGTCGAGGGGGGAAAAGGGTCTGGGAAATCCGATAGTGGCCGTAAAGGGATTGTTGGGTCGATCATAGTCCAGTCATTAAAAGAAAGCCTATAACCCCGATTTAGATCCTCCTCGTCACCTCTCCTTGCTCCTTCCCATTTAACCCTCCCCATCTTCCCCACATGGGCTCTTCCTAGCCAGAATTGGTTGAATCGTCGAATATGTTGAAACATTTTTTTTCGCGAGGATATAAATTGTATTTTTTCCTTACACTGTTCTCATTTTATAATGATATCAGTTTGTATTTGTTGCTTAATTATGTCAGTGAATTTTGGTCCATCTAGCCTAACTCCTTCCATTTCATACGTACATCTTCTTAACCATATTGCCCATAATACCGCTCTCCTACCCGTGTTGTACAAATTTTGTGAGAATTCATCAACAAATTCAAGGGACCAGGCTGTGTAGCACACCGAACATGTTCGGCGCTCCACCGAGCAGCCAAACGTGTTCGGACGCTCGGCCGAGCGGGAACCGAACATGCTCGGCCGAGCGCAAATTAGAGGGTTGTCGAGCCCGTCCTCATGCATGTGTGGTGTGCGGGGTGTGTGTGGGGTGTATGTGGGGTGTCTGGGGGTGCGTGTGTATGGTGTGTGTGTGTATGTATGTTCAGGAGTGATGAGCGATGCCCCCCATGGCCCCCCAACCCCTATATATATATATAAATAAATAAATAATAAATAAAATTAAAATGTTCGGGCTCGGTCCATTTTGGGTTACGTCCGGGCTCGGTACCGAGCATTCGGGCTCGGTTACCGAGCCCGAGCGCGATGCTATGCAGGGACCAGGTTTCAAGAAAACGGGCTTTCCATTCCCATGGCCAATGAATTTCTGTTATCAAATTAGACCAAATATGGACCCACCACCTCCATAGCCAAATTGCCCCAGGACACTGTAGGAATATCTGCTCGATTGTTTCATAAATTAACTTCGAAGGAAACACAGTTCTATAAAAATTACACTAGGGAAGCGCTTTCCCTCCTTGTTCCAATGTCGACCTGTCTATAAGCCAGTCATTTGTAAATAGACACCTATGCTCTATTTGCCATTGTAATGAAGCCATTTTTGCAGGTTTATTTTTTGTCTTACTGAACCATTTTACCTTTCTTAATGATTTTTTATTAACATTAAGATGTTTCATCCATCTTTCCTCTACCTTGTCTTTTAAAAAAATATTAGGGTGAAGCATTCTGTAAGTCGATTTCACTGACAACGTGTGAAGAGCACAAAAATACGTTCTTTCTTTCCTTCTTGTATTAGACCACTTCCAATTGGCAGGATCAAGGGCCAAATAACTTATGGGTGTATTAGGTTTAAACTTTAAAGGCTATCCATTTATCTTTGTCCCTCGATACTCTGATACTAAATACTTGATCTTTTGTCATCCTCCTTATACTATTCTGGTCCTTGATTATAACCATTTGATTACTATCTATTTTATAGGTAGTGAGGAGAGTCTCCCCATTCTACAAAACTTCTACACTACGTAGCACCGTGTTCGCGTTCGGAGGCGAACAAGAACATGTTCGATCGAACGCGAACAAGCGCCCAAAACCCTCCGAACGCGAACATAAAAAATATTTATAAAAAAAAAACAAAATTTCTCAGAAAAATCTTTAAAAAATATATGTTATGTAAAATAACAATAGAAGCAACTTTTGCCTAGGAGTCATGTCCAAATTCGTAGCCAATCATGAGTTAAAAATCAAAAACCGATTTTTTTTTATTTTTTCACGAAAAAAAAAAATGTTCGCCCGAACATGTTCGCAAGCTGTTCGCGCGAACGTGCGAACACGTTCGCCCGAACGTGAAGGGGCCCGATCACGTTCGGCGTGCTATGCGGCTTCTACAATACTACCTAAGATATTTGACTGATCATTTATAGCAACCCAATCTTTTTCTAATAATTGAGGACCTTTTTTTAGAAACCTTACCCAATCCAAAGGCATCCAGTCAAACAAATTTTCTAAAGTTTTCTCCGAATGATGACAATACCTAAGGTGAGCCTGTAATTGTAAAGGGGTAATCCACTTTTTTTTTTCACTGTTCCAGATGTCTTTTAGTCTATAATTGTAAAGGGGTAATCCACTTTTTTTTTTCCACTGTTCCAGATGTCTTTTATTGTAACAATATCATTTTTAACCCACTATGCACAGCGAAGGACACATCCTTGAGGACCTTAGAGAAGACTATTATCAAAGAGTGGCTGTTGACATACCTCTTCTCATCTGTCAGAAGGGTTTCGATCTGTTAATGATAATCTCCTCCATGTTTTGATGAGGTTAGGTCAAAACGAATCATTATGTAAATTTTTTCTTGTCGTCTTCCTATTTTGTGCACTTTGATCCAACGTTCGTTCACTAGTACTCTTGGAATAGTCCAAGACCTATTTTCCAGCCACATCATTGGATCTATGTTGTCAAGTGTCTTCGATGCAAAACGTTTGATCTGTTATCATGCCAACACACTCCAAGGGGTTTGGGGATTAACGACCAGGCGTTTAATCCATTGAATTGATAAAGCCATAGCTTGTAAAGAAGGATCAATGATGCCCGACCCTCCTCTAGCCTTAGGTTGTATCACTGATTGCCACGCTACCTTGCTAATTACCTTATCGAGCTCATGATTTTCTCTCCATAAAAAGGTTGATAGTTGACGTTGCAGAGTCTTTAACACTTTCTTATCTAACACCCATATTGCTTATTTATATCAGATCGAGGCTAAAACCATATTATTAATCATCAGAGTACGACCAAAGAAAGAAGTTTGTTTACCCTTTCACAGTTTCAGCTTAGCATATACTTGTTTGCTATGCACTCATCGTTAATTGATGGTTTTCCTACTTCTGAAAGGGAGATACTCAATACCCTAATTGGAGTATCCAAGGAAAGTCATTTTACTTGGGGAAGTTCAGGGGCCCTTACTCGTTGATGATGAATCCACCAACCCATCATTTTATTACCCCAATTCACCCTCGTGTCAGTCAGTCTACAAAATTTATCCATCAGACTGCTTATTGCTTCCAAATTCATTTTATGTGTTTCTACCATCAAGGACAAATCATCAGCAAAGAGAGAGCAAACAGGAAAGACTTCCTTTGGAATAGATGACACTTCAATTCTTTTGATATCCTTATGTTGTCTGAGGTTAACTGCTAAGGCCTCCATGATTATGACAAAAAGAAATGGGGTAATTGGGTCCCCCTACCTAACTTATCTTTGTAAGGAGATTGGGGGGCCTACATTACCATTTACCATCACCCTGGTTGTAGCATTCCTATGCAGTATTTTCACCCACCTTCTAAAGTTTGGACCGAAGTTAAATTTTTCTAAACATTTATCTACAAATAACCARTCCACATGGTCATAAGCCTGTCTCTTATACACATCTAGATGTGTATAAGAGCATGGTCATAAGCTTTCTCAAAATCTATAAATATGAAGGTTGCATTATGTTTAGATTGACGTGATATCCTAATCAACTCATTAACTAATAATATGTTATCTTGGATATTCCTACTTGTAATAAACCCTGTTTGCTGTCTCTTATACACATCTAGATGTGTATAAGAGACAGGTATTCCTATGCAGTATTTTTACCCACCTTCTAAAATTTGGACCAAAGTTAAATTTTTCTAAACATTTATCTAGAAATAACCAATCCACATGATCATAAGCTTTCTCAAAATCTATAAATATGAAGGTTGCATTATGTTTAGATTGACGTAATATCCTAATCAACTCATTAACTAATAATATGTTATTTTGGATGTTCCTACCTGTAATAAACCTTGTCTGCGCTGGATGAATAATTTCAACAATGACCTTGGTTAGTCTATTAGCTAGAGCTTTCGCCATCAATTTATAGACCACTGTCAAGAGGTTAATAGGGTGATAGTTACGAATGTTAGTTTTATCCCCATTTTTATAAAGAAGAGTTAATACTCCTTGGCCCACAAATTCTCTCATTTGTCCTGAGGTCCAAACTGCCTGATAAAAATCCACAAGGTCTGGGGGGAAATCGATTTGGAACATTTGTGGGTTGGCACTGGTACCGCCCCTTATTCTGGACCTGCTGCCAGCAGGAGGAACGAAACGGGTTGTAGCTCACTAGTTTTCACTCGTGCAGGCGTGAGACTTTCTGATGTTGCATTGGTGACAGGACTTCAATGCCTCCCGTTTCTCACGGGGAGTCGATCAGATACTGCCGAGATTCTTTTTTTTTTTTTCTATTGCAACAACGGAAATAGAAAAAAACGGCCTTCTAGGCGACAACCTTCAATTTCATGAGTACATGGCAAGGATTCAAGAAGGATACATTCTTGACTCTTGAGAGAGTTCTTTCTTGAGTCACATGAGATACAGCTGAGTTTTTTTTTTTTTTTTTTTTTTTAAGTTGCAAGAAGAAAAAAAAAGACAAAAAAGGTGGTTCCACGTCCTCCTTCCTCTTCACGAGTATCTGCCCACAACTGAGGGAGAGTACAGTCTGGAGGTAGTGGTTCCCTTTGGGGCACGCGAGATACAACCCTGATTTTTTTTATTTTTTTTTTTTCAGCAAAAAAAAAAAAAAAACGGGAAAGAATGGTTTTAGATTCATGGCAGGAACTTAAATGCTCCCACAATTGGGAGGATACATTCATTTTGGGAAAGTGCCTAAAACATTCATTTTGTGTCAGACACTTGGATGCTCCCCGTTTCTCACAGGGAGCCAGCCGAGAAACTGCCAGGATTCTCTCTTCCGTGGAAAAAAAGAAAAGGAAAGCAATGAAAACGACATTGGCTTTAGGGTGAAACTGCATCCAGATACATATGTTGAAGTGCTATCATGAAAATGCTCTGCTAACTGTACTTTTCTTTTATTCTTTTTTTTTGTCCTTTTCCATTTCACATCCTTGCAAGTTTCTTTTCTCTCTTTCTTTTATGGCATTGCACACAGGGACGTGCATGTTTCCACAAGCACGGAAATCCAAGAGGACATACTGGAGTCCATGGGCAGTTTGCCCTGGGCCCGCCACTTTCCTCCCCCATAGCGCTTCCAACCCTCCCGAGCCCCTAAGAATGAGGCCCGCGGCCGATGTATGACCCAAGTACTGGTGGTTTAAGACCATATTTTCCAAAACAAAGTTGTGCCGCCGCGTGGGAGCCTTTGCTTCTTCCTTTCTGATATTTATGAAATTCTGTACGTGGGGTTGGTCAACGGGCAGGATCTGCGCATCGCATATACCAGTATGACCACCTGATCAGGGGCTTTGCCCGCTGATTATAGATACAGAGCACGATTGCATTGCTGGAGTTTATCTGGATGAAGAGTTGGAGACAAAGGAAGAGAGTGCATCGATAAACGTAAACTTCCGGGAGACAGTTGGACTTCATTCTGCAATCGGTATCGTCCACCGTCGCTGACAATGGACTTTAAGCTGTGAGCGGGGTTGTCCACTGTTGCCTTTGCTCCTACTTCGGGCGTGGTGTTGCTCAAGATTTTCCGATTTCGGATGCGTGGACAGATCATCGACAGTGTTCTCCTAAATTGCAAGCGTTACGTTGTGTGTTGTGAGTATAGATTACCAGTTATTAGGGTTGACGTTTAAGGGTAGTTATTAGTAACTTATTACAATCATGTTTTTGAATAGGGTTGGGATTCTTATAGAGTTTTCTTTCGTTAAATTCACTAGCGGGTGAAATTAATCGTTGTCATTTGTGGCGAGATCTTGGCATGTGGTGTATTGTTGATCCGTTGATTTCGCCCATGCAGGATTAGTGCCATGTCACCCCTTGTTAGGTTTGGTGTTTATCACTCTCCTGTATCTGGTAGCTTGTCTTTTAGTTGGAGATAGTAATTACAAGTACTTGGGGTATAGAGTTGGAATTTTGTGAATGATTGGTCAACTGTGTCCCTCAGAGAGTAGGATGAGAATATTGGCTTATCTTGGTGTTGGAATTTGTTGGTTTTGTCTACTTACCTTGGATTTTGCTATATTAGGGGTATATAATGCTGGCGGGCTGGTGACGGGGTAGATTAGGATTTGATCTTTTTGGATAATGGGGTTGTGAATTTTGTTTTGGAGCTGTACTTGGGGTGGGCTGTTGCAATTTCCTTTTGGGTTGCAGTAGGGATAGGCTTGGCCGGGAGTGCCTTGCTTAGCCCATTTGGCCGCAACAAATGATGTGAGGGACGCCGGGTCCATTTCCCGGCTTTCTTGTATTAAAAAAAAACAAGGCCCTTTTTTTTTCTTTTTTCTTTTTTTAATACATCGTGGTCGGGCGTGGGGGAGGTGCGCTTTTTTCCACTGTTTTTCCTAAAAGAACTGCGGCTGTGTGAGGTTTGAGTTTTCAAAGGGCAACAAAAACAACAAATGCAGTTTGTCACATCGAGTTCCAAATGGGCAAAAATTGGAAAAAAAGCAAAAATAGCTTCTTTTTTTTTTTTTTTTTTTGCTTTTTGCCCTTTTTTAACTCACACCCTCTACACACCACAATCCCCGATGTTGCCATTACCACATCCAGGGCTGCTAGAAAGTACCAGGCCTGTTTTACTGCCTTTTCGAACGTAACAGATAACGGACCTGTAATTATGTGTTACTTTTGCCTATTCCAAACTCATTTTTCGTTTGAAATTCTTTCTTGGACTGAAGTCTGGGTGGACCTGGGCACGGACTAGGAAGATAATACGTTAAGTTGGCAGAATCTTTCCGGTGAGAGGACAAATGCGCGACTCATATACAGCTGCGGCTTTCAGAAGTACTGGTGGTTTAGTGAAGGGAACCTTACCAACTGGCTTAGCTCAGTTGGTACACCAATGAACTGTTGAGACACAGGCCTGAGTTGCCTGACCTCCAATCCAGACGGAACCAGATGAATAAAATCGTCCTTAAAAAAAAAGAAAAAGGAAACAAGAAGTGAATCTTTATTGTAATACAAGGCAGGAAACAGGGCGGGGGGGGGTTGCTTTTTTTTTTTCTTTTTTTTTTTTTGAAGAAAAAAGCTCCATCTATTGGTGGGCTAAGTTTTTTTATAGCTTCTTTTACTCCAGGGCAAAGGCCAATTCCTCAACATTTTCATCTGGCCCATCAACAGTGCAGGCCTGTCTTAAACCACCAGTACACAGTTCCAGCCTTGCTGAAAAGAAACTTGCCGGCCATCCGAAAAAGTCAGGGCCGGGCTGCGGTTGATAAATTCCATCGGTGATCTTTGTCACGTTTCGACCTCTGAAAGGGGCCCACGCCCTATGTATGGCGTGTACTGGTGCTGCTGCTTCTGATCAATTTCAGGCGATCCTTCTTGTTTTTTTTTTGTTTTTTTTTTTTGAAAGAATCACCCGCGATGTGGGACAACTGGTCTGGGCTCACTCAACCGTCCCTCCAGCCATCTGGGAATAGGATGAGGGTTGTAGACGTATTGTGTATCCTTTTTATTTATTTTTTGTTTTTCTTAAGCCCAGGTTGTTGTAGAGGTGAGATACTAGACAGATGACAGTCACCACAGTACTCTGGCTCTTTTGGTAATCTGAACAATGAACGTGCGGCCGGTTCTCAAGAAAAGAAACAACAAAAGAGAAAGAAAGAGGGCCTCACCACATGGCACGCGAAACGAAAAATTTCACGAGCTTGTTTCGTGTTCACACCGCCACATGAGTCTCAATGGCGAAAAAACACTCGCGAGGTGTCAGGTCCTTGTCCGAAAGAAGAGGAAACTGTGGTTCGTGAGGAGGTTGCTGCCGCCCGCCTGCAGCAACTTGAATTTCATGTGTCCTTCCAAGGACCCATGAGCCGCCCGCCAACTCCCACGCACCCTCGTGGGTGCGTCCAAGGCGGTCGATTGTCTTTGGTTACTTCTGCAATTGATCAAGACTTGTTGTTTTTTTTCTTTCGGGAAACTGCGGCTGTGACACACTTTTAGTTTGAAATAGGCAAGGAAAGACAAAGTGGCGCTGGTGTCATGGTACGAGTTCCGAAATGGGGAAGTTCAGCGGGGGTCTGAAACTGCACCAGTCATTACCCGCAGTGGCTCTTGGCAGATTTAGGGGGGTCACCTTTTTGGCGCCATTTCGGGAAGTTCAACTGCTAAAATTCAAAATTGCCTATTCTGAACGTTGGGTGTGACTTCAATGTACTTGCCCCTTTTTGTTTTTGTTTTTCCACACTCACGGGTTTTCGTTTCGAGTGCACCGTGTGGCGATGGAGCAGAATATGAAGAAAAAAAACAAACTTGCGCCCTTGTGAACTCTCGCAAAATTATTTTTTCCTTTCGTTTTGGATGCCGTGTGGCGAGGCCCAGAAAAGGAATGAACTCAGGCATCATGCAAGTGCAAGTCAACCATCAAACAAAATATAAGATATAACCGAATTTAAAAAAACAAACCATCTCATTTAGAAGTTATTTATCAAACATTGATGGCTGTTTTGTTATATGAACCTCAACAAATTCAATTTCCATACCATAAAAAAAAAAAAAAAAAAAAAAAAAAAAAAAGATTTAGATGTTTTGAATTAAAGGCAACCAACCGTCAGGTCAGGCGGCCAATAAGACACTTTTTTGTTGGTTTCTTGCCCTTCTTCTACCCTGCCCCACCCCCTCTCCCCGCTCCCCGGCCCCATTTCTCTGGTTCTGATTTGTGCACCTCATCCCTTCCGTTTTCACTCCTGATTCAAGCCTTTGTGCACGTCATGTCTTCCTCACGGGTTGAAAACAATCCTTCCTTGTTAAGAAAAAAAAGTGTCCCTCTATTTAATATCGTAACGGTTTCCCATGGGACACGAGCTGTCCTTTTCAATGCCTTAAATGGTGGGTAATGACTGGTGGCTTCCAGGCAACCACCAGTTGTTCCCAGCCGATGTTTTTTTGAATCCCGACACAGATTTTGCCCGGCCCTAAGAAATCCCAGGGGTCTGGTCCCACCTACTGTTGTTGAGTTTAGAAAACCTAACGGTGTGACGCCATTTCAACATTAATAAAAATTATAAATAAATTTGAAACAAGAAATTAAAAAACTGAAAAAAAATGCTCGAAACAGCTTTTCTCCTTATTTTTAATAACATAACTCGGAGAAATGAAACATGTCTGGAACAGTCGGAGTGAATGCCTCCGTGAAAAAGGGATACTCTCCGTGGTGAGGGGACAGGAGGTCACCATTTGTAAAATGGACAGGGACAACGTGGATGGCCAAATGCATTCATTGCCCAAAGAAGGAAACGAGTTTGATGCCAGACAGCCAAACACAGCTATTAGAGTTCCTCCGTTTCAGGATGCAATGATGTCTAAGAAACCAAAAAAAAGGAAAGGCACTGCAGTTGAGAAATGTACCCCACCCTCGGTAGGGTAGTTTTCTCAATGGAAAATGGTTTCCCGCCCAAACCAAAAGGGCCAAAGCATACTACAAAACGGATTTCACGTCCAAGGAAAATTCTTTTTTTTTTTTTTTTTTTTTTTTCGAGATCCAAGGAAAATTCTACAAAATGACAAAATCTAATAGGTTATTCTCCTGTACTTCGGTACCATTAGATCGCAATTCATCGACGGCACAGCTCCGTCCCACCATGCCACACATGATGGAAAGCTCAGCGTCGAGAAAACTCAACGCTGTAGGTGGGACCAGACCCCAGAGGTCGCCCAATTTGCCTGGCCCTGCCAGCCTACTTCGAACAGGCACTTGTGACGTTCTTCAAAAAAAAAAAAAAAAAAAAAAAA
>BFEA01000276.1:534956-554381 GCA_003427395.1 Chara braunii
AATTTTTTTTTTTTTGGTAATATTTGAAGTCTATTTTCCTTTAAAAATGGTGCCACAGCCTCCCCATTTTTCTTGTAGGGGCGTAGCGGCGTAGCCCCTAACGTTATTGCATTGCAAGCCTTGAAATCATGATCTGTTTGCGTTCAGCTCCATGTGTGTACTATGATTTTGTTGTTTTTTTTGTTTTTAAACAGCAATTCTTTTAAGCCCAACCAATTTGATTATGACTAAACCACATGGGCTGGGTAGAAACCTTCCCAAAAAAAAAAAGCATCTTTGTAGATGACCTCATCGGGAGTGTATTTTCCCTTCAGCCAACTCTTCCCTTGAACGGCCTTAGATTTAAAAAAAAAAAAAATTTGCTTTTTGTTTTGGCCAAAAAAGAGGAGCATATTACTGTGGACCATGTAATTGCGGAGTGAAGAGACAAAGGGCCTGGCTGCACTACTCTCTAAATGTGCAAAACGAGAGTGAATCTTCCGCAAGAATATGGAAAGATACACAGCCGGGCGTTTTGTTTTTTGTGCATGTGGAGAGTAGGTGCAGCGAGGCCCAAAGAAAAGGCAAGGGAAAAACAAGATCATCAGTCAGCTGATACCCAACTTCTACATGTCACTGCTGTTGGAATATTCCAACCCTCTTTGTTTTTTTTGTTTTTTTTTTAGTGTTTATGGCGGCCCTATGATTGCTGCAAGCTTCTATGAACTCAAGCTGAATCATTATTGACACATTTATGATATTTTTTAATTATCATTGACATCTTCCATTTGATGTACGACAATCTGCATAGCATCGCGTTCGGGCTCGGTGACCGAACCCGAACGCTCGGTACCGAGCCCGTACGTGGCCCAAAATCGACCGAGCACAATTATTTTATTTTATTTTTATAAATATATATAGGGGTTGGGGGGCCCATGGGGGCATTGCTCATCACTCCTGAACACACACACACACACCACACACACCACACACACCCCACACACCACACACACAAGAGGACGCGTTCGGCAGCCCCCTGATTTGCGCTCGGCCGAACATGTTCGGTTCCCGGTCGGCTGAGCGTCCGAACATGTTCGGCTGCTTGGTGGGGCGCCGGACATGTTCGGTGTGCTACACAGATGACAATTTTTAAGTCTACATTAATGTCAATGATAATTCCAGTGCACAACTGGTGGGGCTCCACTTGTGCCCAGGGGCCAAGTCCCACTACCAGCGTTGAGTCTCCTCAAAGCCGGAATCTGGACATGTTTGAGGAGATGTGCAGAAATCGCATTGAGTTTCCTCAACCGCACATCTCCACAAACACGTCCAGATTCAGGCGTTGAGGAAACTCAACGCTGCTACTTGAACTTGTCCACAGGATCCTAAGGATTCTGATCAGCTCCCAATGCAAAAGCTGTCGAAGAGACGATGGCATGCTATTGCTACTCAAATGAAAGAGATTGAAAGAATACGGCAAGGGGGGAGGACGAAGAAGAAGAAGAAGAAGAAGAAGAAGAGGAGGAGGAGGAGGAGGAGGAGGAGGAGGAAGAAGAAGATAACCACAAGTCAGAACCGATGTCCTATCTCCGTCATCCTGCCTACATAATCTCCCCTCCATCATTCCTGCCATTATCTTATTATGAACAATAAAGAACCGTTTTTTTTTTTTTTTTCAAGCGAGAGAGAGAGAGAGCCAACTAGGGGGGGTGGTAAGAGCACCTTCTCCTAGTACGTCTGCTGCCAGCTGCTCAATCTATCGGTGTGAAGCTTCATCTGCTGGAAACTGGGTCCAGCGTCCCATTGGACATTTGAGCATTTTGAAATGATGTGCAGAATTGAGTATAAAGATGTCGTCCGTACCTCTTCACCCTGCTGTAGGGCGATAGATCTACGGTTGTTATCCTGGTACAGTGCAGTCTGACCTCTGCCCCATCTCCCTCCTGTTGGTCGTTCCCTGGAGTGCGGGACCTCCCAAAGCCCTAAGCCCTAGACCCTTGTTGTGACCCCATCTGTTCTGATCCCACCGTCCTGCCCACAGACCTGAGCGCTGAACCCTCTGATACTAAACCAAACCAGCTCCATCAAAACGTCCATATTTCATTTTTAAAACGAAATTGAAACCTCATAAATTGGCCCGATTTAGGTCGACATTTCAAGCTCCAGAGGGTACGGTGTTCTGAAAACGCCGTACCCCCTAGATGCCAGCTAAGACCAGATACATCCAGGGGGTCTTAAGACGCCGGACCCTCAAAAGCTTAAAATTTCCACCTAAATTTATGAGGTTTCAATTTCGTTAAAAAAATAAAATATGTCCGTTTTGATGAAATTGTTGTTGTTCCACTAAACACCCAGGTGAGGGGGGTAAAGGGTCTGGGAAGTCAGAGAGCGGGCGGAGAGGAATGGATTGGTTCCCTTTGCGAGTCCACTTGTCTCACAGGGTGGGGGAGACTGTTCCATTGATTGACTGCAGTCAGATACACGGGAATAAGATGAAGGTTCAAGCGAAGGGAAGAAGGATATGTTCTCAAGGAGGGTGGCTTTCCGGGCAGACCATACTAGGCCAGGGATAGTAATTGATGATATTGTGAAAAACAACAACAAAAAAAAAAATGATGGTACGATGGCTCATTTCTGACCTACAGCCGTCCGGATTGGCTATCGGCCTATGTGTGGCACTTTGGCAGCGTACTGGGGGCCTGGAGTTAGGCGCCGTTGATTAGTTTGAGTTCTGGAAACTCGTATTTTGGGTGACGCTCACATTTTGAAGGCAGGATGGCGGGTACGTGGCCCACAACCTTTCGAATTTCGCCACAGGACTACTCTAGGTACTTTGGTAGCTCTTTATAGGGGGTCTGGAGACAGACCCTGATCGCCTTCTGAGTTTCATGACCCACAAGACTCCTCGGCCGCGCTCGTTCCAGTCTAATACATCTTTATCTTAGGCTTTCCCTATTCCGTTGGCCTCTCGCATTTCTGTAGTCAGTGCTATCACTCCTGCGTGTGCTAAGTCTGTAGTGCTACTGTCGCTTGCAAACCCCGTTCTCCCTGTTGTTGCCATCTTCACCTTCCCACCTCCGACGACGCACCTCTCGGGTTCGCCATGGCTGCTGGGCTGCCCTGATGTCCACGTTTCTCGACGATGGACTTATATGGCTTTCTCCTCTCTGCATTGTAGCCTTCCCACTTCCCCCAACCCCTGCGTTGTACCCTCTTTCTGCAATCGCGGAGCATTGAGCCTATCAGTGTTGACGGAGGTACCTTCGCAATAATTACTCAGAGTTCTCCTCAGTCGATCCGGGTTCTCCTTTGCCACATTATATCTACTTCTGGAGGCTTCTGGAGGCTTCTGAAGCTAAGTTCCTCTTCCTTGCGCCTCACCCCTAATACCGCTGTCGTCTTCTTGAATAAGCTATTTATTTTTAGACTGGTTGTAGCTGTCCCCATTTCGTTCCCATACGATCGCCCCTGAAGATGATCAGTTATCGGCGTTGGTCAAAACATGTCATGCACGACCGATTCAAGGTTGCGGTCAGGTTAGTTGGGCATCTCCGGATGCTACCTAGCAGGCCTACCTATCTGCTGCTTTACTTGTGCTTCATGTTCTATCCGTAATACATGATTCGCTTGGGCTTCGAAAGACGATGGCGCGCTCCTCTCCCGTTCCATGCCTCCATTCTCTCTTGCGCTCTGTTTTTTCTTCTCCCTCTTCTCCTCCTTCATCTCCTTCACCTCCTTCTGCTTTGCCTTTTTCTTTCTGTTTTTTCCCTTTTTCACCTTCTTTTACTCCCGTTTATCTTTCGTTCTCCCTTTCTTTGCTTTTGTCTCTTCCTCCCTCCTTTTTTTCTTCTTCTTCTTCTCCCCCTTCCCCTTTCCCATCCACCCTCTACTGCGTCCTACTCTCCCTTCCACTCTCTTGATTCTTTGGGTATTTCCCTTTATCTCGATTCTGTGTTAAATACATTTGGTGTACCTATCTCTTCAGAATGGAATGGTTGCAACTTGTTATCTGGTTGTTTGACTTGCTTATCTTCTGGCGGCGGGTTCTCTGCATGTTTGTCAAATTTTCATATGGTACCCTTAGATATGCTACTGCTAAATGCAGAAGAGATCATGAGTTCAGGAGGCGTTGACATGATAGAAGAGAGCACCCTTACTCATTCTTTCCGCTCACTCTTTAAGTTGTGGCCAAGTAACTTCGGTTACTCACTCTTGCTATACAGTCGTGAAAGACAAGGTGGTACTCCCTGATGAAGTCCCGTTGAGATTCCCATAATGAATGCAAGAGTCATAATCAAATGCCCAGTCGCCCCCCCTTGCAGCCAGCAAAAGAAGCAACCCAAACGGGTGCTAGGGGTGCTGATAAGAGCAGGCACCACTACTACTGTCGGGGAGGTTCCATCTATCGGTGGGAAGCAGCACCTGCTGGAAAACGGGTCCATCGTCCCTTTTCAACAGAATAGACATTCCTACGAGTATTTCACAAGTAACCAAATGAACCTGCCAGACCCCAAGGATCCAGAACCCATCCAACATTGCCTGCCTGGGGGCCCACCACTTAGCCCTCATCCTCTTTATCTGGTCTCTAACCCACTCGTGTCCCCCACTGCCTACTCCTGCCCGTACCCAGACCCCCMCCYCCCYCCTCTAACATTTWCCCSCYMCCCCCCCCCCCCCCCMYMCCATTCCATCTCCACCAGGGCCAGCGGCGGTGGTGGGAAGAAATCGACAAAGTCTGGGAGTGGTCGGGGCGGGATGGACGGCTCAATCTTACATTGACCTGTTTAATGCCATACTCGCTGTACGAACGATTCTTTCTCTTTTCTTCTTCTTCTTCTTCTTTTTAAACCCAAACAGAGCCATAGGGCTCTGGCTCCTTGTCCATTCTGGGGAGCGTCAGTCCGGTTCCTATTCCACCGGCAAGTCAAGCTGCATACAAGGATTACACAATCCAACGCTTCTCTCCATTATGGCTGAGAGATCCGAAAGGGCGGCATTGATTACTTCCCTTTGGAAGGATGTACCACCCCTCACCCCTGCCTCAGTTAGCTCACCCATTCTGTGGAGCTACTGTTCAAACCTTCTGTAGTCGAACTATGAACGCCGCTCCCACTTCTCAGCCGGACCCCTCCCCCTATGAGCTTACCCATTGACAAGACCTGGTCTCCATCTTGTAGATTCATTGGAATCCCCCAACTTGGACTGACCGCGAACTGTGTGCCCCTTAACTGTTGTTCCTTCTAGGCGAGCCAGCCCCACCTAATCAGAGGCTAAGATCACCCCACCGCTGGGCACCATACTGTTATGTGTTGAGCGAGCCTCCCTTGAGGAGCTCGTGGTCTGTTGCTTCTCGTGTTTGTGAGTGCCAGCCATCCACATTTGAGCAGATTCCCCTCCCGCACCCCCAGTTTCCCGTTGCCCAGCATCTCTTTTATGAATTTGTCCACTATGTCCACTATCATGTCCTGCCGCTTTGCGCCTAGGAACTATTCATTCGTCGAAGCACACTCCACGCTTCTCTCTGTTATGGTTGAGAGATCCTGAGAGTGTGGCAATGATGGCTTCCATGGCATGAAAAGGATTAACCCCTGCTCCCCATGGCAATGATGGCTTCCATGGCGTAAAAAGGATTAACCCCTGACAGATCCTAAGAAAAGAACTGCGCCTTTCTCCTCAAAAAAGATAAGCTAAGAGTGAGAGTCGTCAACGGAGCCGCGGAGCATAGCGCGAGAGCGCTAACCGGTCTGGCCGGCGAGGCCCGGTCACACACCGGTTGACTTCCTCGGAAATCCCGAGGAAGACCCGGGTAGGTATCCATCATCACCGCAGGAGTGGCGAAAGGGAAGGCGCTCACGTGGATATCTAGAACCAGGGACGTCCTTGTGCACGAGCACGAGGCGACCAAGGCGGCATACTTCAGCAAGGGAAACAGGACTAACAAGCAGCCACAACTCGCGTGAAGATGGCGGCGAAAGGGGATCTGCAACGACAGGTGGACGAGTGGTTGTTGATTCTGGAGGAGTGGCGGCAGCAGCTGACGGAGCTCGTGCGGGTATTGTCCTGGCTAGCAAACCAACCATCCGAGGTTCATGGGGGGTGGATCTCGTTGGTATCAAGGCGGGAGGACACCTCCCAGCCGATGTTGGATATCATCTGGATATTGGAGGAGGGGCCGGATCCTCGACTGGATGATATCATGGACTGGGGATGATATCATGGACTGGGAGCAGTCACAAGGGCTCATGCAGGGATGCTACGGTCTCTTCAGTGAGGGACGAGTGCTGTCCGATGACTGTTGAAACAATGGCAGTGGTGGTGACAGGAGAAGGGCCCCGGAAGAACCACATCATCTCCAACCTCTGCAAGGTCAGATCATGGCGACAGCCGGTGATCTTCCGCTACCAGCAGCACTGACGTCATCGACAGCAGCGAAGACAGAGACAACAGCAGCAACAACAACAATGGCAACAACAACAACGACAACAACGACAACAACAACAACAGCAACAGCAACAGCATCGACGACGACAACACCATCAACAACAATACCACCGACAATAAAAGCGACAAGGGCTGTTCCTCTCGGAGCGCCGCGAGTTCTGGAAACAGAGACGCTCAGTGTACAAGAAAAAAAAAATTAAAAAAAATACAGGGCCGTGCTGGAGTCTCATCCTACGAGATCAGATTCACTTGGGGCCTACCTGCCCATCTATGAATTTTCGTCAAGAACATGGAAATATAGGGCCTCGCTCCACTACTCTCGACATGTGCGAAACGAGAGTGAATCTTCCGCTAGAAYATGGAAAGATGCACTGCCATGATTGYTGTCTTTTGTGCATGTCGAGAGAGTGGAGCAAGGCCCGCACACTGAAGATTCATGGCCCTTTTTTCTTCTTTTTTTCTGAAAATTGAGAAACTGTCCAAAAGAAAAAGGGAAAAAATACAAGAAAGATCCACTGCCTCAATTTTTGTCTTTTGCGGTTGCTGCTGACAGTGGTGAGTGCTGGAGCCATGCCTTTCGTCCTACGAGATTTTCCAGGGCCCACGCTGTACTAGTTTCCACATTACCAAAATGGGAATGGATTTTACGCTGGAACATTGAAGGATACAGAGAAGATCAGCGTGGCGCTGCTGAAGAATGATGACTTCTGGCAATAGAGCCATTCACGGCTCTCTGACTGTGAGCCCGTCATCCGCGCCTTYGCCTGCTCCTCTGGCAKGAGCAGCCACCCTATGGGAAAAAAAGAAACGTAGGACATARAAAGGAAAATGKRAAAAAAGAAAAAAAGAAAACAAGGGAGGGGAAAAAAATTCAAAAAAACAAAAACCAGCACAGAAGTACCGGTCGCCAGCGTTGAAGGACCGGTTGGCCCCATATTGCGACCACTTACAAGCTGCCTTCCCATAAGACAAAGAGGTTCGGTAGCTTGCCGACAACAAGGTTTGGGAAGGCTGCTTCGGGGGTACTGGTGGTTTAAGTGGGTTTTCCCACACTTGGGAAAAAAAAAAAAGGGAGTGCCCCCCCGTACCTTCACGAAGAGGCTCTCACCCTTACGCCACTACCTTGCATGTGCTCTCCAGTGTCTGAAAGAAAAAGGCGGCAAACACCATTCTTCCCAATGGCCAAGAGATTGTACCAAGTGACCAAATGGCCCACTTCACTTGAGTGCTCCTCCACCCATTTTATTTTGCCTCTCTCTTCTAATCTTCTAACTTAGAAAAGAGGTGAAGAGATTACGGCCCGCTCCACACACTCGAGTGATCCACAACCCGTTTCTTTTTAAACACCGTCAGCTTTAGAAGTTCTAAGAAAATACCTGAACAACGCGCTTCATCTGCACTGCAAACTACTGCAAAAAATTTTCAATCATCCGGATTCGTCACATAATAAATGAGCAGTACAGTGATCACATGATTCAAATCCCATTTCTAACACTATTTTATTCCCCAGTCCTGACCAACCAACGGTAACCCTCGATATTTCCATAACATAAGGCACACTCTGAGGCAGGCCAGGCTTCACACAAAGACTCCAAGAAGAATCTGGGCTTGGTAGGATCTGTGGGGAGAGCTGTTGGGTCATGAAACTTCCGTCAAGAAACGAAAAACAATTCTGCGAAAATGATTGACAAAACGCAGCCTGATTGACAGTCTGAAACCAATTTTTAAGGATGATACCAGCCTCCGAGGCAGGGAGACGTTCCCGGGGGGGGGTAGGGGGCCAGGGGGGATGGATGGGAGGGGGTGCATTTTGGCACCTACATTTTTTCCTTCCTGGACCGCCTTCCATACCGAAATCCCGATCGTAAATGTGGGCCCCCAGAATCCCAATGAGACCTTTTTTGGAAATTTTCCCTGAACGGAAACGCGGCCCTCTAGATTCCCAATAAGTTTTTTGCTTCTGCCAGATGATGCGGTGATTGTCCAAAACTTCAAGTCAAATGCAGATGAAAATAAATTAAATATCCTACAGAAGGAGGCTGAGCTGACCAGGTACTGAATGGACGAGAGATTCTGGATTTGGTCACATAAACAATTTCACCGGTTAGTTCGCGTTAGATCATGTACTGAAAGGACTACTGTCTTCACCCGAATAGAACGCCCCCGGTCATTATCGCTGCATCTAGACTGAAAGATGCCTCAAATGCAGCTATAATGACCGTACGTTGTATTCGGGGGAAGTAGGAAGAGATTCTGGATTTATCAGATGGACGATTTTACCGATTAGTTCGTCTCAGATCTACGTTAACCTGCCTTGTTTGACTCCTTGACGTCTTCTCTTGCCTAGGGGATTCACCGCGCTACTTTCTCATCCATAGATCCAAGAATTTCACCTCTGACAATGGAATACGAATGCCCCCAACCGTCTTTATCAGTAATTATTGCTTACTCCAATCTGCAAGGAACATGAGCGAGAGCGATAGACAGAATTGAAGAATTCCAAATTGCAAAATCACGCTGCAGTCCAGATAGTCGTGTACCAAGCAGAAAGCACAATGCACTGAGTTATCCGCCAAATAAGAGCAATACAATGAACTCAAATGTCAATGTCGACACTCTCTCACCACACCAGCATAGTATTCAATGTCTCTCTTCTCGATTGTCGCTCAGCGCCCAGCCCATCTACTCAGCACCTATACCTGTCTCTTATACACATCTGTCGACACTCTCTCACCACACCAGCATAGTATTCAATGTCTCTCTTCTCGATTGTCGCTCAGCGCCCAGCCCATCTACTCAGCACCTATACTAGCCTACACTACGTTCATGCAAAGGAATCACTTCGATGCCGAAGACCAATGTACATGACGACGTCGCCAATGCAGACTGCCAGCATACACCAGGTACGTGTCTCTCTCTCCTCTCACTTCACCCCTTGACTTCCCACAGTGTGCATCCCCAACACCCAAAGACCACTGTCATCATCACCAGCCTCCGCTGAGCAAGCCCGGCTATGGCTGCTCAGCGCCCGCCGCACCAGCAGCGCCCAACACCACAATGTGCCTGTGTGCACCTCTTCCAGCCCTTGGCCTACCAGCGGCCTCCAGCGCTCAAACCAGCAGCGCTGCCGCCAGCAAGCACATGGCCAGAATGAGCTCTGGCTGCAGTGCTCACTTTCCTTTATGGAAAGTGAGCTCTGCTTTGTCGAGCTCTGGGCCTGGCTGGACGAGTTTCCAGTAGCTTCCAGTCGGGGCCCAGCGTCTGCGCCCAGGCCCCCAGTTGCTGTTACGTGCCTGGGCCCTTTACAGTTGGGGACGCCCAGATAGCCCACGAGGCTACAAGTGTTTGCCGCGATCTCATGGGCTGCTGGCCAGTGTGTGACGAAGATGCTGCATTCTCATTGGCCCACGGTCGTTCTGTGATGTGTCGGCCTCCGGTGGCTCACGCCCAGGATCTCAACTGTATGTGCCCTGGGCTCAACTGCCTCTCGAGCTGCTGCTTCCGGAAGAAGCCAGGGATAGGCTCACGTTACCCTGTAACCAACTGGCGTGCTGCAACGGTCTGATACCTCACATGCAGAATTGACAAAAATACGCCTCTCGTAAATATTCTGGCCCGCCGTCGCTTAGGGCGGTCACAAGTCTGTACAGGGCCTCAGCCGAGATGTGGGGTGAGCCCTAGAAAGGCCACTGCGAAGATCCAGGCCCACATATAGATTCCAACGGCCATTTAGTGTGACCACACGGGCCTGTACCCAGGCCCTGGCGCGTATTTGCAGGCCCGCCTTCGCTTAGGGCAGGCAAGGCCTTTTCCAGCACTGCCTAGGGCTCAATTCCTCGCAAATCCCGAAGAACAAGCGAAATAGGACGAGAGTCCTATCGCATTATTCCAACAGGGTGGATATTTTTGGATGCGTGCAGCAGATTATGCAAAGTGTTTGGAACGTCGGCTATTGAATTCCATAGGAAGAAACTTCTGCTCCACACTAAATAAGAAAATATGTAAATACCTAGGCTACCAGCCGGGTCGCCCGGGTCACCCTATTTTCCCGGGCGGCCCAGCCGTGCAAGGACCAGGGAAGGTCCCAGCCAAAAAAAAAAAAAAAAAACGAAAAAAAACTATGTTATGCAGAAAAACAAACTGAACAACTTTTGCCTCAGGGTTACATCGAAATTCTTTACCAAATTTAAAATAAAAACTTAAATTAAAAAATAATCTTTATTTTAAATTTTTTATTTTTTTATTTCTTTTTGGTCCGTCTGGGCAAGTGGACCCGGGCCACTCTGGTAAATAAATAATCACGATGTTTCTTCCGTGTCAGAGTTGGGGGAGATGCCGACAAACTGACCGTTGAACCATGCCGCTGGATCGGTCCATGGAAGAGGTCCAGGGCAGAGCGCACGGAATAGCGTCCAGGCCGCAGAATCCTTTGCGCTTCTCTTCGTAGGCATCCATCTCCCTTCGTAATCCTGTGTGCACTTTCCCTGGGACTCGATCTTGACAGCAAACTTAAATTTATTTCCACAGTTCACATTGCCGCCTACCTGCCTGTATTCACAGCGCAGCTCCTTTTTGGCACACCATGCCTGCAGTGTCTGTCTTGAGAATATAGATGATGGTTGATACGATAAGTTTTCATCCTTGGCCGCCGCTGGTTCCCTTCGATTTTCCATCAGCTTTGCCAGTGCCTCGTGTGCGGCCTTTTGCCTCGCAGCATCAAGTTTTCCCTCCAATGCCATTGCAAGCGTCTCTCCATTCACGCTGACTTCCACCACCCAGCCCTCACGAGAATATTCTCGGGTCGAGTGTACAGCACGCTTCAGCCGATTACAAAGCCTGAGCAGAGAGTTCATAGGATGCGCAGGAAGCACCTCTGCTAGCTTGATTGGGCCAACCACCAACTGGTCATTCCCACACAAGGGTGCCAGCAACAAATGGCAAATTGTCAGCATCACATTTTTGTCGACACTCCGCAATGAGGGCCAGACCAGAAAGCATGACTTTGGTCACAAGAATGCCCAGGTGCATGCTCTCTTGGCATGAATCTAGCACAAGTTCGAACCCACACACATATTGGAGCTCACTGTCTGCCAAATGAAATGCCTTTTAGGCTTTAGCAGCCATAAAATGACAAAAGTAGAGGCCGCAAGTGCTGGTGCCACTGGCAATTTTCATTCAGCCGGAATTGGCTCAATCACAGATACGTATTACCTGCAGAAGGTGCTCTCAAGAAAAGTGAACTTGTCAGACAGAGTGTTTTAGTGGCACATAGGTTGTACTGCAGGGGCACAAGGTCCCGCTTACCGGAATCCTTCATTTCTGGCCATAGATGATTTTAGATCGATGGCCAGGGTCAGGGGTGCGTGCCCGATGTTTATTTTTATTTTTTCCAGAGTCAGGATGAGTACGCGAATCATCATGGTCAGGGGTGACAAGAGATTGCCCCAAGTCCAATTGCCCAGTTCCTTAATCCCTGGCCCTCCCTCTTGCTGCAGTCACGAACAAGATTGCAGCATGATGGAATCCCTGGCCCTCCGTCATCCGCATGCCGCATGCCTGGCCTGGCTGCACGCTGTCCCAGTATTGCGCCCCAGGGCCCTTCGAGAATGTGCCTGGGGTTCAACTGTAAGCGTCCTGGGCCTCAGAATCTGAGGCTGGGCTGCAGCATCTGCAACTACCGGGCCTACCGGTTAGTTGGAGATGCTGCGTCGCAGCAACCAACTCGCAGGGCCCCATGTTCTCTGACTTGCCAAATTCAGGTCCAGACGAAGATGCAGGCCCGCCTTCAGATAGTGCGGGCACAAAGGGGTCTTTTTCCGCAATGCCGAGGGCCTGAATCTTCGCACAAATCGCACTCTTTTTGTTGATACATATGTAACAACATAGCCTACCGTTTACCGGGCAGTTCTCTATGGTGATCTCCCATGCGGCAGTTTGCTTGGGACCAAAGGTATGCCCTCCGTCGTGCTGCAGGCGCGAATGGTTGGGTGGCTGGCATGGTGCTGCCTGATCTGCGGTCCAGCTTTGACGAAGCCATGACGACTGTGCTTGACGACAGCTTCTGGGACGATGTCCAGAAGTCTATCAAAGCCACGGAGGCTATCGTGAAGTTACTAAAGATGGTGGTTGGTCCAAGGGCCACCATCAGCAAGGTGTACCGTCATATGGACACCATAAAGGAGGAGATCAGGCAGTTGGAGGTCCTTAAGACTTTGAGAAGGGGGAGGTGGAACTGATCCTCATGGATCGATGGACATTCATGATATCGGAGCTGCATTGTGCAGCAGCATTCTTGGATTCGGAGTTCTGGGAACAGTCTGCCATCCACGGCACGGAAATCTGGGCAGGCTTCAACAAATGGTTGTACACATGGGCCTCGTCGGACACTTCAAAGAACATCAGTTGGCAAGTGGACGACATGAAGGGTGCAAATGAAGGGTGCGTTGGGGTCGAGGGAGGCGTTGGATGGAGCGCGATTGAAGACCCCGACCATGTGCTGGGACTAGTTCGGGTCACGCCTGAACCTCTGCAGCGCCAAGCGATCAAGCTGCTCGGACAGGCAAGTTCCTCTGCTGCTCGATTGGAGCTTGCATGTGCTCATTTTAGGCAGGAGGATGAAGTTTCTGTCGGACGTCTCGCCAAGCTTGTGTAGAATAATTGGAATCTTCACTTGCAGCGGAGGCAAGAGAAGGGGGCTGGCGAAGACGATGTCCACATCCCATGGATGGAGGACTTACCGGATGTGGAGTCTAAGGCGCAGGCGAAGCGTTATTACAACGAGTGGGCGTGGAGAGTGAAGGAGAGCACTGGGGGTCTGCAGACTGGCACAGAGGATTACAGCGCTATCGTTGCAGAGCTGGGCGATGAAGATGATTTGCCTTTGGCAAGGAGGTGGCTGCGCAATGACAGACTTGACGACATGATGGACAAGGAGGAGGACATTGTACATATCGAGAACTACGCAAAGTCAACTGTAGAGTTAAAGGTACCGCACCCAGGCCCTTGGTTGGATACACTCACTTGTTATGCGCAGGTACCCCGACAAGCATCCAGGCCGGAGGGAAATCGGTTTCAGACCAATCTGGGCCTTACTTGCATCAAGATCTGGACGGCTGAGGGTGGTAGCATCCGGGGTCCAGACCCCGAGTCAACGCTACATAAGCCCTGACTTTCCTGGCTTTGACATTCATTCTGTCTTGCGTTGATGCTGACTCCACGCGTTGACTTCAACGCTGGCTCGACGCTGCGACGCTGGCATTGTGATTCGGCGAGGCGCTGCTGGTCCGGCATGGTGGCTGGCTTGCACCTGTCTTCTTGGCATGCTACTTGGCAGCTGCCATGCGCTGTTGCTGATGTGGCTGCTGCCACATGTATCATTGGCTGACGTGGCTGCTGCCACATGTTCTTCTGTTTGCTGACGAAGCGAAGCTACGTGACTTGTATTGCTGTTCTGATTATCGTCATTCGGGAGGAGATCGGGACTGTGGAGAGATCGTGGATACGTACCTGGTTGTCTTCATGTCGACATTGCTCCAGCATTGATGAGGGACTGATTAGACGTGCCACGTGGCACATTGAGGCGCTGACTTTCCTGGCTTTGACTTTCATTCTGTCTTGCGTTGATGCTGACTCCACGCGTTGACTTCAACGCTGGCTCGACGCTGCGACGCTGGCATTGTGATTCGGCGAGGTGCTGCTGGTCCGGCATGGTGGCTGGCTTGCACCTGTCTTCTTGGCATGCTACGTGGCAGCTGCCATGCGCTGTCGCTGATGTGGCTGCTGCCACATGTATCATTGGCTGACTTGGCTGCTGCCACGTGTTCTTCTGTTCGCTGACGAAGCGAAGCTACGTGACTTGTATTGCTGTTCTGATTATCGTCATTCAGGAGGAGATCGGGACTGTGGAGAGATCGTGGATACGTACGACATTGCTCCAGCATTGATGAGGGACTGATTAGACGTGCCACGTGGCACATTGAGGTTACTTCAGATACTTGTTCAGACTATTGATTATTGAGATGGTGATTGAGGAGGGAGCCCGAAGCAGGAGTGGGCCTTGTATTTATTTCCTGTCCTTTGTCTAATCTCCCTCCTCTCCCCTTCGTCTGTGTATGATTATCTCATCTCATTCTGTCTGGACACGATGTTGACTATTGGTAATCATCAGCTGGTTGACATTCATCTGGGCTTGCATTGTTGACGACTGTCTTCACGATCTGGGTTCATTGCACTGTTGGGAAAAACGGGAATATACATCACACCGCATTTTTCGGGGGTCTGGACGAGGCTTGGCAGATGGAAATGCTTGGGCCTCGTGGGCCCGCTTGCAAAAAAAAAAAAGAAAAGTAAAGGAAGCAACTGCATTGGGAGAACGACGTTGGAGAAGGCCGTGAAGCACGTGTGCTCACATCAGAACTCCCGGAAATGAATCTAACTGGCAGTACTGCCAGATTCAGTTTTGTTGTGTTTTTTTTTTTTTTTTTTCCCTTGTCCGGTTTATTTTCGTTGCCCTGCCAGTAAGGCAGGGCGCTATGGCGCTATGCACACACTCCTGACAGATCCTGGACGGAGGGCATAATCTCAGGTGAACTCGAGATTCTGTATGTTGGGGAAGGCCGTGAAGTGGGTGCACTGACACTGGTACTCCCGGGAACGAGTCTAACCACAACTACAACCACATTCACCTTTTGTTTTCTGTTTTTTTTTTTTTTTCCCTTTTGTTTTCTTTTCATTGCCCTGCCAGTGAGGCAGGGCGCTATGCACACAATCCTGACACACTGAGACGGAGGGCATCATCTTACCTGAACTCCATATTCTGTATCTGACCGTTTTCGCGTCCGTACCATGGTTGCCAACCGGATGTCTGGATCCTGACCCAGACAGTCCGGTGTCCGGTGTCTGGTTCGGAGGGTCCGGTTGGACCCCGATTTCAAAAAATTCGAAAAAAAAACTTGGGGTCCCCAGGCCGTTTTTCTGGGCCTGGGGTACCCCGGAAAAATATTGCTGATGTTTTTTGTGAACCGGTACCCCAACCGGACCGGCCCTGAAAGGACCCTCTGTATGAAAAGTTGAAAACACAGGAGCACAGTAGCAGCCCCCCCGGCGGGAGGACCCAATTTTCGAACATGTGGAGGACACGATTTTCGAATGTCGAAGAGTGGCAGCCCTGGTCGAAGAGTAGCTTCCCCTGAACTCGCCTCGTTCAGCAGAGCAGTCGTTGAAGTTCCCGCCCGCTGCAGTGCCATTGCCGTATTGGGGGGCAACTTTCAGTCTAGATACAGCAGAGCTGTGTGTGTCTTCAGGGGCAATATGATTAATAATTAATTTATTAGCATGTCACCAGTCCCACAAACCTGCGTGTGTCTGTGTACGTGTCCTGTTTTTTTTTTTCTTTTCCGGACAACCAGACACTGGTACACCAAACCGGACTGTCTGTGTCCGAATGTCCGGACGTCCGGTTTAATCCAGACGCGGGTCCGGTGTTCGTGTCCGGTTGTCCGGGTGTCCGGGTCCGGGGCAACCATGGTCCGTACAGTTGTTGCTTTTTTTTTTTTTTTGCCGTGATCACCATGCCACTACAATGCCCTCGCTGAGGGCATGCTCTCACAGAGTTTCACTGGTACTGCAGTAACCCTGTTCAGAAGTAGCTGGGGCCCAGAACTCAGCCCCAGACTTCGCAGACCAAGACTGGTCTGCGCAGGGCTGTGTGACCAACACATGCCCAAATCTGAGCAGGCCGTGCTTGGCTGTGGGACCAAGTGCTAAACTCAGGAAATTCAAGAGTCAAAGTCAACTGTCAAGTCAAAGGTACCACGCCCAGGCCCCTGGTTGGATACACTCACTTGTTCTGCGCAGGTACCCAGACATGCATACAGGCCAGAGAGAATACAGTTTCAGATCAATCCAGGCCTTCATTGGTGGCAAGATCTGGACGGCAACGGGATGCAGTACCCGGGGTCCAGACCCCGCGTCAACTCTACATAAGCGTTGACTTCCTGGCTTTGGCATTCATTCATTCTGTCTTGCGTTAACGCTTACTCTACGCGTTGACGACGCGACGCCGGCTTGACGCTGCGACGCTGGTGGACGCTGGCATAGTGCTGGCATTGGCGAGACTGTGACGACGCGCTGCTTGCCAGTATGGTGACTGGCTGGCTACTGTCTATTATGAGGCATGTTGACGTGGCAGCTGCCACGCGTTGCTGCTGACGTGGCTGCTGCCACGTGTCATATTGCCGGGTCTTTGTGTCCGGCTCTGCTGTTCTTCATTTCGGCACTTTATGAAGAGATCAAGACTGTTCATCGTCACTTCAGGAGGAGATCAGGACTGTGTGGCGATTGTGGATACGTACCTGTGATCTTCACAGGTATATTCGACATTGCTCCATCGCTGATTGGTGACTGATTAGGTGCCACGTGGCACATTGTAGAAGGACTTCGACTATGTGTTCAGATTACTGGTTCTGTGAGGTGGCGATTGTGTAGGGAGCCCGGAGAAGGAGTGGGCCTTGTATCTTCCTCTCCTTTGTCTCATCTCCCTCCTCCCTCTTCGTCTGTGTATGGTTATCTCACCTCCTTCTTTCTGACACTATTCGATTATTGGAAATTATCAGCGATTTCAGATTCTGGACTTGCATTGTTGACAAACGTATTCATGATCTGGGTTCATTGCAAATTGGTATCGGAGCAGATCTCCTGAACACGGTGGTGATAGGCGCCAGGTGGCGCACAGGTAAGTGTGGTGCACACACATTTATAGTAGGTGATGACGCGGTTGGAGACATGACGAGATATCTGACGTGGCACAGATTGGCGAGAAGACATCTCCGGGAATGCTGACGTGGCTCTGTCTTCATTGGCAAGAAGGCAACACCGGGGATACTGACGAAGTACGGCGAGAAGACCCTACCTGGTTGCTGACGTGGCGGTAGGGATCGCAATTGGAGATACCTCCGTTCAGCCTGGATCGCGATGCTGACGTGGCATATGTTGTGCCACGTCCAGGGACCTTGTTGTTGATGGTTGACAGGGCACGTTCTGTGCTGCTGATGCACGACAGGGTCCACTGCAGAAGCTGACGTGGCCTTGCAGGAAACAGTTTATGGTTGCTGATGTGGCAGAGAGGAAGACATTCCTACTTGTCTTTATGAAGGGATGTCTGCCTGCTGACGTGGCATCATTTCCTGTGGCTGACGTGGCATGTACTGATTGGCTGTAACAGTGACGGTGTCTCAACGTGACGCGACCAAGAGGAACGTGACAGGATCAGGATACACACTTGCTGATGTGTCATCCCCCTATTGGTAGACTGGACAGACAACGTGCTGACGTGGCAAGACTTGCTGTGTTGGCACTCCAGGGGTGACACGTGGCAGGCAGGACTGCTGCTAAGTAAGAGGGGCACTCTGAAGACTAACAGCGGTACGGTTGACAGAGTTGATTATACAGCTGTAGTGCTAGCTGTCCGGGAGAGTGCATCATCGCACTRACACTCAGAAGACACAGCGAATTGATAAGGAGTGCTAACGAAYTGTTTTGTGTTGTTGTTGGCATACTTACCTGTCGTGGCTGTGTGTGGAGCTGCGTACTTACTTGTGTGTTGTGTCTGATCACACGGGCCTGACGTAGTACCTGTACATAGGACGTCATCACACAGACAAGGAAAGAACAGCAGTTAGAAAAGTAAACCTGTTCTCTGTTATTATTTCCTTTCTTTTTTTTTGTATTCCCGTTGTGAATATCTTCTCCACTTTTATTTCCAGAATGTTTGGCATTTGGAAGATACTCTTGCTTCTCTTTCCTATGGCTCTATTCTCGGGTGAGGGAACCTCAGACCCAAAGACTCGGAGACAGGCAGAGGAAAGAAAGCAAGAACTTCTAGCACTATGGAACCAGCTGTTGAAAGATCTGCGTCTGTCTGAACCCAACGCCGAAAATCACGTCCGCAATCTGTTTGACTTGCAGACGGTAGAGGACCGTCTAAAGCAAGCAGTTGCGGGCGCGGAGGTCGCGGCTGCCGGGATTGAAGTCACGAAAATGATAGGCCAGTGCCGTGAGGCACTGGATCAGTTCGCAATCAAACAGTTGGAATCTATAATGGAAATGACAAGAAAAAGGGAAGTTAGACCCGAAGTAACCGGGGCCACTATTGATGCTAACATTCAGCAACTACGAAGAGAAGAAGAAAGAAGAGTTAGTCCGGAGAAGAGAACATGAATCAAGAAGGGAACAGAAGGTTCAAGAAACCAGGCAGGTTATAGGAACAGATGTTAAGGAAGAAGGAGATCTGACATAGACTTTATATCACATCATGACTTGCCTCTCTTTCCTCAAAGAAAAGATTGAGCGACGGCAGAGCCAGTTAGATGAGATTGCTGTCGGACTGAGAACCGTTACAAACATTGTAAAAGGGAAGACTCAGGTAACAAAAGAAGAGGTTGAAGAGGAAGACAAGAAAGAAAAGAAACCGAAATTAATGAGTGATGCTATGAAGTCTGCCGTTCCAAAAGAAAAGACTGAAGAGGGGAAATCGTCTAACGGGGGGGAATCGAGTCCGTCTACTCCTCCTTCTTCCCCTCCTTCCCCTCCTCCTAACTCTCCACCTTCGAGTTCTCCTAAGGGTAAGAAAACCGCGGAACCCGAAGAACCCAAGAAGAAGGAGAAAGTGAAAATGAAAATGCCTTTTACGTTTTGCAACAAAAAAGATGAAAATTTGTTGCTATGGATTGCCGAGATACAGACGTACTGTAAGACGTCCCCAGTCGAGCTTGATTCTCAGGTTGAGTTTTCTACCTGATGTTTGGGTGGGGAAGCAAAAGAATGGGTATTGGATGAGGCTAATGCCGCAGGGTTCGAAGACATTGGAGAGTGGTCTGGTACGATGAACCTGAAGCAGTTCCTTGCTAAGATCAAGGAACGCTTCCTGGACAAGACGACGACCGATAAGGCCTTTGACCAGCTCACAACCATAGGCCAACGTCATTGGACCTCTGTGGAGTCTCTGTC
>BFEA01000276.1:569358-584335 GCA_003427395.1 Chara braunii
CTGTAGCTACAAAAACGTTTTACCTCTTTCCTCCTTACCCTCTCATAATCTTTCTCCCTCTCAAGAGTCTCAACCCTTCTTCTTGTACTCTCTCCCTCTCTTCACCCCCACCCTCCCCCTCAGTCACATCTCAGGCTTTATTGCTAATCTTGCTGCTCAGCCATCTGTGGGTATGAGCATGTTTTATCTCCCGCCCCCTTTGCCATTTCATCGTCCCCTCTCTTCCCCCCGCCCTCCCCTCCCCTCACCCTTGATCTCGCCTTCTCTCTCTCTCTCTCTCTCTCTCTCTCTCTCTCTCTCTCTCTCTCTCTCCACCCCCCGTTTACTGGTGATGGTCCCCACCCCACGATTCTGTTTGATATCTTCTTTCCCGTACACAGCTCCCATTAGCTCGTGCGAGTGGCTGCATGTGCCTTCCCCCTCTCCTCCCGACGCTCTCCTCTCTCTCATCATCCTCCCTCCCCTCCCCTCCTCCACTCTTCCATAGTCATTACCACATTCTGGCCCCGAGGTGCATCCTGTTGAAAATGGCTGTATGAAGTACGTGAAGTCTGTCCTGAAGCTATCTGTCATGTCTTTGACACACACCATCACACACACACACACACACACACACACACACACACACACACACACACAAACAAAACAACACAGGAGACATCCACAAAGAAAAGGAAGAGGGCAAGCACATGTCGTTTGCCGCCTCCTCCTCCTCCTCCTCCTCCTCCTCCTCCTCCTCCTCCTCCTCCTCCTCGTCTCCTTCATGTGTGTGTACGTTGATGGTTGTAGCCGACTGCAGCGAGGGACCCTGCTATGAAGTATCCACGTGCTGTGCAAAACAATAGGAAACGAGCTACGCCTTCAAACCATTCTAGCAGGGCCTGCAAAGATGGGGAACTGTTAGGAATTTTCTAGAGTTAAAACAATTTCAGAAAATTCACATGCACAAAAACTGGATAGAACACCTCACACCCGAACGTCATGCCAAACTCATATTCAAGTGCATGTCATTGAAAGATTCAATCTCATCTCTGAGTCTAAACATAATGGTACGAGGACCCTTACCGGAACTCGAAAGGATGAATCTGTGTACTGTAAGATCACATGAGTGCTGTGCGGAATGACCATTCATGGTTAGACCCCCTATATGCTGAGACAGTTCATCACTGGAAGGGTCTGTCCTGAGGAAAAAAGACGCAATCCAGTGCATGATAAATAGGGAGTTGGAGAGAGCTCAAGGGTCGCTACTAACCTAGACATATAGTACATGGCTCAGATGCTGTCGCATTAAATTGCACACTCCCACTCTCTAAAGTTGGATTCCCCTTTGACAGTACATGAGCCATATGCGAGGAATGAGCCCTCGCAGGGCCCTTATCAGACATGCACATGTTCTGGGCTGAGGCCCTCAGCAAGCCCAGTGCCCCCCCTAAGTGAAGGCGGGCCTGAATATTCACCAGAGGCCAAAATTTGACAATTTTTCCATTTCTGGGTATTCAGGCAGTTGCAGCACGCCGGTTGGTTGAGAGGAAGCGTGAGCCTCCCTGTGCTGCGTCATACAGTTGGGCCCAGGCCTTGGTAGTTGCACCTAAGCACAAACACACACACAATGCAAGGCATATACATCACGAATTGGCTACGGGCCTACGAAAAAGCAGCATTGTCGACGTACATACCCCGGGTCCTGTGCAAGTGCAGCCAACGGCCCGAGTCTGGAAATACTGGCCGTGCCCAACTGTAAAGGGGCCAGGCCTTCAACTGTATGGCTGGGCCTGGACGCAGGCACTTGGGCCTGACCAGAAGCTACTGAAAGCTTCCCAGCCAGGCCACACACAGCCAAACAGAGGCCGCCATTTCCATATAGGGAAGGAAGCAGCCAGGCTCAGTTATTCTGGCCCACGCAGGCATTGCGGTCACGCTGCTGCGTTGCTGCACGAGAGGCTGTGTGCTGTGTTAGCGGCCAGGGCGCATGCCGGCACGTGTGAGGTGAAGAGGGGCGCTGCTGGGCAGCGGAGCGTAGGCAGCCATAGCCAGGCTGCAGGGCGCTAGGGGGTAAGGGCAATCATGAAGGAGGCAAGTGTGGGTGGCCACGGTCTGATGAGGGGAGACAAGATACATACCTGGTGCATGAGGGAGGTCGGCTCTGGTGTTGACGTCATGTACATTGGTCTTTAAAGTCGAAGTCAGCCTGTTGCGTGAATGCGGATGTAGTAGGATAGGCAAGTAGTGTAGGCTGGGCGCTGGGCGCCAGACAGAGAGGAGCGACATTGGATACCGTGTTGGTGTGGCCTGAGGGCTTGAACATGGGCTCATGAGTTCATTGTATTGCTCTTATTTGGATGGAATCTCGGTGCATTTGTGCTCTCTGCTTGTACACGACTACTTGAACATCTGTGTGATTTCGGAATTTGGCTTTCTGTATATCGTTCTCGCTCATAAACTCATATTCCCTGCAATTTGGTATCGGAGCTGGTTCGTGATCGCCTTACCTGGCGCCGGCTACATTGTCACTTGGTGCGCTGACGATGCTTCTGCGCAGTGAGGATACACTGGCGCTGGCTTGTTAAGCGGGACCCAGGTAGAGGGGTTCGCCGCTGGAACGCTGTGGCAACAGTGGATGTATGTATGATGATGACAGCATGCTGATGTGGCATTTTGGCTGAGGTGGCACTGCATCGCGTTGTGGGTGGTACCGAAGCTACGACCGGTCATGGAAATGCACATCGGCTCAATTGATGAGAAATTTGTGGTTGGCGGCAGCTATCTCCAGGTACGCTGTTCCCTGACCTTATCTACCCTCTCAATCTCTTCTTACCGTGAGGAAGAGAGTCCAACCTTGAGTGTCCTCTCTTTTGTGTAAGGAGTCGTGAGTGCTCTACCTTGAGAGACGACATTCTTCCTGGTGGCGCATCTGGCAGAAGAGGGCGGTGCCTCTGAAGGGCCTGGTCGAAGCACGGGTCACGGTCACCATGCCAACCCATGGGAGTAATACACGCAGGCCATGCTGCTTTGTCCTTTGAGGCTCTTTGCTGCGCTGATAGAAGGGGTGTGCGGACTGACCAGTCCTATGCAGACGCTAACCAGAGCGTCTAAAAATGTTTTTTGGGGGGGTCTGAACTGTACACTGGCTGTGATTGTCATCCGGATTAGGACGTTAAAGAATTCCTGAGGACCGTGGGGGTTGTCCTTCAACTGCCTCTTGATCAGCCAGATCAGTCAGACGTAAGGCTCGTTGCACGCGAGGTCATAAGCATACGCCTTGGGCACAGGGGTGGGCCGCTAATGCACACCTAAGACACTGCTGCTCGATGATGGCTACCGGCACATTGGATACAGGGGAGGAAGATTCCAATTGAGACTCAACTATACATCACAACCATTTCCATTGTGCATACATCTGCTCACATAGTTCATTCTTATTTCGATTAGTTGGTTGACAGACTGCTAACACCTCACAGACAGCTTAGACTAGGACTGTAAAGTTCTACCATAGTCAATTCTCTTTGAAGTCGCTATAAGTGAATTAATCAAAGTAGATTTAGATTATGTGCCTGGTCTGTGTGAACGATGTTGATACCGCTTGAACGGTAGCCTAGGAGGACTTGTCGGATATTATTATTTTATTTATTTATTTTTAGAACCGGTCAGACGCATGCTGCGGTAGGTTCCAGAGAGAACACTAGTGCAGACAGTGTCTGCCTAGCCGATGACGATAGAAGGCAGACTAGGCATGATACGCGTAGGATACCTGTAGTGTTCCAGGTCCTGCTACCCGGGAGAAGAAAGAAGGCTAAGGGTCGAAGCAAGGGCCTGTAATCTTGAGACTGCAAGAGAAGCAACAACAGTTGTAGAAAGGACGTTAGCAGCAGTAGCAGCAACAACTAGCATAGTAGCAATGGCTACCTCTGCAAGAACATATGCAGCAACCTCATCTAGTCAGCCGACCAGCTCACATTCCATCTCCTGTACGCCGGGAGCTGGTACTAGTCAGATGGCGGGCTCGCAACTCAGCTCGCCGCCTCCACGCACCAGGGAACAGATAGAACTCCAACAACTGGAGTTGATTGGCTTAAGGTAAGAGAAGGAACTAAAGGAGACTACTGAAAAAGAGAATGAGATTAGGGACAGAAGTGCCAGACTTGAGGGAAGCGAGGCAGACAAAGTTGCGTTAGAGGGATTAGATGACTCAACGCTTGACAACACTACAAAGATTCTCGAGGCGAGCATCCTGTTCATGCACGCTTACATGGATAGCAAATTGGATGCTTTCCAAGACACCCTAGACCATATCCTGAACGCCATGCACAAGCCAGGTTTCAGGCCAGCAGTTTTGTCAGCGCTTCCATTGTCGATGATGATGGGCCCATATCCGCCTCAAGCTGGTACCACACCAGGCGGTACTTCAGCAGCTGCAGCCCAGACTGTTGCTTTTTCATCTTCTGGTCCAACGGTTGGAGCTACACCACAGCCGCCACCTGCCCCACCAACGGGACAGCAACAACCTTGGTACCCCAATACCCCATTGAAACCACCCTCAACCTTCTCAGGGGATAAGAAGGATGAGGCTCTCGACACTTGGTTGAGAACGGTACCAGTGTGGGTGAGGGAGAAGAGGACATTGATAGAGGAGGAAGTGATAATTGCCGCATCCTATCTAGAGGGTTCGACAACTCGGTGGCTAAATGGATTATTTGCCTCAAAGGGATTTGGCAGGAACATGGGTGACTGGGCTAAGACCCATACCCTAGAGAGCTTTATGGATTTGGTGGAAGCGCGATGGCACAACCCACCCACAACAGGCCCAAATTGCCACTGATGGGTAGCTCCAGCTTGATGCTAAGAAGTACAAGTCTGTGCACGAACTCACCTCTGCCGTAGAGTGTCTGATTGTCGTCCCCGGAGTACGCTATGATCCGCAAGTCTTACTGACCATTTTCTTGAGATGTCTTTCCATAGACATCAAGAACTTATTAGCCAGTGAAGCTCGACTAGAGTATCACACCTTTGAGACCTTAAGCAAGAAAGCTCTAGATTTAGAGGCCACGCTAGGAGGTGCTCAACAACTCCCTACGGAAGGAAGAAAGAAGAAGAGTCCACAAGAGTGGAAAAAAAAAGGGAGCCGATTGATAATGGTTGAGGCCGACAGTGCTCAAACCGAGATCGATGACTTTTCAGACTCAGTGGACGGTACAGAGTTAGACGGCGAGGATGATGATGAGGGTAGCAACCTCGCTGCGTTAGTAAAGGTCAAGGCAGGTGGTCACGACACGGGTGGTCAACAAAGGAGTCAGGGCCAAACCCCGAACCTGAACAAAATATCGGCTTGGGTTAGAGCGGGTTTGGATCACGATGTGGGGCGGGACCATTATACGCGGGGTGCTTGCATTAATTGCGACGAGTATGGCCATCAGCAGTTCAAATGCAAGAACGCTAACGTTTCACAGAAGATACTACCTAAAGGTGGGATTCCTTCTTCCCAGAGTGAGGCCTCTACAAGTTCCAGCTCGGAAAACACATAGGGCCAGTATAAGTTTTAGCTGCTTCTACCCGTGTTGAAGCAGGTGATGTACCCTCCCCGTTTCAAGAGTTGGCCGAAGCTATTGACTCCTTAGTCACCCTGCAAACGCATCCTGACCCAATGGTACTGTCGGCAAGGGACCCTCGCGAGTTCTGGGTGGTTTTAAGTTGAGGTCCTAGAGGGGAGCACTTCGTTGTGGAAGTTGGTGTAGGTGGCCGCAAGTCCTGTGCCTTCGTAGACATCGGCTCCACACCGAACTTTATAAGTCACGACTGCGTTGAGAGACTGCCCCGGACTGGGTGCAGCGGCTGAGTAGACCGGTAGCATCTACTCTGGCCAACGAAGAGCACATGTTGGTGGAGGACTATGCCAAAGACGTGGTCTGTACCTTCTCCTATGCAGGAGGGGAACTTAATCACCAGATTTCGTTCCTGGTTAGTGACGACTTACTATTTGAAATGTTGTTAGGTATGTAATACCTTGAGGTTGTCAAGCCCTTGTTTGCCTGGGACAAGAAAGTGCTAAAGCATGAGTTGCCTAATGGGAGGACCGTTAGACTAACTAAGTATAAGGCTAGTAGGTTAATTGACTCCTATGGGTGCTTGTGCGCATCTGCCTTTTACAACCATTATAAACAGAACCAAGAGGAGGGTATGTACCTGGTTTTTGTCTCTGAGAAAGGGGAGGCCGTTAAATCACCCCCAGAGATAGAATGTGTCGTTACTAAGTACCCTGATCTGTTTGAGGAGCCCACAAGTAGACAGGGAGGTTGTCCATGCCATAGAGATCATCCCTGGGAGCAAGATACCCAAAGGGAGAATCTATAGGATGGCTCCGGCCGAGTTGGACGAGCTTCTTCAGCAAGTGAAAGAGCTCACAGAAAAGGGTTGGATACGGCCTAGCATCTCTCCCTTCGGCTCACCAGTTCTATTCGTCCCGAAGAAGGGGGGATCAGTAAGGATGTGCATTGATTATAGGGGCCTCAATGCCATCACCATTAAGAACGCAGAGCCCCTACCGCGCATCGATGACCTATTGGATAGGATGCAGGGATGTAAGCACTTTACCAAGACAGACTTGAAATCTGGCTACCATTAGATTGCCATTAGACCGGAAGACCACCACAAAACCGCATTTCAGACCAGGTACGGTCTGTACGAGTTTGTGGTGATGCCTTTCGGACTTTGCAATGCGCCGGGTACACTCTTGCATGCCATGAATAGGATCTTTCATGACTACTTGGATAAGTTTATTGCCATGCCCGAGACTGTCAGGATTGAGCATGTCATCAAGTTATTCATGGATAACTGGGTGCGTGATTTTGGACTGCCAAAGACAATTGTTAGTGATAAAGATGTTCGGTTTACCAGCGAGATGTGGAAAAAGGTCGCTGAACAGATGGGCAGCCAGCTCCAAATAACTTCTGGGAATCATCCTCAAGCCAATGGGCAGGCTGAAGAAATGAGCCGCATGGTGCAGCATCTCTTGTGGCATTATATTAAGCCCAACCAGGATGACTGGGATGAGAAGTTGCCTCGCATCGCCGGTCTGTACAACAATGTTGTATATAGCACCACCGATGCCAATCCTAATCAGCTGCATTTGGGGTGGAAACCTAGATCTGCTCAAAACTTCTTCTTGCCTGAAAACCGAACTGCTGCAACCCCTGGAGCCACAAAATCTGGTGTCCAGTATGAGAAGTTGTTGCAACAGACTGTCCAACAAACCAAGAAATCTCAGGAAGCAATGATTGCTTTTGAGAACAAGTATCGCCGACAGTCAACATTTCAGGTAGGGGAACGTGTCTGGGTCAAGGCTAGCGAGTTGGGACAGGAGTTCGACATCTCTAGGAAACTAATGCCTCAATATTTCGGTCCCTGGGAAGTCCTAGAGATTGTGGGTAGTGATTTGGATGGACCCTTGAACGTGATTCGAATCCCTGGTAACCTACGCACTTACCCTGTGTTTCACGCCTCAAAGCTTGCACCTTTCGCTGAGACACAACAATTCCCATCAAGGAGATCAAGGCTGCCCCCAACCATGGATGGTCACATGGACGTCGACGATATCCTGGAACACAGAGACATGCCTGTTCCCAAGCCAGCTGGCCGAGGAAGACCTCCTAAACCTATGAGAGAGTACAGGGTACGGTTCAGGCATCACACGGATCCTAAAGAAGATCGATGGTTCACAAGAGAGGAACTTGTCAAGACAGCTCCTCAAATCGTGGCCAAGTACGAGAGAAGACTCAAGGGGAAGGCACGAGCTTGTAGCATCTCAGCAGACTTTTGAAGCTAAGGGGGATGGAATGCGAGGAATGAGCCCTCTCATGGCCCTTATCAGACATGCATGTTCTGACTGAGGCCCTCAGCAAGCCCAACGCCCGCCTTAAGTGAAGGCGGGCCTGAATATTCACACGAGGCAAAAATTTGACATTTTCCATTTGTGGGTATTCAGTCAGTTGCAGCACGCCAGTTTGTTGAGAGGAAGCGTGATTCTCACTGTGCTGCGTCGTACAGTTGGGCCCAGGCCTTGGTAGTTGTGCCTGGGCACACACGCACACTATGCAAGGCAGATACATCACGAATCGGCTACGGGCCTACGAAAAAGCAGCATTGTCGACGTACATACCCTGGGTCCTGTGCAAGTGCAGCAAACGGCCAAGTCTGGAAATACTGGCCGTGCCCAACTGTAAAAGGCCCAGGCCTGCAACTGCATGGCTGGGCCTGGGCGCAGGCGCTTGGGCCTGACCGGAAGCTACTGGAAGCGTCCCAGCCAGGCCACACACAGCCAAACAGGGAAGGAGGCAGCCAGGGTCAGTTATTCTGGCCCACGCAGGCATTGCAGTCACGCTGCTGCATTGCTGCACGAGAGGCTGTGTGCTACGTCAGCGGTCAGGGCGCATGCGGGCGCGTCTGAGGTGAAGAGGGGTGCTGCTGGGCAGCCATAGCCGGGCTGCAGGGCGCTAGGGGGTAAGGGCGATCGGTGGTCTTCAGGAAGGAGGCGAGTGTGGGTGGTCATGGTCTGATGAGGGAAGACGAGATACGTACCTGGTGCATGAGGGAGTCGTCTATCGTGTTAACGTCATGCACACTGTTTTTCAAAGCCGAAGTCAGCCTGTTGTGTGAATGCGGATGTCGTAGGATAGGCAAGTAGTGTAGGCTGGGCGCTGGGCGCCAGACAGAGAGGAGTGACACTGGATACCGTGTTGGTGTGGCCTGAGGGCTTGAACATTGGCTCATGAGTTCATTGTATTACTCTTATTTGGATGGAATCTCGGTGCATTTGTGCTCGCTGCTTGTACACGACTACTTGGACATCTGTGTGATTTCGCAACTTGGCTTTCTGTATATTGTTCTCACTCATATTCCTTGCATATATACTATATCTCTGTCCCACTTGACAAATCCATTTCCTAAAATTGAATTCCCGTTCTAATTTTTTTACATGGAGGGAAAGAGAGAGCAGAGAAAAAGGACCCCAACCGCCTGTTGAGTTTTTCTGTTTTGGAATTAGCACTTGCACTCTCCCAGTTTCATATATATATATACACCCACATATATACATGAGGCGAACCCATTTTCTAAAGTTGAATTTGCTTTCTGAAATTTTTTTCCCACGTGTCTTTTCCTCCCCGAAAAAAGAAATCAAGACAGTTTGTATTCTTTTGTTTTCTGCTATCCTTTTACTTGTCTTGCTGAAAGTCCTACCTGAACAATGTGGAATACTTATCTGTGATGTTAAGGGTTCTGTTAGCAAAGGTTTTAACTTTTAACTTTTAAATTTTAAATTTTAATGAGGATTTTGCAGTCAGCAAGTATGAAGATCAGTAGTTGTTGAAGAAGATCAGATCATATGGCTGAATGGAACACACACAACTTTTAACAAACAGTTCATGAATTCGATTCCCGACCCAGCCAGATGGATACAATAGCTTAGGGGCTAAGCCCTTAAAAGAAAAAAGGAAAAAAAAAAAAAGAAGAGGCAACTCAAGGTCCAAAACTCCTTTGTTGAAGGTGCCTAGTTGAATTCCCAGTGCTTTGTCGTTTTTCATCATTTGAATTTCCATACGGAACTCGTTGAATGTCAAGGGGTTTGTCCAGTTTAGGTCTTTGATGAGACAATATCATTCTACCTGAGTGGCGGAACGTCTGGTCCTTTGCTATGCAGTGTTGTTCAAGGACAGCATAGACGAAGATAGGTGAGAGAGGCCACCAGCCTTCATGAATGGACAAACCCAGGTTAGTGCAGGTGCCTAGGTCCTAGGAAAATGTCCAATCAATGGCCTGAATTCTTGGGTACACATCGAACTAACAATACACTTGATATTACCCCTCACCATGTCTTCCCACCGAACAACTTCCACCCTCCTTTACGGGCTTGGGCCAGCACATTCAGGGTGAATGGATGATAAATTGATAATATCATATCCATTTCTAATTAATTGAACTTAATTCAAAGCATTGATGAATTTATGATTTTATTTTCATCTATTTCCTTATCGAAAAAGAGATTCAATATCGTGTATATGAATAGAAAAAATTATATTCATTCAAGAGAAGAGGTACCCAGAATGTGGTTGAACAGGGCAATTTTCATGACAGGTCAATATTCGCAGAGAGACCAGTGACATTTGTGGAGGGCATTTGGATACAAATGTGTCAGGTGGACACACCTGGCTCTCGAAGACCGACCTGTGTGATATAGTCTCGTTCGAAAACATCCAGAGAGAGGAAAAAAAGAGAGAAAAACATCAGGAGACGGAAAAGATGTGGTACAGCTGGAAAACATCTCAACCAAATGAAAGAGATCCCACTTTGGAAGGTATTTTGGATTATACATGTCAGGCAGACACACCTGGCTCCCCTACATCTCACCCTGTGTAACCTGTGTAAGGTGTGATCTCCTTTGAAAACATCCGGAGGAAAAGAAAAAAAAGAAAAAAAATCCAGTGAAGAAAAAGATATGGTAGAACTGGAAAACATGCGATCTAAACGGAAAATATCCTATTAGTACAGCGAAGATTACCTTGTGTGTGCGTGGCCCCACCATCGAATGTCCAATCAAGAGGTTGACAACACTTTGGCGAAGTATTTACTACTTAGAAATTGAGACAGGGTTCCATACCTGCCGACCGCCGACCCCGACCGCCGACCGTTTTGCAGCCGTAAAGTAGGGCCGACCGGTCGGAGGTCTGCCGACCAGTCAGAAAAAAAGCCATCGACTGACGTTTCTTCAAATCGGAGTTGGGGGCTGTACTGCGCTTGCTGAGTACAGCCCAAATCCGCTGAGAAACTTTTGGGGATGGGAGGGTTGGGGGGGCGGGGGTGTCAAGGGGGATATAGGGGGTATAGGGGAGGTATAGGGGGTATTGGGGGGGGAATGAGGGTGTTGGGGGCGGTTTGGGGGGGTTGGGGGGGTGTATGGGGGCATTGGGGGCATTGGGGGCGGGTATGGGGGGGTTGGGGGGGTTATTAGGGGTTCTGGACCCAAAAAAAAAAAAAAAAAAAAAAAAAACTGTGGAGTGCCGACGAGTCGACGACCGCCGAATGCCGGTGCCGACCAGTCAAGGGCCACCGACCACCGGGGTATGCAACACTGAACTGAGATAAAAAAAAGGGAAATGCCTTAAGAAATTTCCGATACAAAACAACCCTTGGCAGTGTGCCATAATAATCATTACTGCAAATAGGAAACAGCTGAGTTTTCAAAATAGTTCTCCAAATTGACGAGTTACATGGATAGCCGCATATCACATAGTGCACGTAGTTCGGTACAACCAAGGCTTAGTGTGAAAAAATCCAAGCCAAAAGCAGGGCCAAGCGATGCACCAGATTGGAACAGACAATGTGAGGCATAGCATATAGGGAGAGAGGGGGGCGGAGGCAGAGTGGGCTGGGTGGTATTATGTGGCATATGTGACACTATGCCAGTTGGGTCATACCCTGTGGACTGCAGGGTACCACGTGGTGCGGGTCGTAATACATGGACTGGATGGTGCTATTTGGGCTGGGAGGTGCTACATGCTCCGGGTGGTATGATGCGGGTAAAGGTGGGCATTGCTCACAATATGTTCCTCCCGGGTCGACAGTGAGCACCCTGGTCTCAATTGCTCATTTTTAAACCACCAGTTCACACAAGCCTAACTCGACGAAGCTACTTTCCAAGGCTCGTGAGCCTTGAACACGGCCTTTTCATAGTCGCCTCACTCCATCGTCGCCTCACTCCTTCACTACTGGCCAAGGCAAGAAGCATCATATGGTCTTAACAGGGAAAACAGTAAGAGTCTGAGTTAGCTTCGGGTGAACTGGTGCTTAATATAAAAGAATGCGAGGAATAAGGCCGTCGGACGTGCAGGTAAGGGCCTTGGCTGTGCAGAAATTGAGCCTGCATTCCCTAAGTGAAGGTGGGCCAGGAAAATGCAGGCCAACCCTAAGTGAAGGCTGGGATGAGGAAATGACCCCGGGTGGTTACCAGCGCACCACATGCAGCCTCTGAAACCAACTGGTAGGCCCAGCCCACGAGTTGGTTACAGGGGCTGGGCCTGCACAGTCTTCCAGAAGGGCCCAGGGCGCAAGGTACTGGGACAGGGTGCAGCCTGCTCGTGGCCTCTCCAGCCTCGCAAGGAGCACAAAGCAAGCAGGCCGTCCAGCCCAACACATTCGGGCATTGAGGCTGAGGCGGCCACACTGCTGGAATAGCCAGCCCTGCCCAGCGCCTAATGGAGGAAGATGCTTTGGTGGCAGCGAGAAGGAAGGAGGTGAGCACCTGCCATAGGCGGATGGTGGAGGTGCTGTCATCCTGGGGGAAGGAAGGAGAAGGGACGTGGTGAGAGTGAGGCACATACCTGGTGTTGACGAAGGCAGACTGTGTGACCAGAGTCTTCAAGTGGCATCGGGCGATTGACATGTGGACCATCGCTGGCATGTAGGTAGGCTAGATGAGCGGGAGCGTAGGAAGTAGGGAGAGCGGTCAGGCCACCAATAGGAAGACTACATTGTCATTGTATTGCTGATTGGAGGTGGCGGAAGGGCTTTCTTTATCAAGGGACTTTGGTGTACTGCTCATTTCTATTGGGTGTGCATTTCACTTTGATTTCTGCTTTCAGTTCAGCTCAGCTATGTCTGGTCTTCCGTGAGATGCTGCAGTCATGGTTTATGGATGTTCTCATTGCTTATTTCCTTGCAATTTGGTATCGGAGCTGGTTCGTAGGCGCTCGCCATTTGGTGCCGACGAGATAGGTTGACGCGGTGCCCGCTGGTTAGTAGGGCAGTCTGATCACATTCTTACTGGATGACAGTCGTGCACAAGGTACAGCGTGCACGGCGAGAGAAGGGTATAATTGGGGATTTTGTCCCGTGTGGTGAGAATATGGTGATGTTAGGAGTTGCTTCTGGAGGCACTTGCATTGTATTGTCGGCAGTTCCTCAGCTTCCACCGGTCAGCAAACTGTACATCATTACAGATGGTGAGATAATGTGTGGTTGGGGGCAGCATTGACGAGGAATGTTGCCTCCTATCTACCCTCCTTTATTCTTCTTACCACGAGGAGTGTGTTCAACTTGAGACCCCTCTTTTGGTGACGCGCAAGAGAGCGTGCGACCTTGAGAGTCCACATTCTCCTGCGGCACCTGGTGGGAGTAGGGCGGCGACTGTGAAATGCCCTGGGTGGTGAAGCACAAACCCACGTCGAAAGACAGCTCATGGTAGTAGCGCACACAAGCATGCGCAGTTCACACTCAGCTATGGCCGTGTGATAGAAACCGCAGTGTGGTGGGCTGAGGAAAGGGAGGAACGACGGTTCCCATAACATATCTAAAGATAACTTCGCGGGGCATAAGGGAAGCCATCCTATATGCGACTCTAAATAATTCCCAATCAGGTTGGCTACCCCCTATTTGGTTTAGGCACTGGGGTGGGGTCGGTCCGCTGTAAATCACTGCTTCTCGCCATAACTCGTTGTATAATATTGCAGAGATAATCTGTGGGACATACAAAAACGGGGTAGGGTTCCAGCTGTCAACCCACTTGTACATTTATTTTCCTCTTCCGCACGTGATGTATTGTGTAGGTCGCATTTTGCATTTTCTGTTTCATTAGCTGCTGGACAGACTGCTGGTCGTAATTGACTTTGTATGACTACATCAGAAAGCTACTTAGTCTGTTTGATAGCTGCATTCTCAATTTTAGAACTGGTTAGATAGACAACATTTGTAATCTGCGGTAGGTTTGACTGTGTTTGTACCACAGCTGGGTGAACCCTCGTAACGTGAGCCTGGTAATATTATTATTTAGGGGTACGTTCAAGTCACCTTTGAGTAAATGGGCAAAAAAAACACACGTGGGCAATGAAAACGGCGCCAAGTTCAAAAAGGCAACGGAAGTACCGACTGCCGTGGTGTCAGACCGGGTGTCATATTTACAGGGGCCCGCCGTGGTGTCAGAGGGTGGGGGGAAAAAAAAAATCCCCAACGGATACTATTGGACCGAAATCACTCATTTCGAGTTGGCGCGTGGTTTCTCTGCCGGCGCAATTTTTTTTGGCATTTAGGGTTTCAAACATGCCGCGTCCGCCGTTATTTCTATTATTTATTTATGTTTCGTCAGTCAATTACTCAACTGCGATGATGCTGTCACAGTTGACAAGTGGGAAGCAGGTTCCCCCGAGTAAGATCATCACACCCAGACCTCTTGGGCCATTGCCAGTGGTCTTGCCACCAATGTCACGGTAGTTTGTTCCTCAGTTTGGTATATTTCAACCTGGTGGCTTAGGTGCAGGTCCAGCTCAGTCCCAGGTGCAGTCCCCTTCACATTCAGTGTCTGAAGCTACAGTGATGACGCATCTGTCGTCTCCTACAGGAACTTTTGGACCATCACAACCTCCATCCTTCGCAAAGACATCCATGGTGCAGCCCGTTGTGTGTACAGGAGACAAGAAAGATGAGAACCTGGACACATGGCTCAGAGTTGTGCCAGTGTTTGGAAGGACAAATGAAACCCTTGTAGATAAGAAAGGACAAAGGAAACCGGCGTAGATAAGAAAGTTATTGTGGCAGGGTCCTTTCAGTAGGGCTCTGCCGCTAGGTGGTTAGATGGTGTGATAGCAGAGCCCGGCTATGGACGTGACATGGCAGCATGGGCAGCCAACATCACATTGGATCAGTTTATGACTCTTGTAGAGGCAAGGTTGTCAGGATAGGCAGCAAGCCAAAGGTGCTGATGACGAGCTCAAGAACCTTGATACTCGGAAGTAAAAGGATGTCGAAAGTGTCACAGAAAAGGTAGAGAAACCGATCATGGTGCCTAGGGTGTGGTTTAAAATGGAGACTTTACGCACCATGAGAGATGGTTAATGGCAGACCAAAAATTCGGTGTTTATGGACGCACCGCCACAAGCAATGTCGTCAAAAATTTTGCGAACAAATAATGCAGGCTCGTAATACAAACATTAAAAAAAAA
>BFEA01000276.1:603271-623749 GCA_003427395.1 Chara braunii
TCATGATTGTATGTGTGTGGAGTGATGCCATGTAGGTCAGTCTATGTGAGTCAGTCTATGTGAGTCAGTTCGTTATCAGACTTCCGCTGCATAAATGCTCATCCTATATTGGTTGATCTTTGGTTCTGCCCATACTCGTTGAAGTATGTTACACCTTGCTTTCAATGTACGGGTCTGCTTGCAGCCAGTCTGGATACATAACCGGTGGGGAAATTATCTTCATGTGAATAGAGGGTGCATGGCAGCGGTGGTTTAGGTGACCTAGAAGATCTTTTTAGAATCGCACACCATCAATGAACGACAATCACAAAGAGGTAGCAAAGTAGACCAGCGTCATGACAAGGAAGAAGAAGAGTAAGAGAGGGCGGACAAACTCAAAATACTACTCAGTTTATACAATGCCGTTTTCTCCCCTTCCTCAGTCTACCTTCGCGTACTCCACTCTCTTCTCGCCATCTCAACCATCATCATCCTTTTTTTTTTCTCCTTTTTGTTTTCTTTGGGACAAGGCTCCAATCTATTCGTGGTGAGCAACACGTGCCAGGAACCAGGCCCAGCATCCCTAATGAAAATAAACAGAACAAATTGAGCTAGGGGGCTGTTACCCGGCTTCGGGTGAGCGCAGTTGAGGAAATTTAGCAGAACTCGGAAAAAATAATGAACAGCTACTACCACTAATAAAAGGGCCTTTACCAGATGTAGGCCTCAGGTCTTGTAAAAGTAAAGCAGCATGAAGGGGTATCTCGCCAGGGCTCAGAAACGTGAAAGCAGGTCAAAGGTCAAGTTCTTTATCAATGGGCACATCCAGATCTAAAGCAAAGGGCACATCCAAATCTAAAGGAAAGGGCATTGTCAAAGGACTTACCTGTTCGCCAGGAGGTGTGTATGTCATGTCTGTTCGGGGTAGGGTGTGTCTGTGCGTACAGTCACTGCACCTGTTCGTACCAAGAGGAGTGTCTGTTCAGGCAGTGAGGGTGTCTGTTCATCTAGAGTTGTGCCTGTCCGAAAGTAGATCAATAGGCACAGTCCCAGTTCTGGTCTAAGTCAAGGGGACAGTCCAGATCCAGACTTTGAAGTCCGAATCCAGACCGAAAGGCCTCCGCAGCAGTTGAATTTCATTGGGACTGTACTGGGACACATGCAATGCAGGAAGACTGAACTGAGCCAATGCAGAGGCCAGCACTATAAAGGCCACAGCCAGCCTCATTCCTCGCCAGATCTCCACTGGCTGCAATGCGTGGAAGTGCTGGTGCACTTGTGCGCTGAGTCAGGAGGRGCAGCGCTGGAGGTAGAAGATGCGCTGAATGGAGGAAGAAGCCTGTACGCTGGAAGTGATGCAGCCATAGCTGCCCAGCGAGTTAGCATTAGTAGTAGAGGGTTAGTATGTAGCTATGAGTAGTATCCAGAGTAGATCCTCATGAGTGAAGAGTGTGTATGCATCGTAGGAGGAAGGGACTGAGGCTGAGAGTGTTCATTCAAGGTTCCGCTATGGAAGATACTTACCTGGGTTGGATGTGACCTGAAGAGGTGGCGCTGATAAGTAGTGACCACATTGATGACTTGGAGACTATCTGCAGGAGTAGCGCTGATTCACTGGGAGTCATATTGATGAGTTGACAAGAGATTGGTGTTGCGCTGATGGGCGCTGGACTCAGGGGAACTTTGAAACATTTTGTATTCATATTTCTGATAATATAAGCTGTGAAACTCGGTCCTCTTCTCATCTACCTTTGTCTCTGACTTGAGACTATTGACCGTGGTGTGTGAAAATGATGCATGACATGTACACACTTGCGTGAAAGGGTCCCCAGGACCCATGCACTAAGGTAAAACTCCAGAGAAATTTGTGAAAATTCTGAGCGTATGAAGAATACCGAAACCACCCTATCATCTCCCACTCACTTCATGGCAGAGGAAGAAAGGGAGAGGAATCCAACCTCTTTCCCAGTGGAGAGAGACTGACCCCTTGCCACTATCTGCCTCTGCCCAAGGTCAACTCACTGCCGGTCAACCCAAGCCCCAGAATAGTGCACCCCTCAATTACTGCCCTTATCCCCCCAAGTGCAGCACTTTCCTCCGTGATGCTAGCTTTGTGCCAATGATAAAGTCAGTATCTCTCTTTCGAGCACCTCATGCAAAGTCACCCCCCTCCAATGCAATATCACCCTGGCACAGGGAAGAATAACACTGGGCAACCCAACGTCAGCCTTCAGAAGCAAAGCCCTGTTTTGTTTACTCATGATAACATCAACATGTAATACCCTGTAAGCCACTTGATCGATCTCCTCCAGTCGTGAGCATCTGGATGCCAAAGGCTGCCAGGACTTTCCAAATAGGAAAGTGCCAGTCCAGGAGGAGCTGATTCTGGCCTTGGGCATATTGGCAGCAGCACTGCTAGATTGAGCGATGAGAGGCTGCCGGGTGCTGGGGTTCAGGGAGCACACGGGCTGACTCACATGAGGCCAGTGGGGTAAGGTGGTGGTCCTCTGGAAAGGGACATGCCTGTGGGGGAAGACGAGGGTGAGAGAGAGCGTGAGAGGGGACGTACCTGGTTCAAGCTGGTTGTGCCGTGGAGGTCTGCATGGACGGCATCTTCACGTACAAGTGGTCTGCTGCTGATGTTTCTGGCTGCATCATCCTGGTACTGTAGGTTAGTTTACGCGCTGTGTGCTTGTAGAGTGGGCGCTAAGCTCCGATTGGAGAAGAGACATTGGATACCTTGTTGATGGGTGGCAAGAAGGGGGCTGACATGGGCAACTGAGTTCATTGCTTTGGTCTCCATTGGTGCACAACTTGGTGCTTTGTGCTTTCTGGACAGCCCACTATCTGGCTTTCAGTGTGATGTTCCATTTTGGATTTCTATCATTTCGCTCTTGCTCATTTTCCTTGCAATTTGGTATCAGAGCTCGTTCGAGCTGCTCTGCTGGCACCAGCACATGATTTATTTGGTGCTTTGCATGGCTGCGCAGGGCAGTGGAGATACTTTTGCACTGGATTGGTAGGCAGCCCAGGGTTGTGTCGGCGCGCCAGGAAGGCTATGTGGCCACATGAGGTGTAGCATGCTGACGCGGCATTTATGCTGAGGTGGCACTGCATTGCAATGTTGGTGGTGCAAATGCAACGACCGATCATTAAAATGCACGACAGCACAATTGATGAGAAATCTGTGGTTGGGGGCAGCAATTGAGGTATGTCGTCTCTAACCTTATCTACCGTCCTTTTCACTTCTTACCGTGAGGAGGTGAGTTCTTCTTGATAGTCCTCTCTTGTGTGAGGTGTCGAGTGAAGTCAACCTTGAGAAACGACATTCTTCCTGGGGAGCAAGCTGGTGGGAGATGGGCGGTGCTATCTGAAGGGCCCTGGACGAAGCATGGGTCACGGTCACCATGCCAACCCATAGGAGTAGAGCACGCATGCTTTGCTGCATTGTCCTTTGATGTGTTTGCTGCACAATATGGAGTTCTGGGCAGGCCATCCCTATGGGGGATCGATGAGTACTGGATCGTCGTTAAAGACACTCCGGCAGGACATTCAACTCGCACTCTACACGAGACTTAAAATAGTGCAGTCTGGGCTGGCCAGCTCATTACTTACCTGGGGCACAGAGGCGGGCTATTGTGCACAGCTTTAGACACTACGCCGTCAGATTGCATGAGGATCCAGAAGGATGGTGGGTTCCAACTTCCAATTGTTAGCTCGTTCATTAAAAACTTTTTCGTTCCATACGCCGCATACGGTATGTACCCATAAATGTGATTTAGTTTCTGCTGTGATTAGTTTATATGTTACGGACTGCTGACATCTGACAGACAGCCATCGACAGAACATATTATTTTATTGTTATTTTATTCTGTTTCTGTTCACATCTGTTCCAGAACTAGTTGTGTAGGACTTAGATCATTTGCAAGAGCTTCCGTACTTCTGGTCACACCACCTGAACTGCGTTCTGCACAGCGGACCGACTAATTATTTATTTTATTTATTTTACAAATCGGTAAGAAATTATGCTGTGGTAGGTCCCAGTGAGGACACTACCTTCTTCCCCCGAATACAGTGTACGGTCATTATAGCTGTATATAGACTGAAAGGTATTCCAAATACAGCTATAACGACCATACGTTGTATTCGGGGGAAGAAGGTAGTGCAGATTGTGATCTGTGGTAGCTGATGAATGAGGGCAGCAGTGAGGGGCAGAGAGCTGGCGGGAGGTTGTCACGGCAGGCTTCTCGTAGTAGACCTGTTGTGTTTCGGGCCTTGCCACCAGGAGGACAGAGACAGCTGCGAGCAGCTAGTGTTGCCCAGCGAGTGCAAGCCGCAAAGAGGCAGCCGCAGCAACGGAGCGTGCGTTAACAATGGCAGGCGCAGCAGCAGCAGCCTCGCAGAATCAGCAACACTGTCCACACAGACTGTAGCTCTGTTCTCCTCTGTAGGTGTAAGTCAGGGTGTGTCCTCGAGTCAGATGGCTGGTTTGCAGTCTAGCCAGCCACACCCCCTTACGAAGAAGACCTCGAGATACAGGAGGTAGAGGGAGGTTGTCACGGCAGGCTGCTTGTAGCAGACCTGTTGTGTTTCAGGCCTTGCCACCAGGAGGAGAGAGACAGCTGCGAGCAGCTAGTGTTGCCCAAGGAGTGCAAGCGGCAAAGAGGCAGCTGCAGCAACGGAGTTGGCATTAGCAATGGCAGACGCAGCAGCAGCGGCCTCACAGACCCAGCAAACGCTCTCCATACAGACTGTAGCGCTGTTCTCCTCTGAGGGTGTAAGTCAGGGTGTGTCCTCGAGTCAGATGGCTGGTTTGCAGTCCAGCCAGCCACACCCCCTTACAAAGAAGACCTCGAGATCCAGGAGGTAGAGGCTCTCCACACTCGGTTACAAGCCAAAGCACAGGTCGCAGCGGATAGAGCAAGAAGAGCTAGGACATGCAAAACTAGACTAGAGGCTAGAGAAGCGGACAAGAGCAGGATAGAGGGATTGGAAGATTCTGAACTCGCAAATGGTGAGCGAGCCTTTAAGGCTGGAGTGCTTGGGATCTACAACATCTTAGCTGTGCGGGACAGAAAGTTGGATGAAATCCTTTCCTTGCTCGACCAGATACTGAAACCCCAAAGAGGGTTTCGAAGACAAGTTCCTTCCTCAAACGCAGGGCCTGGCGTTAGGCAGCAGCCTGCAATCCCACTCCCGATGACGTTACTGGCAATGGCACATCCCTTTTACCCTCAGTGAGTCAGTTTGGCATACCTCCATCAGGTGGTTTGTTAGCAGCAAGTACGCAGGCTCAGGCATCTTCTTCTTCTCATCTAGTTGCTGCAGCTACAGGGCAGCAGCTGGCCCAGCCACCTGCACAGCAGCAGGTACAGCAACCTGCACAGAAGGCACAGGCTGGCCAATGGGTTCCAAAGATAGTGTTGGCAGCTCCTAAAACTTTTTCAGGTGACAAGAAAAAGGAGAACCTCAACACATGGTTGAGGATTGTGCCAACCTACGTGAGGAACAAGCACACACGACCTGAGCCAGAGGTAATTGTGGCTGCATCCTACTTGGAAGGCTCGGTAGCAAGGTGGTTGTTAGTACAGCACGATGGATACGGTTGTAATTTCGATGGTTGGGCTCAGGCCCGAAGTCTGGAGGAGTTCCTGACGTTGATAGAGCAGCGGTGGCACAACGCGCAGGTTGAAGGCTACCGACGTGTTGACTAAGCTGGACTCAAGGAAGTTCAAATCTGTCCGCGATGTTACCGACGTTGTAGCGAGACTGGTCATTCTCCACAGGGTGTGGTATGAACCCTCAAATCCTCATGACTACACATTTGAGATGCCTTCGTACAGACGTGAAGAATATGTTAGTCACTGAGCATTCCATAGACAGATCCAGACCAATCGATGCTTCGTTTGACGGAACGAAGCATCGGATCTAGACCCTCACCATTGACGGGCTGAAGTGTTGGACACACCCTCACCATTGACTCCCTTGCTGCCCCGCAGACAGATCCAGACCAATCGATGCTTTTTTTGATGGATGTGTACGAGTCCTTAGAAGAGTTAGAGAAGGAGTGGTCTGAGAACGACCCTCTAACTTCTTGGGCGGCTAAGGCTGAAGGTCCTAGGGGTGAGCATTTCGTAGTGGAAGTCAGTGTAGGTGGCCACAAGTGTGGCGCCTTTGCAGGCATTGACTCCACTAGGAATTTCATCAATTGTGCGTGTGTGGATAGACTGCGCTTAGAGAACCAAGTGCAGCGGCTTAGTCATTCTGTAGCATATACACTAGCCAACAAGCAGCAAATGGTCATCACAGATTATGTCAAGGACATCGTCTATACCTTCTCCTATGGAGGAGGAGAACCTAAATCACAAGATTTCATTCCTGGTCAGCGACGATTTGCCCTTCGACATTTTAATAGGTATGTACTATATTGAGGTAGATAAGCCTCAGTTCGATTGGGACAAAAAAGTGCTGCTACATAAGTTGCCATGTGGGAGGAACGTTAACCTGAGGAAATAGAAAACTAACAAGATAGTGGACTCGTATGGTTGCATGAGTGCACATTCGTTCTACAATTACTATGAACAAAACCAAGAAGAGGGTTTGTACTTAGTGATGGTCTCTAAGAAAGGGGAGGTCATCAAAACACCCCCAAAGATAGAAGATCGTTGCTAAGTATCCTAACCTTTTCCAGGAGCCATCAAGGGTAGTAGGGAGGTGGTCCATGCTATAGAGAATATCCCTGGAAGCTAAGCGCGCCCCCAATTGAAAGAGTTGATAGGGAAGGGTTAGATCCGGCCTAGTACATATCCTTATGGTGCGCCTGTCTTATTCGTTCCTAAGAAAGGGGAATAATTGAGGGTGTGCATTGGCCACAGAGGCCTTAATGCCATCACTGTTAAAAACGTTGAGCCTCTACCCCACATCGATGACCTATTGGATAGGGTGCATGGATGTAGGTGCTCCTCAAAAATTAACTTGAGGTCCGGCTACCATCAGATTGCAATAAGGCCTGACGATCAACACAAAACCGTTTTTCAGACCACGTACGGCTTGTACGAGTTTGTGGTGATGCCTTTTGGCTTATGCAATGCGTCGTGTACATTCCAACATGCCACGAACATGATATTCCATGACTACCTAAACAAGTTAATCATTGTGTACCTCGATAACATACTTCTCTTCAGTAAGATTGTGGAGGAGCACGCTCAACACTTGGATATTGTGCTTGATCTCCTTTGACAACACAAATATAAGATAAACTTGGATAAATGCAAGTTCGGTCGCACCGTTCCATGACTGAGGTGAGGTACTTCTTGTGGATGATGGGATACTACCGCCCGTTCATAAAGAGTTATAGTGGAGCCCCATTGACGGATCTCACATGCCTTGACACCCCTTGGGAGTGGATTAAAGATTGTGAAAAAGCAAGATATTAAAGTATGCTCTAACGCATCATGGAGTCCTCAAGCTCCCCGGTCAAGAGAAGTCGTTTGTAGTTGGCAGATTCTTCATTGTGAGATCTGATCATCAAACGTCAAATGGATCAAAACACTCTTAAGAGATGGATCGAGGTCATCGATCAGTATGACTTCGATCTACAGTATCTGAAGGGGGAATACAACGAAGCTGTGAATGCACTCTCACGAAGGGCAGATTTTTTGGGTCCGCTAATAACGAAATTTTTCTAATGATCTGACTCGATCTGTGGTGGATGCCTACAAGGAAGACACCGTAATGTTGGACATCACTGGCAAACTCGAGGCCAAGGACACTGCCACATTTAATGAGTTTGTGATGGTGGATAAATTACTTTTCCTCGAAAAGGTTGGGAATATACGACTTTGTGTTCCTTCTGGAGAATCTTTGTGTAGTTTTTTCCTGGGTGAGTGTCATGATGCAACGGGGCACTTTGGCTATAAGAAAACTTTAGTGAACCTAGTACAACGCTTTGGTGGCCCTCTATGTGTAAACGACGCGAGGAGATACAATGAGACTTGTCAAGTTTGCCAACGTTACAAGACAAGAACCCAAGCGCTGCTTGGACTGATCAAGCCCTTGCCCATTTCCCTTGGTCAATGAAAAGTGTGTCCATGGACTTCATGGATACCCTCGTGACCAGCAAAAGCGGCAAGAGGCATATCTTCGTCAGAGTGGAACGATTTCGTAAGTACGCTTGGTTAGCCACAATGCCAGAGACCACGAGGATTGAATAGGTGATTAAGTTGTTTACGGATAATTGGCTCCGAGACTTTGGCTTGCCAAGGTCCATAGTAAGTGATCGAGATGTTCGCTTTACCATTGAACTGTGGAAGAAAGCGGCCCAGCAGATGGATTCCCAACTGCAGAGGACTTCAGGAAATGATCCTGAAGCCCATGGCCAAGTGGAACAAATGAACCATATGGCGCAACAGTTGCTTCGACAGTACATCAAAAGTTACCTTTCATCGCCAGCACATTTAACAATGTTGAACACAACACCTCCGGTATGTCTCCAAACCAATGACATATAGGATGGAAGACTAGGCCCGCTTTTGAGTTTCTCCTTCCTGAGAACCAGCCCACATCAGCACCTAACAACATTGAATTTGTTGTCAAGTATGATAAAAGGCTACAACAGGCTATTGAGCGCATTCAAAAACTTGAGGATGCCATGATTGCATCCAAGAATAGGCACCGAAGGCCCTCTAACTTTCAGCTTGGGGATAGAATCTGGGTAAAGTCGTCTGAGTTGGGAGGAATTGGGAATATCTAGAAAATTGATGCCATATAATTTTGGGCCTTGGGAAGTTCTGGATATTGTTGAGGATGATCTTGATGGTCCCTCCTATGTGATTCAAATTCCTGGACACTTGCGCACATACCCCATTTTCCATGCCTCCAAGCTTGCACCTTTCGCTGAAAGTGATTCAAGACGCTCGATGTTGTCGCCAACCATGGATGGACACATCGACATCGACCAGATTGTGGAACATTGAGACTTGCCTGTACCGAAGCCTACCGACAAAGGAAGACCGTTGAAACCTCGACGAGAGTACCGGGTCAGATTCAAGCATCATATCGACCCTTGGGAAGATCGATGGTTCACACGTGAAGAACTGGTGAAGACTGCTCAACAAGTAGTTTCCTTCTGTGAGAAGGCACTTCTCAAGGGGAAAACAAAGGTTTAATAGCAGCATCTCAAAGGACTTCGAACATAAGGAGAAGGGAATGCGAGGAAATGAGCCCTCGTAGGGGCCAATTTGGTCAACCGCGCGCCCTGCCAGAAATGTTGAGGGCCTGGCAGGCTGTGCGACCTGGTGGGCTTTTCAGGATCTGCGCCCGCCTAGGCTGTGTGACCGGGGACTCTCATTTTCCACAAGCCCCAGTAGGCCGCCGAGTCACACGCACACCGTCGGCCAATCAGAATGCAACGTGCGGCGAAATCCACGTCGTACAGTTGGGTGGCCTTAACTGCTTTGGTTCCAGGCCGGTATATGGAACTCGGCCTGGACCCAAATACTAAGCTTGGCTCGCAAGCTACTGGGAACCAGGTCGTGAGCCTCTGGATGTCGAAGGCCACCAACACTTTCCATATAAGAAAGTGCGATGCCACGAGGAGCTGATTTTGGCCTTAGGCATACCGGCGGCAGTGCTGCCCAATCGAGCGTTGAAAGGTCGTCTGGCGCTGGGGGTCTGGGCGCACACAGACGCAGACGAGGGCGCTGCCAATGAGCAGCAAGTGAGCGGCCACAGCCGGGTTGAATCACATGAGGCCGACAGGGTAAGGTGCTGATCCTCTGGAAAGGGACATGCATGCGGGGGAAGATGAGGGTGAGAGAGTGTGAGAGGCACGTACCTGGTTGTACCGTGGAGGTCTGCATGGATGACATCTTCACGTACAAGTGGTTTGCTGCTGATGTTTCCGGTTGCATTACCCTGGTAGTGTAGGCTAGTTTAGGCCTTGTATGACTGTAGAGCAGGCGCTAAGCGCCGATAGGAGAAGAAACATTGGATACACTATTGATGGTGGCAAGAAGGGGGCTGGCATTGGCAACTGAGCTCATTGCTTTGGTCTCAAAAACTTGGTGCTTTCTGCTTTCTATACAACATTCGACTCTCTCACTTTCAGTGTTATGTTGGAATTTGGATTTCTGTCATTTCGCTCTTGCTCATTTTCTTCCCAATTACTACTAGGTAAGTTACCACAACTCCAACTAGGTCAGCTCTGCGAAAAAGTGTCGAGTACAATATTGTATTTGCTTTTAATGATCTTCAACTGAAAATTATACGTGTTTACGATTAAGGAGTCGGTGATGACCATCTAGATAACTTGTTAAATAACTTTGCTTGAGTCTTCAACTATTTAAAGGTCTCACGATCAGAATACACTTGAAATGCCATCCTAACAAATAGTGGTTTCAAGTCCTCGAGGCTTCAAACAAGTGTATTAATTCTTCTTCGTAGGTAGGTCGGATGTTTTTTTTTTTAAGGGGTCATTTAGACATGAATTTCACTGATCTACATGTCCTCGTTCTTCAGTTGCAATACAAAACTTATCCCCTATTGGCAGTAGTTGTGATATTAAACATGGGATGGGTATGCGGTTTTCAAAACAAAATTATATGTGAAAGCATACTTCAATTTCAAAAAAGGATCATGAGTTAAAGTATGCTTCAATTTCTTAAAGGCAAACTCGAAATCTTTGTCCTACAACCATACTAGCTTTTTCTTAAATAGTTCCCTAAAAGGAGCAGCAAAGATAGGAAAGTTCAGCACAAACTCCTCAAAATAGCTTTGCTAATGCAAAGATATATCTTAACTTTGTTATATTTTTCTGTCGTGCCCAATTCCTAATCGCAATAACTTTTTTCTCTTCAAGCCACAAACCATTTTTATTAATGTTCGGGATACAAATCTAAATGATTGAAAAAAGGATCATGAGTAAAACTATGCTTCAATTTCTTGAAGACAAACTCAAAACCTTTGTCGCACAATTAGACTGTTTTTTTCTCAAATAGTTTCCTAAAAAGAGCAACAAAGATAGGAAAGTGCATTACAACCTCCTTATAATAGCTTTGCTAAGACAAAGACCCCACATATCTTAACATTGTTAAATTTTTCGGTTGTGGCCAATTCTTAATCGCAATAACTTTCCTCTTTCAAGCTGCAAAACATCGTTATTGGCGTTCGAGATACAAATCCCATGATTCTACAAACTTAGATTTCTTCGAATGAATCTTGAACGTATTTTTCTCTACTTGTTCTATAACGATTCATAAATATTCCTTATGCCTATCCAATGTTTCTTTAACATGAGACTTCTGAAGGTAGATCGCTACTGGTTGATCTAGTCAACCTCACAATAAATAATTGATAATTGACTGAAAGGTTGTTATTGCATCTCAACGAATTCATAATGTTTGTATCTTGTACAAAATGCAAGCTAATATTGATATTTGGGTGTTGATCATTCACAGTTACAATGGAAGAGCGGAAGCTCTTACGATCGCCTCATCACTGAGTCTTCGACGGGGAGTTTCCGTGTCGAATTTGGCTTTGTTGGGGGTCGAAGAGACGAATTTGTCAAGTTCGTGAAGAATAACCTTACATAATAGAGGTGCAAAGCACATGCTCTTAAGGTATTCAGACTTCTATCAATTTCAGAAAAAAACGACTGCAAGCTTCTTAGTCTAATGAGTCACGTAATAGTTACCAAATATAGACCCTGACATAACCTAAGCTCCCCTTCTCTCTGAGGTACGGGTCAGAAAGGTGCAAAGTATGGAGAATGACTTGGTTTGATCCAACCTTTTTGTTGCAAGTTTTTGCAGTTGTTTCCTTAGTTCCCTCAAGCACCGAAGTTGATATGCAATGGGTCATTGTCTTCAATATCTTACTTAGAAAAAGTTTTTTTTGCCGTGTTTTTTACCGTCCTTTCCACAACACTTGTTGCTTCTTCTAGCGCTCTTATATTCTTTTGGAATTTTTTCAATAAAACAAGGTATAGATGATTTGTAAGCAGTAGACTTGACCACAACCATAACAACTTCACTCACCTTCGTCCTCCTAACTAGAAAATGTTTAATGCAGTAGGTTCAGACAACAAATTGACAATGATAAGTTTACATTAGACTTGTGCCACAATTTTGCTGTTTTGTATTCATCTATGTCATGTAAATTTGTTTTTGCTCCTTCAAGACGATTAACATTTAAATCTGTCCTTAAAGTGCGGTTACAGTAAGTGTGCTTATATCAACAAACACAAATGTATTTAAGACTTCATCTTCCTAACTGCATTTTCTGATAAATGAGATTGTATCTATCACCCATTTGCTAGCTCCAATGGTCGTTTCATTTGGATCCATCATGCCCTTTCTTTGTTTCTGCTCAACCCATGAACTCCTTCGATTAATGAGTTTCTCACCAACTTCATCAAGGGACACCCGGCAAGACAAAATGCAAGACTGGTTAACAGGATATGAGCCTGTTAACATTGGAATGAACAGAGAAGATTAGCATGACCATAGGAGTCTGGGCAGTGTTTTGGTCCCAGAATGGCTGATCAGCCGAAGAGACCACCACCAGTTACCTCTTTCCTTTTCTTTTCAAAGTCAAAAGAGTTTTGAAAATGTCTCAAGTGGAGTGGCTTGCTGTAAACTTAGATGAGAACGGGGTTAGATGGAAGCCATTAGGATATGTCATGTTCACGGGGAACTTTCAATGCACCAGCACCAGCATTGAGGAACAGGGACACTTCTTTATTCGATTATTACACAATCATGACTGACCGTGAGATCAGCTGTGTCACACATGGATGGTATGGCAGACGCATATCACCCTGCTGCCACACCAAACATTCTTTAAACCACCAGTACGTTCGAGGCTGGCGTCTTCCCCCTTCGCGCCAATCTTTGCCGACGTTCTTGTTTTCGATTTGGCTGGTGCCGCAGCCATTTTGGTCCAGCTGTCCCGCGCCTCTGAGCTTCTCGGAGAGGCGCTCTCGTTCTCTCAATTTGTCTGGGACCATGTCCTGGTGGTTTAAGCCAATCAACTTGGTAGTGGGGCCTCACTCGTTTGTTTTTGTTTTTTGTCTGAATTTAAGCCAATCAACTTGGTAGTGGGGCCTCACTCTTTTGTTTTTGTTTTTTGTCTGAAATTTATTCCCAAGTTCCTCATGTTAGCTTGTATGAACTTTGGGAAATGCAGGGAGTCCTTCGGTGAAGCACAGGATCCCAACCAGTAAATTGGCAGAGTTGCTGAAGAGTATGTACACCCCTGACTTGCTAGGACTAAGGCAATCTCTTCAAATCTCTTTGGGATTATCGCTTCTCTAAGAGGCAGTGCTAAGGCAATCTCTCTTTGGGATTATCGCTACTCTACAAGGCAAGTGCTCGTTTAGAGTTGCGCAGAACATGCTCTTGCTAGCCTGAGATAAGGCACCACAGGTCCTAGCCTTGGCAACAAACCAGTTGAGACATTGAACCAATGCATAAACCAGAAGTTGCTTAAATCACCACTACGGAGGAAGGCCTCCTTTTTCCCAAGTTGTGATTGCACTATGGCTGGGTTTTCCCCTCTCGGACTTCCAAAAAGCCAAAAACTGGTATGGTACTGGGCCTCCTTAGGATGGACAGAACAGGTTCAGATGAAGTACATGTTTGAGTACTTCAGAAATTGGTCTGCCTTGCATCAGACAATCGCATCTCTTCAAATTGGGGAATGGAACATAGCCAGGCAATCGAGAAAAGATGACACATGTCAACTGGATTAAATGACCCAAATTGGGAAACACAAGATGATCGCCCTGACCATGGATGAGTAGAGGGTGTGCTGCACATGAAGTAGGCTGTTGATAATGAAGTACGCAGCTGGAAATTCCAGCGCCCCCAGCCATGACAATGAACCCGCCCTGAATGTGAAACTTTGGGACCAAATTAGAAGTGGCATGAAGTAGGGACGAGAAACACTCTAGCACATCAGCAAGACCGAGTACAACAAAATATCATAAATCATCTGGATTTAAATCCACAACACCTGATTTTGGCAGCCCAGAGGGAGGGCCAGGTGCAGCCTAGCGTACACTTATCCTCAGCGACTCAGCTAGAGAAAGAATGATGCGGCTGTGGGGAGAGGAGGGGCAAATGTGGATTTGTCAGTGCAGCATCGCCAGCACCAGCATGCTTCAGTCATGATCTGTTCTCCATGTTGCGGAAGCTGAAATATATGCTACTGGGAGTGGACCCACGTAATCTGCCACAGGAAAAGTGTGCGATGCATGACCTTTTCATCTGCTGGTGCTGCGCTTTCCGCCCCTGTGATCTAGCTTTTCAGGCCCCTCCAGGTCATCCATGACAGATTGGAAAGGTGACTGCCAGAAGCAAATTCCCACAGACCCCTTTTTCATTCTCTTTGCCAGCCTTGTTTTTTTCTGGCCAGCAAATTTGCCTACAAACCACTGGTAGCTTGGGAACGTTGATCAGCCAACAAAGGCTAAGATTAGGCACGAGACAGTGAAAGACACACGGGCAGCGAGCGTACTCGCAGAAATGCAATCTGTCGGTTATTGTCCCCATAATCTAGGTTTTCAGGCCCTTCCAGGTCATCCATGACAGATTGAAAAGGTCACTGCCAGAAGCTAGTTCCCAAAGGCCCCTTTTCATCCTTTTTGCCCTGCCTTTTTTCGCAACAATTTCCTCAAAACCTACTTGTAAATTAGGAGTGTTTATCAGCTAAGAAAGGCAAGGGCTAGACAAGTGACAGAAGTGACAGTGAAATCTAAAGGGGGAGTGAGCATGTGCACAACAATGCAAACTATGGACAAGGGGGGAGGCGGGGGGGCCAACGGGGACAAAGAAAGGAAAAGGAAATAGTTAAACATATGCGAGACGCAAAAATGTGAATCGTTAATCAACAACTCAGGAGTTCAAAACCTGTAGACTATTATCCATGCCTGTAGAAAAGCTCAAGTGAAAAACGCATACCACTATTTCAAAAACTGCAATGACCTGAATCCCCGTCCAATGAAGGGTTGCAACTTGCAAGTTTGTTTTTGCCCCACACAAATTCAATAAGGGAACCAAAACAAAAAAGTCCAATACGGGGATGGACACAGCCAATACTAAAGAAGGGAGAAATAATTAATGATATTGAACAATAAAGTTGTCAGTTGATAGAGTCCGACAGACCTACAAAGAAAAAGTGAGATACAAGAACGTTGGGGGAAGCAAAGATTGTTTATGTGAACTCCAGGGAACTTTTCTGACGTTTTTCGCATAGAATCTTGGGAACCCTAACGTACACGGAAATTAAAATTGTTCGTCAATCAAGGAGATGGGCAGAAAGAAAAAGCAGTCTGGGGTGAGATTTGAATCTATACCCTGTCATGAGATAGAGATAGGAAGTACGAACACTGAAAGAGGACCAGATTAGCTGCTGTTGCCTTTTTGAAATCCGTTTGTCACATGCAGATCCACGTGGGCACACCAAAACAGGCAGAGCAAGCATCATTAAAAAGAACTTCAAAAAAGTTGCTTTCACCAGTCGTTACCTTTTCCAGAGCTACCAGGTGTTCTCTCTTGTCAGTCTGCTCAGCAAGATCTCTGTCTTTCTGAAACGAACATGCCATACCAAAGAGATTTTTCGTGAACTGCTCCTACCGTCTCCATAAACGTATGCTGTCAGCCTCACTGACAAAAGATCTGTCTTGTTCCATTTCCAAGCACACCACTTAAGAAATAGAAATCTCAACTCTGCCAAATCCTACAATTTCAACAGCAACCTCCATAGGTAACTGATAACATCAAACGCTCACCCAATTCCTTCCTTTCTTTTTGAGTTTTCTTCCATGCCTGCTGTCCGCTGTCCTTCCTTTTCTTTTCTTTTCTTTTCTTTCCTTTCCAGGCTGTCTCCCTCCCTCCCTCCGCGCCTCCTTTCCTTCCTTACGGTCTTCTTTTGTTTTCTTTTCCGTTCTGTTCTCTTGTTGCTTGTTCTTTGTTCATATACTTTTCCAGGTTTGTGAGGCTTGCAGCTAGAACGCAAGGCCATGTGGAATAAAGATCTAGTATTGGCGAGATATTTCAGGGCACGCCACATCCTTCTAAAATAGGCGCAAGTTGCGACACTACAGCGAAGACCGCTTACATGACCTCTGCAGGCATTAGGATTGCCTGTGAAAACTGAGAAACCATCCAATCATCTCCAATCATCCAAGATTTATTTAAAGAAACACAAAAACAAACAAAATGAACAGCCAGATTTTTTTAAAATCTGCTTGTTTGTCTGTTTCAGACCTTCAATGTTGTGAGCCAACCTTCACTTCGCCAAAGCAGCACCTCTCAAGTAATCAATCAACGGCAAGATGACCTTCAAAAAAAAAAAAAAAAAAAAAAAAAACGACACGATGACCTTCCGGCTTGCAATATGTTCCCTGACATTCCACCCATGTTCCAGATTCTTTAATTCATTTCTGTTCCTTTTTCAAGTTTTTCTTTGACTGTTTTTTTTTTTTCCTCCTTTGTTTATAATAACTTTGTACTGTGTGGTGCGCAATGTGCACCATCTTCAGAAATAAGTACAGCCACGTCATACTATTTAGTTTCGTTTTTCAATGGAAGCACGTTTTTGGAGTCTAGTGCCCAGCGGAGTTTTAAATGCAGTTTGGTTGTGTAGGCTTCGGCAGAGTTGTGTCAGTGGCCAGGTCGTCCAAGGTCTTGTAGGCCCTAGCCCTCTACTAGCAGCAGGAAAATTTCCAGCCGTCGATCTATCAACATCGAACGGCTGAAATTTTTCACGCGGCAAGTAAACAGGACCAGGGCATATCCGATTGAACTGCTGAAATTTTTCACGCGGCAAGTGAAGAGGGCCAGGGGTACTGGCTAAACCTGGCCATGATTCGGGCCAGATTCAAGCCTGCTTTGGCCCCTCGTGTCTGGGCCACAGCCAAGATGTCTTGTCCATGCCCGACATGACATTTTTCTGAAACCTAGAAACAAGACTGCATTTAAACTCAGCCTGACACGGCTGCAATGAATATGAGCGAGAGCGAGAGACAGAAATCCAGATTGCAAAATCACGAAGTAGCCCAGATAGTCATGTACCAAGCAGAGAGCACAATGCACCAAGATAACATCCAAATAAGACCAATACAATGAACTCATAGGTCAATGTCGACGCTCTCTGGCCACAACAAAACATTATCCAATGTCGCTCCTACTGAATGGCGCCCAGCGCCCAGCCTACACTACTCAGCCTATCTACATCTACCTACGTTTATGCAACAAGATCACATCAAAGTTGAAGACCAACGTACGTGACGTCATCACCAATGCCGACCACCAGCATACACCAGATTCGTTCTCTCACCTGGCCTCATCACACCTTGTCTCGCCTCTGCATGCGCCTCCTAACCGAAGACCACCATTGCCATCACCTGCCACCGCAAGTGCAGCCCGGTTATGGCCGCCGTGCGCCTGCTGCCACTGCAGCGCCCCTATCACCTCTGTGCGCCCGCGTGCGCCCGGGCCTGGCTGGTTAGCGCAGCATTGCAAGGCAGTGCAGCAGCGTGGCTGCATCGCCTGCACAGGCCAGGGCCGCGCACTTTCCTTATGGAAAGTTCGCCCGCTGCTGGCTGGTCTGGCGAGGCGTGTAGGGGCCCAGTAGCTTCAGGACGGCCCCAAGTGTCTGCGCCCAGGCCCAGTTTCAGACACTGGCCTGGGCCTCCCGCAGTTAGGCACGTCCAGGCAGCCTCCCCAGTCTCCAAGTGTTCTCCGCTATCTCACTGGCCCACGGTAGACATGTGACGACAACGCTGCATTCTCATTGGTCCGCGGCCTTTCCATGATGTGTCGACCTCTGAATGCGTGTGCCCAGGGCGCAACCGCCCGAGCCCTGTGCTCAACGGTTGGACGCAGCTACAGGTTCTGGAAGGAGCCACAGAAGGCTCACGTTGCTTTGTAACCAACCGGCGTGATGCAACTGTCTGATACCCAGCATACAAAAAATGTCCGAAATTGGCCTCACGTGGATATTCAGGCCCCCCTTCACTTAGGGCAGGCACGAGGCTTGCTGGGGGGCGCAGCCCAGAACACTTGCATGTCTGATAAGGGGCCCGTGAGGGCTCAATCCTCGCATTCCACCCCCCTTAGCTTCAAAAGTCCGCTAAGATGCTTCTACGCAGGTGCTTTCCCCTTAAACTTTCTTTCATACTCCTTTGGATTGTCAAGCATACTAGGCTACCAGAAATGCTGCACTGGGTTAGCACTAGTCTACTTGTAACAGAAGTGACCTGTCGGGTCGTGACACTCGCCTAAAAATAAACTACGCAAAATTTTGCTAGACGGCACACACAATCTTTTAAACCCTGCCTTTTCAAGAAAGCGTAACCCATCCACCATCACAAACTCGTCAGATGCGGCCTTGTCTTGGGCCTCTAGTTTGTGCATGATGTCCATCATGACGGGATCTTCCTTGCAGGCATCCACCATCAATCAAGTTACTTTGTTACATAGGCCAAACTCAGTAATTAACGCACCTAGGTAGTCTGCCCTACGTGACAGCGCATCAGCAACTTTGTTGTACACTCCCTTCACGTAATCTAGACTGAAGTCATATTGATCTATAACTTCAATCCAGCGTTTGAGTGCGTCGGAGAGAACGGCCACCGTACTATAGTTCCTTACGAAATTACGATAGTAGACGATCATTCTGAGGAATAATATGACCTCTATCACAGGCTGATATCATGGCCAATCACGAATGCTTTGGCCACCTTCGCATCTTCACTCCATCCGCGGATACTTGATGACCCAAGTATAAGATCTTTGTGCATCCAAACTCGCATTTCTCCTGATTGATCTTAAACCTGTGTTGTCTAAGGAGACCTAGCACAAGATCTAAATGCTACACATGCTCCTCGACAGACTTACTAAAGATGAGGATATCGTTGAGGTACACAACGATAAACTTATCTAAGTAGTCATAGAAGACCCTATTCATGGCGTGCTGGAATGTACCCAGCGCATTGCAAAGGCCAAAAGGCATCACCACAAACTTGTACAGGCCGTACCTGGTCTAAAATGCAGTTTTGTGTTGATCCTCCGGTCTTATGGCAATTTGATGGTAGTCGGACTCAAAACCTATCTTTGTGAAGTACTTACATCCTTGCACCCTATCCAAAAGGTCGTCGATGCGGGGTAAAGGCTCTGCATTCTTAACAGTGATGGCATTGAGGCCTCTATAATCAATGCATATCCTTAATGAACCCCCTTCTTTGGAACAAATAAGACTGGTGAGCCGAAGGCGGAAGTACTAGGCCGAATCCAACCCTTCTCGATGAGTTGTTTTAGTTGTCGACGAAGTTCGTCCAACTCGGTCGGAGCCATCTTATAGATTCTCCCCTTTGGTGTCTTGCTACCTAGGATGATGTCTATGGCATGGATAATCTCCACGTCTACGACTCTTGAAGGCTCCTAAAACAGATCAGGGTACTTAGCAACGATTGATTCTATCTCTGGGGTGATTTAACGGCCTCCCCTTTCCCAGAGACGAAAACTAAGTACATACCCTCCTTTGGTTCTGTTTATAATCTCATGTCAATACTATTAAAAGTTGCAAAGGGCCCGACGTGACGCTTCCAGCCGGGCCCAGCGAAAATAGATGGCCCACGGCGCAGCAGCAGATGCGCGGCGCGCCAGCTGGACGTGGGCAGTGAAGAGGGTTGTTGCGACGAGGCCGGGATGCGTGTCAGGGGGTCGACAAAGAGAGAGAGAGACGAAGCGACAATGGAGGAGGAGAAGTGGGAGGAGCGGGAGGAGGAACGGGGGGAAGTGCAGGAGAAGCTGCGGGAGGAGGAGGAAGAGCAGGAGGAGCAGGACGATCCATCATCTGTTGTTGTTAAGTTGTGTGAAAGGTAGGACGAGCGCGCGCGCGCGCGCGCGCGAGAGAGAGAGAGAGAGAGAGAGAGAGAGAGAGAGAGAGAGAGAGAGAGAGAGATTTCCATCGATAGGATGAGCAACGCACCGACCAACAGGTAAGTCACCAACCCCACGACTGGCCTCACGGTACTTCCATTGATAGGATGACCAAAATCCAATGAATCTTCTGATAGAACATCCAAATATAGACTACTACTGGCAGTGTATATTTCCATGTTCTAACGGTAGATTCGTTCGATTTTACTCATCCTATCGATGGAAGTACCCTCTCTCTCTCTCTCTCTCTCTCTCTCTCTCTCTCTCTCTCTCTCACACACACACACACACACACACACACACACACAAGATGCAGCGGGAGGGGGCACAGGAGAAGGACGATCCATCATCTGTTGTTGTTAAGCAGTGTGTAAACTTGCCCAACTAACCGAGATACCATCTAACAATACTGATGCATTATAAATCTCTAAAATAATCACCAAAAATACTATAAAAAGAGCCATAAAAATCCCCATTAAAACAGTAGTCTCCCAACCAGAAGCAAGTTTGCCATATTCGGAATTTAAAGGAGCACGCGCGCGCGAGAGAGAGA
>BFEA01000276.1:625033-636175 GCA_003427395.1 Chara braunii
CTCTCTCTCTCTCTCTTTCTCTCACTCTCACTCTCACTCTTACTCACACACACACACACACACACACACACACACACACACACACACACTCTGAGTCTCCTTTTTTTCGAGAGGGAGAAGGGGAGGGGGGGGGGGCTAATTTTCCAAATACCCCCATAAGTTGAGATATATGTCAAAACAGCCTTAGAAGATATGGGCACAGTGGAATGGCCTTTTGGACTGACATGTTTGTGTTATGCCCCTGTTAGGTGGGTGTGCAAATTCATCTGGCCTTTTGCAATTGCATCTATGAAAACTTGGCAACTGTCGGGGCATTTTGCAAAGTTAGGCAGCGTCTAGTAGGGGTACATTGCAAAGATGGGGTCCAATTGATGGCTGGGGCGTTTCGCACAATGTTTTTGTCATTGTCCGTCACCGCAGCGTAGCTGCGGCAGGTCCACTTCTAGTTATAAAATGCAGTTGCACACATGCACCCACAGGAGTCAACTAACCTGCTAACTCTACATTTAGCTAGTCTAACGGTCCTCCCATCAGGCAAAACATGCTTGAGCACTTTTTGGTCCCAGTCAAACTGGGGCTTGGCAACCTCACGGTAGTACATACCTGACAACATATCGAACGACAAGTCGTCGCTAATTAGGAATGAAATTTGATGATTAAGTTCCCCACCTCCATAGGAGAAGGTGCAGACCATGTCCTTGATGTAATCTTTGACCAACATGCGCTCTTTGTTGGCTAGAGTAGATGCTACAGGTCTACTCAAGCGCTGCACCCGGTCCCTTAGGCGCAATCTCTCAACGCAGTCACGACTTACAAAGTTCCACGTGGAGCCAATTTCTACGAAGGCACCACACTTGCAGCCAACTACACCGACTTCAACGACAAAATGCTCCCCTCTAGGACCTCTTGACAGTCCCACCCAAGACTTGCGAGGGTTCCTTGTTGACCACTCGATTTCCAAGTCTTCTAAGGCATCAAACACATCTAACGAACAAAGAGTTGTTTGGCCAAGGTGTGTCTCCGGGTGACTAGCGAGTCAATAGCTTCGGCCATCTCTTGAAGTGGTAAAGGTACACCAACCACTTCAGCATGAGTAGAAGCAGCTACAACTTCTACTGGCCAGATGTGTTTCCCTGGGTTGTGCTCGTAGAAGCACCACCCTCGGGGGAAGATCCCCCAAAACCACCTTTGGGCGGAATCTTATGAGAGACCTTTACATTCTTGCACGTAAACTGCTGATGGTTATACTCGTTGCAGTTTATGCAAGCTTGTAAATAACGGTCCCTCCACATATCTTCATTCAGGCCAGCCTTCACCGAAATCGGAGTCATGTTTTAGTTTTGGACCTGGCCCTGACTCTTTTGCTGCCCGCCCTTGTCGCGACCAGCTTCCTTTCCTTTGGTTATTGCAGCGAGGTTGCTACCCTCTGCACTCTCCTCGCTGCCTAACTCTATCTCCTCCACAAGATTGGAGAGATCATTGATCTCGGTTTGATTCCCATCGGGATCAACCATCATCAATCGACTACCCTTTTTTTCCTATTCTTGTGGGGTCCTCTTCTTCCTACCGTCCATTGTAGGTTGTTGTGCTCCTCCTAGCTTAGCCTCTAAGTCCAAAGCCTTCTTGCAAAAGGAGTCAAGCATGCGATATTCGATGCTTGCCTCACTGACCATCAAGTACTTGATGTATGTGGGAAGACATCTTAGGAACATGGTCAGCAGGACCTATGGATCATAGCGAACACCAAAGATGACAATGAGTTTCTCAACGACAATGGTGAGCTCTCACGCGGACTTGTACAATCCATGACACTCTCTGATGTGTAGGTTTGTGCCCAGTCATTCATCCGCCGACCGAAACCCGTGGATGCCACTAGTTCATCTAGCCATCTCGTTGCCGAACCCTCAAAATATGAGGTGGTAGTGATCACCTTTTCTTATCGCAATGTCCTCTTTGCCCTTACCCATACTGGAGCCGTTCTCAACCATGTGTCGAGTGCCTCATCCTTCTTGTCACCAGAGAAGGTTTGTGGTGGTTTCAGTGGAGTCTTGGGGTACCAAGGCTGTTGTGGTCCCATGGGTGGGACCGGCTGCGGCCCCGTAGCTGCACCACCGGGATTTGAAGATGAAGAAGCTGCAGTCTGTGCTGCTGGTTGACCTACCACCTGGTAAGACACCATATAGAGGGACAAAGGGGCCTGTCATCGCCGGTGAAAGGGCTGGTGATGGAAATGCTACCTGAGGCCGGACACAAAGCCCGCCAGGTATGGAGGAATGTGGTCCTCCTCTTACCTACATGCCATTCGGTATCTGGTCAAGGGTATCCTGGATATCATTCAGTTTGCTGTCCATATACGCATACATGCTCAGTATACCCACCTTGAGGATTTTTGCAGTGTTGTCAAGGACCGAGTCATCTAACCCTTCTAATGAAGCTTTGCCTGCCCTTCTAATCTGGCTTTTCTATTTTTAATCTATGTTCTCTTTCGGTAACTTCCTTGAGTTCCTTCTCTAACGGTCAGCGGATCAACTCCACCTGTTGGAGTTCTATTGCCTCCCTAGTGCGTGAAGGTGGCTGGCTTTGCTGCGAGCCTACCATCTGACTAGAAGAAGTGCTTGCTCTCATCCCGCTAGACGTAGCCTGCGAACTGGTCGGCATGCCTCATGTTTGCTGACCTTGGGATGTGGCTGCAGAGGTAGCCATAGCTCCAGTAGTGGCTGTTGCCGCTGTCAGTGCTTGCTCCACTGCCGCTGCTGCGTCCTTAGCCCTTTGCAAACATTCAGCCTCAATTCTCTTGCCCCCAGATGGTAAAGCTTGATGCACGATGGGTATCCTAAGCGGCTCCAATCGTGTCACCCTTCTCCCTTTAAATTTGTACTCCCCACTACCTGATCCACTCATCAGTTAAGAAGATCATTGTCTGCACTATTGCCTTCACTGTGGCCTACCACAACATGTGTCTGACCGAGTTGAAAAATAAATAAAATTAAATAATTATTCGGCAAGTTGCCAAGGCTACCGATCAAGAGGAGTCAACGACATTTACACAAACTGAGCAAATGATATATTCTTACTTCAGTTAGTTCTCTCACAACAGCATCAAACGGAACTGGCCATGGCAGTATACTACAATTTTATTCTATAGCTGTTTGTTAGGTGTTAGCAGTCTGTCCACCTAACTAATCAAAAATAAAAATAAATCGAGTGCACAAATGTATGCAGAAATGGAAATAAAGCACCAATTGGAACCTTCCCTTCCCCTGTATCCGACGATTCTAACTTGCATCATCAAGCAGCGGTGTCTAAGGTGTGCATGTCGGCCCACCCTTGTGCCCAGGAATCCGCTTATGGCCAGTTATGCCCTTTATTTACCCTCACGTGCAACGAGCCTTACATCCGATGATCTGGCTGATCAAGAGGCAATTTAAGGACAACCCCCGAAGTCCTCATGAATTATTTAACGTCGCAGACAGAACAACGATCACAGCCAGATATCAGATCCCGCCACAGGTTCTTTATAGACGGCCTGGTTTACGTCTCACATAGGACTGGCCAGTCCACATTCCCTCCACAACACATCAAAGAGCTCAGAGGTCAATGCAGCATGGCCTGCGTGCACTACTCCTGTGGGTTGGCATGGTGACCGTGACCCGTGCTTCGTCCAGGGCCCTTCAGAGGCACCACCCTCTCCTCCCAAATGCGCCACCAGGAAGAATGTCGACTCTCAAGGTAGAGCGCTCACGACTCCTGACCAAGAAGAGGACTCTCAAGTCGAATTCACTCCCTCACGGCAAGAAGAGATTGTGATGGGAAAATAAGGTCAGGGAACAACGAATCTGACGATAGCTGGCCCCAACCACAGATATCTCACCAATTGAGCCGACATGCATTTTGATGACTGGTCATAGCCTCGGTACCACACACAATGCAATGGAGTGCCACCTCAGCCAAAATGCCATGTCAGCATGCTCTCATCATCTCACATACACCCGTTGTCACCATAGCTCCCACGTTGTCGCCACAACCTTCCGGCGACACTCCCCCTAATAGGGACTCGCCCACACAACCAGCGCCAATGTATCCTCACTGCGTAGATGCTTCGCCAGCGCACCAAGTAACAAAGTCGAGAGCGCCAGTAACAGCGATATCGAACCAGCTCTGATACCAAATTGCAAGGAATACGAGCGAGAGCGATAGAAAAAAATCCAAATTACAAAATCAAGAAGTAGCCCAGATAGTCATGTACCAAACAGAGAGCATAATTCACCAAGATACCATTCAAATAAGAGCAATACAATGAACTCGTATGTCAATGTCAACACTCTCTGGCCACACCGACACAACATCCAATGTCGCTCCTACTGAATGGCGCCCAACGCCCAGCCTACACTACTAAGCCTATCTACATCTACCTACGTTCATTCAACAAGATCACATCAAATTTGAAGACCAATGTACATGACGTCATCACCAATGTCGACCGCGAGCATACACCACGTGCGTTCTAGCTCCTCCCCTCATCACACCTTGTCTCCCCTCTGCATGTGCCTCCTACCCGAAGACCACCATCGCCATCACCTGCCATTGGTTCTCGAATCGAGTTCCGACCCTTGAGGCATGGTATATGACAAGGATGTGCATAGCAGAGGAATCAAGAAAGAGAGAGCAGGAGGAGAATGAAAGGACCAGACAAACGGCAAAGACTTGTTCACCGGGACCAAGAATCCCAAGATGGAACTTAGGGCCACTAGGACCGAGGGCCCAAGACGGCGATTGCACAACACACGAGAAATAAAGATGGGGCAATTAAAGTGTTGCAGGAAATTGGTAAAGGCGTCCCTCCTTCCTATGGAAAGAGGACCGCCAGAAAAAGAATAAATACTCAGATGCTAGTACCACGGAGAAGGGTAGGGCTTGACAACACCAAGAAAATAATGTCTTGGTATCACTACGGAAGGCGCTAGCATGCCGCCTAGGGAGCCGCCCGATTAAGGCATCCGAAAAGCCTAAGTACAAGGGAACCTAGCAAGGAGGTCGCGGACGGATTAGTGGGCAACAACTGGACAAGGGCCCAAGCACAAGGAATCTAAGGATTGGTGGCCTTCGAATGCCGAAATAAAAGGGGGCTAGAAAATAAGAGAGAGCGTCTCAATTTCAAGGCCTCTAAGGGACCCCAAAGGGAATCAACGGGGGCCTTAGTTTTGAAGCGCCCAGGTACATTGAACCAAAAAAATGAGGTTCTAGTGTGTTCCAAAATAAAACGGTCAACAAAGGAAAGGAGAAAAAGGCCTAGAGGGAGAATGGGAGAGGTAGGAAAGTGTGGGAGTGAAAAAAGGGCACACCGCCACATCATGGTCAACTTGCCTCTCCACAAAGGAGGTCTAGGTGCCTTAAACAAAAATGCATCAAGTCTAGATGCAATTGGGACTAGAACGGACAAAAATGAACACCTAGGGCAAACGGAAACACATGTTTTAGATACATCTTGTGACCGAATTCATCCTAGGATGAAACTGTTAGAAAATGTCTTGGTTTTTCCTGATTTTTAGAGAGAAAATCAAGATAAATCAAAAAGGAAGTAGGCCATGATGCAACGGATCACAAAAAGTAAAACAAACACGTCTCAAGTCTGTTCAAAGCCAATATTGGGCCCGAATGCACTTGGGAATGTACCGCTCTATTTTGTTTCGGTTTAAGGCAAGTTTGGGGGCAATGGGACTAGGAAAATGGTCACCATTGCACTCCGAGATTTAACCGACCACAAGGGAGTGTCAAGGTCAAGGGAAAATGAACCTTGACACCCTCATGGCACTAAAAAGAGGAGCGTAAAGCATGAGAGCCAATTGCGGCAATGAATGGTGACCGCGAAATCAAGACTATGTGGCCAAGAATATTCAACACACTTGGACGCATCGGAAGGAGGAAATTGGGACTCTCGGGGACTAGGGAGTCCCAAATAAAATTGGGACGACATGGGGAGTAGTGTCCAGGTCTTATTCTCCACTTAGCGATAACTTTAAACCTAGTTTTGTGAGAACTTGGCGTAATATGTGATATGCGGTCTTATTCTCCATTCACTTAAGCGTAGCTTGGATATTGATCTCTCTTGTGTTAGATCTCCTTTTTTGTCATTCTGATTCAAGATCTAAGTAGTTTCAGCCCGATCCTACGAGGATCGTCTTCTGTTGTCTTTTGATAACAAGTCTAACTCATTCTTGCTACTCAACCTAAAGCCTTAGCCCTTGTGGTTTCAAATGTTTCTCTGGGTTTTTACTCGGACTTTTTAAAAAGGACTTAGTGTTTTATTTTGGAAGGTTGGACAAAGGTTGGGGCTTGTGTGAAAAAGGCAAGGGGTGTGAGCGCAGAGAGCGGTTGAAGTTGACCCCGTGTAGTGCATGGTTTGTCGGTGTTGGATTTTTGGCGTGATTGCAAGTATGTTTTATGAGTTGAAGTCCGGATTTGACCTTGCCTACAATCATGTGTAGTCCGAATTTGACCTTGCCTGCGATCATGTGTATATTTTGAAGGGAGTCACACTGTGATTATGAGAGTGATAGCCTCGTGCCAAATTGCCCCATTATATTTATATTTTGTGTATCCTAGCGATTTCCTTTGACCATGTATAAGGATTGAGCAGCTTCGTCTTGAAAGAAAAAGGAGATCCCTTTTTGTTTTTGTTTTTAAGATTTTTTGTAGTTGGATGTTGAGGTATGTGGCGGTTGTCAAAGTCAAACCCCTTGACCTGTTGTCATACCTTCGAAGATGGAGCCCCGCTTTGAGGGTCAGATGTATTTGGCCGCCACTAAGGGTCAAACTCCGCCTACCACTCACCCACGCACCTGCCGAAGAGGGTAGGCCTTGCAATCTCACTTGCGATTCTCTAGCTTTGAGAGATTGACCTCTCAAAACGCGTGTCAGCCGACACTTGACTGTGACCCTCGAAATCACCGAGGGCCTCATGATTATGGGTACCACATAGTATGCCATCACTGCGACTACTTGCATATTCATGCATGACTAGTATGTATGACAAGGCCTACGTTGTCGTGCTATCTATTCAAAGTCTCGCGTGTGACACTCACTTCCCTCGTTGTCAAAAGGTTATAGGTCCAATGTAAAAAGGGACTAGGCGTGATTTACGAGTGCAACTTGATTTTAGCTTTATAAGGTGTATCGCGTGGTTAGATGGACCATCTTAGTCGACCGGCGCAGAGCCGCACTTGGGAGATCAACCCCCAAAGCGTCGGTTCGTGCTCGGGTCCGGTTAAGGCGTTCGACCGTGTGTACCCCCTATGCTATAGCGAATGAGAAACACCCTCGGTTGGGCTACCTCTGCGATTGCACTCAAGCAGCTTTCGCAAGTGGTTCGGTAGCTCGGCGGGGATACGCCTATTCAAGGGTGGTGACAGCCCCTTAGGCAGAGGTAAGTTGTTCCTTGCGCGACCTCTATCCTGTCGTAGGGGTTTGCAAGAGGTACGGTTGGCGCACTCAATTGGAGTGACGAAAGCTCCCTTGTGATAAAGGCCTGCAAAATCCTGCGTGACGCAGCCGGGAGGGTACCCTTGCGGGATCGATGCACTCGACAGGTGGCGTCGTTGTCGGGGATATCGGTTGCCTACCGGGGTCCCTAGTGAACGAACCCAGGTTAGAGGCAGGTTGATGATCCATGCAAAACGACAATTTTTATTATTGATCAATTTGATGTATTGAAACTAAAGTGATTGATTGATGATTATATTGGATTAAGTAAGAGTGAAGATGGGTCATGTGTATCTTGACACCTGTAGTGGCAGCTGCAATTAGAAATTTATGGGTAGTGTGCCATATAGTATTTTGGACAATGCTATGTGTACCTGATATCGTTGGAGTAGGTTGCTACCCAGATCAATGCAACTTTGCTCGTCCATATACTCAACCGGGAATCTTTTGTACTTAACACAACAACTAAGCTACCTAAGTTGTCATGACGGTGTCGGACTCCACTTGTGTTAGGAAATAGTCATATCCAAGGCTAAAATCTAATCCTTTAGCATTGATGTCTCTTGACATATGTCAAGTCTCTAGGGAATGAGTGAGAGTTGATTATATGAGTAATGTTAATCTAATGTTGTGTGGATAGTTCAAGAATGAGAAGCCTTTTGACTATGCACTTATGTACCTTGGCTTGTATGATGGTAGCTAGAGTTAGTACCTTTTTGACCTTGACATTTGAAGGGTTTGAACAATGCTTTGCATATCTGATACGACTACGGTTAGGTGAGGTGACATCAACATTGCTAAGTATGTTCATTGTTGAAGTCAACCCCATAAGTACCTATTATGGCCACATGAGTCATTTAAATTTGTCATGACAACATCATGGTTCACATGCATTAAGATGTGACCGACGATGAGTGCGGGGGGCTCTCCTTTGTCAAGAGTTAAAATCATAGACCCTCTGCCTAATTGCTATGTTGGAGGTCGCCAAGAATTTGAGGAGGGGTAGGCTGAGGGGGTTGACAAGTTTTATAAGTATGGGTTGGGATTCTTGATTGTGGATTTTAAATAGTTGACTAAATCATTCAGCCATAGATGAGTTAAGGTGCTGACGCATTTGAGAAAAGCGTATAACATGGTAGACAAGTGTTGCGAGCACCGTATTAGGACCTCAGTGGAAGCGGCTACAAGTAGTAATAGAAGGTGAAAGGTGTGCATGATGCCTTCTTTGCAAAAAAGATTTCTGATCTTAAGTGCAGTCACTGTGATGGTGAAGAGACTGACATTTGAACCATCCTAGTTATCTTTGATAGGGTGATGAGATTCGAGTAATGTTAGACCTTCGCTTGAACCCTTACAAGTTTAGACCTTTTGCTTGAATCTATGTAGTTGGAGTTAAAGCTCTAAGACTATTTTTCACGAGTCTATTCTTTATCTGTTTGAATTCATCCATTTGCGTCAAATTTATTTAAGTAATCCTATTTACTATTTATTTATGTGAGGATATGAACCTAATGTTATTTTATTTGATGGTTATTCATATGGGTTATATATCTAAGCGATCTATTTGAAATTATTAATCTGCGATGATCTGTATGAGCTACAAAGTTTGATTATCCACTTATGTTTTTTCATTTCAGCCCATACATCTGGGTTGCCCTTTAAGAGGAGGTAGAATTGTTGCGTAGAATCCACGTCCGATGCGGAGTCGGAGGTGAATGAAATGATTGACTCCTGGAGAAAATTAATTTCTCGAGGAGTGGTCAATGTGTAGAGTCTACCCTATGGGAAGTTGCAACCCTAAGTTATTATCTCCTTGAAAGGTGGCTTCGAGGAAGTTATAATTTTGTCTTGTAAGTAGTAGTAAGACCCAAGTCGAAACTATGTTCCTGGTCCACAGTGGGGTGTTGTCGTCTAACCCTTCGTGGTAAAATGACTACATTACTACTGAATAGGAGGAAAGTGTTTAGGCCTTGTCAGATGATGGCATCTAAGAGAAGCGACTACTGCTTGCAGCAATGAGGAAGGGGGTGATTCCCCGACCATATTTGTGTCAAGTAGGTTCATTAGCATGAGAAGGGAGTGTGCACCCCGGAATGCGCATAAAGGAGCTTGTTTATCTCATCGGCAAGAATCGGAGGGAGAAGCAGTGAGGCTTGATCTTTGAGCGGGGCTAAAAAATATAAGATATTATCCATTTTAAAAAGGATTACAGTGCCCCTCAACACAATATACTTCTATCAAGGCTATGGAGTAGAATGTAGTACTTTCATTATTATCACGTCCGAGAAAAAGCTTATTGTCGACAAATCTAATTTTGGCCATGGTGTGACATTTGTTTATTGCAACTGTTGGTATAAACTCTTTATTATTATGATGTGTGTATATATTTTGGTTGGTCATTAATTTATAAAGAGTGTTTAATTTTTCATCTATTATGATTATTGTTATTATCATTGCTAAAGTAATACACAATTTCCATTAATAACAATTATTATGAATTTTGATATTTGCGAGTGCATTATTATTGCAATATATTATCATATCACTATTTCCTTTTCGGTTGGATAGTCATAAATGTTGGAAGGGGCAAATTTTAGTTAAGGGTGGCTTGGAGTTTAACTTCAAGAATGAGGGTTGTAAAAGGAGGGTTTCAGCATAGTCATAAAAGGGTTTGTCTGTGATGGGCAGAATCCAAACAGAGCAAAGGCAAGTAAAGATGTCGTATGCTAAGGACAATCCCAACATGGCCTTGCCAGTTGAAAAAGAGGGTTAACTTGAGATATCATTGCCAAGGCGAGTCAAGGAAGGGGAATATATCTCTTCTTGGTGGGGGATACCGATAAATGCGGGTATATTCGTCTGGATTGAGTCTAGATTTGACGATGAACAGGACACTGCGATCAGAAGAGTGACCTTGTGCGCCTCATCATCATTTTGGGTTACGCATGGAATTGAATTGGCACTTGGGCATGAGAGTCTGCTCACGAAACCGTTAAGAATAGCTAAGGTAGTTGTTGTAAAGTGGGCAAGAGGAATGGAGAGGAGCAAATGTCCATCCATATAGAGGTCAGAAGCGCCAAGGAGTTTACATTCCTTTCAGCCCCTTTACGCGTCGTCCTGCCCGAGTTTCTCGTGGAGGAGTTTTTTGGAGGACGAGCAAGGAGAGATGCAGCAGTGGAAGCCGCCTTGACGGTACGAGGGTGGGGGTATGAGCGTTACATGTGCGAGATAACCCTCTAGTCAAGGGCTCATGAATATGGTCAATATTGTTGATGCTTATGCCAGTTCCCATGAGCCAGATGAAAGGGTTGAAAATTGGGACGAGGTTCGGGCAGCAACATGCCGATAAAGAGTACCTCCATATTACCAGGAGCGCCCATCATTTGACCTAAGATTTTGAAGGACTCATGTATGCCTAGCTTGTTGTTAGGTGCGACTACAATGACAAATGGCAGTCGCGACAACTCATACTTATGATCTATAGCTTTTTTCAAACCATTTGTCTACATGGGCTGCATTGCGCTTATTGTGCCCTCAAAGCTAGTGCAGGGATAGTGTAACAGGTGAGAGGCAGAGGGGAGAGAGAGAGAGAGAGAGAGAGAGAGAGAGAGAGAGAGAGAGAGAGAGAGAGAGAGAGAGAGAGAGAGAGAGAGAGAGAGAGAG
>BFEA01000276.1:642578-674387 GCA_003427395.1 Chara braunii
CTCTCTCTCTCTCTCTCTCTCTCTCTCTCTCTCTCACACAAAAAAAAAAAAAAAAAAAAAAAAAAACAAACAAACAAACAAACAAACAAACAAACAAACAAACAAACCAGGTCGTAATGAACCCAGCAATTGTGAGAAGCTTCAACACTTTAACAACAGGAATATGCAAATTGTCTCAATGCACTCAATGCAAAACCAATCAGAATAAAGGAGGAGGACAGAAGTGAAACAAAGGTAGAGAAGCAGAAGAGAGAAGGAGGACAGTTTCACTAATAATCAATGATTAAAATTGAAACGGATCTTCAGTTCCCCGTTCTCCTTCGGGAACTTCCAACGACTCGCCACCTCACATGCTCATCCACTCTGATCACATTGATGGTCTTCTTGCAGCTGTCTGCCCAGGCACCCAACCTCCAGCAAAGAAGCGCGGCTATGAAGGTTGGTGCCTTCCATTTCCAGTCCTCAAGTGCACTGCTTCAGTATCACCAACGACAACAGGCAAGTCAAGGTATGCTTCCCTTACTCTCTCTCTCCCTCCCCTCACAAGTGCTGATCATGGTCTTCCTCGCCATATTCCTATCCAACGGCTATGGCGCTCAGTCGCCCTTCCTAGCTTTTATGACTAAGGTCTCTCTCCTCTTCCTGGGCTGGTGCTGTCTTCGTCCTCCTTGGCGCCAGCCTCATCTTCCACCTCTAGGCCAGGAGCTGGCAACTCTTCTGTAGCGTTGATGGGTATGGCCTGCCTCAGTTTGCCTCATCGAGTGGCGGAGATTTCCCAATCTGGATGGCCCAGATTTGCTGTCAGGCAATATGTGCCTGGACCCATCGAGCTGGGAGTCCGCGGCTGCTTAGTGTGGACTGGGTCTTCCAGTCACAGAAGCTTCCAGACCATTTCCGCAACTTCCAAACGCAAGGGCCTTCCCTTAGGGCCCGACTTTATTTTTGTAAGCTGAGGCTTCACTTAGGGCTGCGTCAACTTTGTGGGGGCTGGCCCTGCTGGGCGCTACCGAGGCCTGATGCACAGAAGGCTTTGCTGATAGGGTAGAGGACAGAGAACGGATCGACAAAAGTTATTGTCTATTACCAGTTCTTGGACAAGGGCTGCTTCTTGGTACGGTGGCAGATCTGGAGATCCTATTGTCTATTGGATTTCGTACTGCATTCCAATCCCCAGCCAGGATGCATGCTGAAAAGGGAGGGATAGGTGGTCCTATGGATTGCATGACTGTGGCCCTTTTGGATGCCTTGTTTCGTGCATAGACATTAATCAGTCTGCATTCCTCCTCTTTCCGCTTCAAGTCCATCAAACCACCGGTGTCGACCTGTAGAAAGGGTCTGCCGGCACACCGATCGATCCCTGTATCTCGCCCTGTGTCTGTCACCCACGGGAGGGTCGCTTGGGGCTCCCGTAACCTGTAGGGAGTGCCAGTGTGTCACGACAACAATCAAGTTAGCACAGAAAGCAAAAACGGCCAACTCGTGGAACTCGTAGACAATTTTGCCCCAAGGAATAAGTTGAACATTTATTTCAGTCCAAAATGATAGGGTCTGTCTCACTGCAACCAGTCCCAGAAATAGGGCCAATGTCTAAATCAGGGAAATCTGTTTGTGTCCCCACCGACCGCATAGATAATCTATGTCGTATCCTCCTCCCTATCGGGTGCCATCGGTACCTGGCCCGCTGGTCCCATGGAATTGTGCTCGAGCTCTCGGTGTCAGAAGTAGATTTGCAGGCCCATTGTGGCCACAACTCGAGGTCGAGTTTTACCATAACTCCACCCTACCACTGTCCTCCTCAGAGAAGTTGGAAAGTATGCCCTTGACAGTCGTCGTGTCGGAGAGTCCCCTACCGTGCCGTAGTCGAAGTCCTGAGCGGACGCAGCTCTGGTTCAGGTGCCCGTCCCGAGTTCCGCACGGCAATGTCCTCGCCTAAGTTCTGATCAAGGTTCCCAAACGCGTCCCGGTCAAATCCCACAGCGTGCCCGGTAGTCCCATCTCAATGAAGTCCCAGCCTGCGTCCCATAGTTTCGTAGTCCCTGGTCAATAAAATCCTTCATTCCCTGGTCAATAGAGCTCCGCGGTCCCGGTCTACGAGGTCATGTCGTCCCGTCTAGACTCCGGGCCCGTGCCTCGGCCCAAGGTCTCGCCCTGTCTGCCGCTGAGTCCCGTAATCCCGGTCCAATCCCAAAGCCCCGGCTTGCCTGGCCTGGGCCTCGTAATTCCTGTCTGATCAAAGTCCTGACTTGCGTGACCTGGGCCCCGTAATTCCGGTCTGATCAAAGTCCTGGCGTACGGAGGTCCCGTAGTCCCTGTTCACGTTCCGATGGGGGCCCCGGTCCGCAGAGGTCCCGTAGTCCCTGTTCAAGCTCAAAGTCCCGCCTTGTCCAGTCGCCATGCGTGTGCTGGCGTGTTAGCGTGCACCCGTGCGCGCCTCCTTCTCCCGGCTTGCCTGACCTGGGCCTCGTAATTCCTGTCTGATCAAAGTCCTGACTTGCGTGACCTGGGCCTCGTAATTCCGGTCTGATCAAAGTCCTGGCTTACAGAGGTCCCATAGTCCCTGTTCACGTTCCGATCGGGGCCCCGGTTCGCAGAGGTCCCGTAGTCCCTGTTCAAGCTCAAAGTCCCGCCTTGTCCCGTCGCCTTGCGTGTGCTGACGTGTTAGCGCGCACCCGTGCGCCTCCTTCCCAGTTCAGCGCGGCTCGCCCGCCAGCGCTCGCCCGTGGGTGCCGCAATCCCCCTGCGCCCGTGGGCTCACGCGTGGTGCGCGGCTGGTGCGAGAACCTGTGTGCACAATCGGGCGTCTATGCTTGTGGTTGCGCGCTCGCGCACGTGATGCGCGTGCTCTCGCGTAGCCTTCCCGCTAGCGCGCAGGTGTGTGCGCGTCCTCCCGCAGCCTTCCTCGTTGGCCTGCTAGTGCGCGCGCGTATGTGTGATCGCGCACGCGTCTGTGCGCAGCTGTGCGCGACTATGAGTGTGGCTCCGCGCGGGTGTGCGCTTGTGCGCTCGACTGCATGCGATCTTGCGCACGTCTGTGCGACCGTGCACGCGTCTGAGTGCGGGTGTGCGCCCGTGTCCGGTCGTGAGTGACTATGGTGCGCGCATGCGCGCCGGTGTCAGATCGTACCTGTAGCTATGGCGCGCATGTGCTTGCCCGCGCGCGGCTATGGTGCATACGTGCGCCTCCCTGACCGATCCCTTTTCCACCTTACCTCCTCGTTAATGCGCCTTGCTGCCCCTCGTCTCCTCCGGGAGTCTCCTCCCTTGGTGCGCCTGTAAGTACGCCTGTCCCAAGTTTCCTGCTGTCTCGTGAGCTAGCATAGTCATACCAGCTTCGTGCGCCTCCGGGATGTCCCCTGATCCCGAGCCCGGTTGGGCTTATATAGTTTGCCGGGCCCTTTTCGGAGTGAGCCTCAACACCCGCATGCCTCCAGGCTGCCGACAAGTTGCAGCACCCAGTACCATGGCTCTCTCCGAGCCTACGCCCGGGCCTATTTGGGCCCCCCAAAAGGTTTCAGCGATAGGAGCCATTTTGTCGGGTACCGGGCCTTTTGCAGCGCCCCGGTACCAGGGCTCTTTCCGAACCTAAGCCCGAGCCTGTCCAGGCTCTATTGGTCTCCACGCGACAGGTACCAAGCCTCATCAAATTTCGCAGGGCCCGGATCCCGGAATTAATAATTTTATGGACTGAGGACTGAGGGCCCTTTTCTCAGCCTTAGGCCCCGCAGCCTCCCTTTAGGCTTCACTTACTGCCCCAATGTCAAGGCCCCAAGCGCGCCCACGCAACGGTTTCCCTTTCTTGAGCCCGTGGTGAACTTCGGGTGTTACCGGCCCTTAGTCTGCCTGAAGGCTCGTCTCAAGAGCCCTGCGCTCACTCTTGTCAGGCACATCGCCCCGCACCAGTGTGAGTTCGGCCCTCTAGCTCTTGTTCCTCATCCGGAGCCTCCAGTGTTTCCTCTGTCGTTGTCGTGCTTTTATGTCTTGACAGCGATAGGCCCCTATAGTGTCCATAGAAGAATGCTCACTCAGAGCTCATGGTTCCATTTTTTCCTGACGTCTCGGCCTTGACACCCATGGCGTGGATCTGATATCACAACTCTTCGATGTCGGCTGTGATCCCATCAGGTAAAACAGCTAGATCCGGTTCTCGCCAAGTGTTATCATCAAGGAAGTAAAGGGCGGCGTAAGGCTAGAGCTGCCCGACACCGGTCCTCCAAAGCCTATTTTGGCAAGCCTAAAAGTTGAAACAACCGAATGGTACTGGTCCCGGGAATATTTGAGCTGGTGCTGGAACTGGCCTAGTGTGTGCCAAGTGACAGCTGCGCAGCGTGCTCATCCTTTTTTATTTTTTTCTCCGCTGTTATTGTGTTCCTACCTTTTTCTTTTCTGTCCCACCCACAGCCCCCAAGTGCGAATCCACTTGGAATGAGATGAGTAACACAGCTCATGGCATACTCACACTAGGACTTCTCTTTTTGCCTTTTTTATTTTATTTTATTTGGATCATTTCTCGATTTATGAGTGTCATCTTCGCACAGGGGTCTTGCTAATCCCCTCCGTACTGCTCCAATTTTAACGGATGTCGCGAAGGACACTAGGACTTTTTTCGTTTTTCTTGTTTCTCTCATTTCTTTTTGACAGCTGTAAGGACCTGCCAAACACGGACTGAGACACACAGCTGATGTTTGAGTTTTGCCAATGGAATGTATGCCTTGCTGAGGTTCCCACTTGTTGCTGAGCTTTCTAAGTCTGTGTGTGTGCGTGCTTGCTGGTCTGCATGCCTGTCTGAGTGCTTGTCGGCTTGAGTGTGTATGTGACCCACGAGGGTACTCGTCTGTACGGGAGGCCCGCAGGGCCGGTACTTACCTGTGGCCGTGACATTTAGGGTTGCAGCGGCGAAAACACTCCAGTGGCGGGGAAAGAGGCCTGCAACACTTAGAGCAGTGGGAAAACACTCAAGTCGCAGGTAGGCCGGTACCACACGAAGTAGAGGTAGATGTGCCGGGTACTCGAGGCCGAGCAGATGAAGACTTGCCCAGTAGTCGTAGGCTGGGTCTAGGCGGGTACCAGTCCAACCAGTCTGACTCTAGGGCCTGTACGTGCAATATCAGAGTCTGCAATGATGTTTCCCTTCGAAAGGGAGGAGGTACTGGTTGTTGGGAGGCCACGCGGCCTGGAAGTGACCGCCCGAGAGGCAAGAACACCACTATATCCCCAGGAGGCGCGAAGTGCTCCTCCTCAATGTCTGTGTGCAACCTTGGCGACACACTGGTTGGAGCGCTGGCTGGAGCAGCGCTGCTGGGGAAGAAGGAGCACCCAGCTCCCCACCTTGGCTATGGTGGAGGAGCACGGGCCTGAGGAGGAAGAAGACAAGGTCTAGGAGGAAGGGGGAGCCCCAGTGGTACTTACCTGGCTATGGTGGTTGCCATCTTCATCACCTGGTGGGCGCTGCATCTGGAAGGCCCCAGTTGGGGTAGAGCTACACCAAGAAGCTTCGAGGCAGAGTCAGGCATGGCGGCCTGAGCTAGAGCAGCCATAACTGCTTTGAGTTGTCTTGAGCACATCAGGGCAAGGCCCTAGCAGTCCGCCATAGCCTCGGCCTTCAGGAAGAGGAAGGAGAAGGGTGACCATGGCTATGGTGGACCTCATGTTGTATCTGCAGTAGAAGAGGGATTCAGACATTGATTCTGGTTCAGCCATTCCACATTATTAATATTATGATTTGTTGCGTATAAAGAGGGGAGGAGAAAAGGTCGGTATGGACTGGGGAGGGGCAGTAGGGGCCACACTCCACTTGAGAGAGCATGAGTGCAGCCTCCCTAGTCCGTCAGGCGAGGTTAAGACAGCCTGTCTGTTCCATGTGTTAGGAGTAGATAACTCGTTGGCACATTGTTGTCTCGGTGCTCCCGCGTTCGCGCGATTAGTGAAAAAGGAGCAGTTAGAGGATTAGGTCTTTGTAGTGTATGTCAGACCTGTCACTGAGCCTAAGGAAGAGGTGACTTCCACAGATCCAGCCATTGCCAAGCTGCTGGAAGAATTCAAAGACTTATCTGAGCCGCTGACAGGAGTAGTGCCGCGCCGATCCAGCACAGGATAGAGATACAGCCTGGCAGTCGAACTCCTAAGGGAGCAGTCTACAGGATGTCCCCTAGAGAGTTAGAGGAGTTGCGCAAGCAGTTGGACGAGCTCCTTGAGAAGGGTTGGATTAGGAGTTCATCTCCTTTTGGAGCACCTGTCTTGTTTGTCCCCAAGAAGGAAGGCGAGTTGCACATGTGTATAAACTACAGGGGTCTGAATGCTATCACAGTCCAGAATGTTGAACCACTGCCCAGGATCGACGATCTTTTAGATCGGGTGCAGGGTTGTAAGTATTTCTCCAAGATAGATTTGAAGTCTGGTTATCATCAGATAGAGGTCCATCCTGATGACCAGTACAAGATTGCGTTCCGGACTAGGTACGGGCATTACGAATTTATAGTGATGCCCTTTGGACTGACCAATGTGCCAGCGACATTTCAGCGATGTATGAATGATCTATTCAGGCCTTGGTTAGATAGGTTCGTCGTAGTATATTTAGACGACATCCTAGTTTTCAGTAGGACCCTCCAGGAGCACCAGGGTCATCTGAGGCAGGTCTTGGAGAAGCTCAGAGAAGCTAACTTCAAGATCAACGCGAAGAAGTGCGAGTGGGCCAAGACACAAGTTTTGTACTTGGGCCACGTATTCGACGGGAATGGAATCAAACCTGAGGACACTAAGATAGCGGCAATTAGAGACTGGACGACACCCCGCACATTGACAGAGTTGCGGTCGTTTCAGGGCCTAGCCATTTATTATAGGAAGTTTGTGAGGAACTTCTCTACTATCGCCGTTCCCTTGCGCAGGTTGCTCAAGAAAGAGGCAATCTGGCAATGGGATAAAGACTGTACGTCTGCGCTAAAGAAACTAAAGCGCGCGTTGATAGAGTATCCTGTCCTCAAGGTCGCAGATCCGTCTTTGCCATTTGTCGTCACCACGGACGCGAGTCAGTATGGAATAGGCGCCGTGCTGCAGCAAGATGACGACAATGGCTACAGACCCGTAGAGTTCATGTCAGCGAGGATGCCCTCAGAGAAGGTTGCTACCTCGACGTACTAGAGAGAACTCTACGCTCTCAGGCAGGCTTTAAAGCACTGGAAGCATTACCTGCTTGGGAGGCAGTTCAAAGTGTATTCAGACCACGAAACGCTTAGATGGTTAAAGACACAGGCCAAGATGACACCTAAGTTGACTAGGTGAGCCGCTGATATAGACCAGTATGACTTCGAGCTCAAGCCAATGAAGGGCAAGTAGAATGTAGTTGCGGATGCTCTAAGTAGGAGATCAGACTACTTTGGAGCAATAGTTCACTATCTGGATATAGGGAATGACCTGCATGAGAAGGTTAAACAGGCGTATGCGCATGACCCTATCTATAGTGACCTCCTCAAGAGAGTCAAGGAGACCCCAGCGACTAAGCCAGATTACCGCACTACAGAGGGTTTGTTATTCAAGAAGACTGATGTAGTAGACCGCCTATGTGTTCCCAAGGGTGAGGAGATCCGTAGTGTGATCCTAGGGGAATGCCATGATACAGAGGGATACTTCAGTTGGCAAAAGACTTTAGCCAATCTTATGCACGCTTACACATGGCCAGGAATGTACTTCAGTTGGCAAAAGACTTTAGCCAATCTTATGCACGCTTACACATGGCCAGGAATGAAAAACGACTGCATAGAGTATGTCCGCAGTTGTAAAGTTCGTCAGAGGAACAAGACTACTACGCGTGCCCCTCTAGGTCTTCTCAGACCCTTGCCCATTCCAGACCAGCCTGGAGACTCAGTCTCCATTGACTTCATGGATGCCGGTGTCAAGAGTAGGCACGGCAAGAGCCAAGTCATGGTCGTAGTTGATAGATTTAGCAAGTATGTTATTTTTGTTCCTTTGCCTGCGGAGGCACGCACAGAGTTAGTAATCCAAAAGTTTTTCGATTTTTGGGTTAGTGAACATGGAGTCCCGTTGTCCATTGTTAGCGATAGAGATAGTCGCTTCACCAGCCAGAACTGGCAGGAAATGATGAAAGTTTATGGGTCAAAGTTGATGATGTCGTCTGGCCGCCATCCAGAGACTAACGGTCAGACAGAGCAGATGAACAAGATCCTGCAACAAGTTTTGCGCATGTACATTAGACCCGATCAGACCAACTGGGACAAGATGTTACCCAAGGTAGCCAGTGCATGCAATAACAGCATGCATTTGTCCACATGTTGCACTCCCAACGAGTTGCACAAGTCCTTTAGACCACGTAGACCGTTTGAAGGACTGAACCGGGATTAGATTCACAGGCTACCGTTGGGTACCAGGGAGTTAGCGATACAGCACGAGAAAGAGATAGCGACTGTTGTTGAGAACCTCAGGAAGGCCCAACACCGGATGATAGAACAGGCTAATAAGCACCGTCGCCCATCATAGTTTCAGGTAGGCGACCTGGTCTGTGTCAAATCGAAAGAGTTTGCACCTGAGGAGAACATCTCGCAGAAGTTACTGCCCGCGTATAGAGGACCGTGGCCAGTTCTAGAAGTAAAGGGCGGAGAGGATGGGTCGTCCTACACAATAGCGATACCAACACACCTCCACACCTACCCAGTCTTTCACGCATCAAAGTTGCTTCCGTGTGTCACAAGTCAACAGTTTCCATCTAGACGCTCCATGATCCCTCCAGACATGGACGGAAGATATGACATTGACGGCATTGTAGGTGAAGATGTGTTTAGAACAGGAGGTAGAGGTCGTCCGCAAAAGCAGTATAAAGTCTGGTTTGCATATCAGGAACCGGAAGATGACCGCTGGTTCACCAGATCAGAACTTCTAGAAACAGCTCCTGATATAGTTAGAGCCTACGAGAGAGATCAGAGAGGCAAAGGTCCTACCTTGGACTGAGTTATTCTCGGAGGACTGCGAATTTAGGCGGGAGTGAAACGGTATTCACCAGTTTGCAGTAGCTGATGCAGATCCCAGGGCTCGATCCCTAGTCCCAACCTTACCCGTGTACAGTACCTGTGTCGCCCGGTAGAGTTGAACCCGCGACCTGTGTATTTTTAACAGTTCATAGGTTGTCATAGGGTCCATAGGTAGCAGGGGTTCGATCTGTAGACCTGTCGGATAGGAGTCCCAGTCAGGTCTAAAGGTCGTAGCTGTAGCCTTCTCGAAGAGTCAGGGTCGTAGCTGCTACAGTCCGGAAGGGTCAAAGTCGTAGCTGCTACAGTACCGAAAGGCCAAGTCCACAGCCTTCCGGAAGGTCCGAGTAGTGGCCTTTCGGAGTGTCCCACACTTGAATTGAGGCAAGCGCGCAAGTGGCGAGGCTAGTGGTGGAGTTTGCCCATGCAGAGTCAGCAGTCCCAGTCCTAGGCAGTCCGGTCCAGTCAAGCAAGTACCGCATGGGACTGTGTACACATCGGGCCTGGAAAAGGGGCCAGACCAACGCACTGCAGAAGTATAAATCAAGAGGCAGCGCCCAGCCATTCATTCATTCCTGTGTGAGCCATGCGGAAGCGCTGCCACAGCGACTTGTGCAAGGAGGTCTGCAGTGAGCCCGAGGACGAAGTGGGCAAGAGAGACGAAGCTTAGTCATAGCGATAGGGTAGAGGCGGCCATAGCCGCCATAGCTGTAGTTGGTGTTCAGCGTGTGAGTGTGTGAGAGTGAGTAGAGTGTTGTGCGTGGGATATCCAGGGTGATCCAGGGCATGCGAACAGAGAGTTGTATGGGCGCTGTGACGCCATAGCCATTGGAAGTGAACTCATATTCGGGTTGCCATATCTCTGAGTACTGAGTGGGTGCATGTCGCCAGTTTGCCGCGCATGTTTGCATGCATCTAAAGTGTGAATGAAAGCGAGTCTGATTGCACAAATTATAAAATTAAAAAAAAAACTTTTTGGTTTTCGTGCAAAGCCTGCCATGCAAGCAATGGTGCTCGACGAGTGATTATAGTAGAATTGCTGTGGAGGCGGGTTGTTACCCTTTTTGATGTGTGGTAGATTGTTAATTGTGGATTAGCGAGCATTTATGTTATTGTGCCGGAATCTCTACGGTGGCGGATTTCGATTGTGGTTGGGTGATTGTTTAGGTTGCTGTGTTTGCTGATTGTTTAGGTTACTTTGTGTGGAATCTAACTATGGTTGTCAAGTAATTGCAGGATAGCAGTCAGATTATTTCTGTAATTAGGAGATTAGTTCAAGGAAAATGAGCGATTGCGAACTTAAAAAACCAAGCAGCATCATACACATGAGACCAGATAGTCGTGACCTCGAACCAAAAGCAGAATTGCAACACGAGTTCCACCAAATAAGAGCACAGCAAAAGCTCATAAGTGACAATGTTCGAATAGTCTCATCATCATCAACAAGGAACCAATGTCGACATCCTATCTGGCGCTCTGCACCCAGACTACAAATGGTAGATCCTATCTAGCCTATCTACAATGCCGCTGGTGACGTCAACAGCTCCCCGACGTACGAGCAGATCTCGGCCAATGTCGTTCACCTCAAGCACCAGGTATGTCTCTTGTATCACTCACAACCTCGATCCCCCACTCACAGATGCCACTTGCACCCAAGGACCACCATGCGCCCCATCCAGCATACAGCAGCGCGACTCGGCTATGGCTGCCTGCTCATCCAGCTCGCCCGTGAGCGCGTGAGCGCTGGCCAGCGTATAGCGCAGCAGCGCTTGCGCAGCATGCAGCCAGTGCCTGAATGAGGAATCCGAGGGCAGGCACTTTCCTAAATGGAAGTGGCCTGCCTGTGCGCCCTGGCTGCACCAGGCCCTGTCCCAGAAGCTTCCGGTAGGCCCCGGAAGGCTGAGCCCCAGTCTGAACGAATTAGGCCCAGGGCCTGTGACAGTTACCCGTGCCCAACTGCCCGTAGCCTGAGTTGGGTCCTTGTTGCGTATCTCGCCCAGGGCCTTACTCAGATACATTTGATAAAAGTAGCGAGGGCCTGGGCGCTTTCAACCAACTGGCGCTGCACAACTGCCTGAATTTCCCCAGTAGCGTGGATACCCCAAAGTAGACCGTGGTCGGGCCTGCCTTCACTTAGGGCAGCCGACTGTACTGAAAAGAGGGCCCAGTAGGGCTTATCGAGGCCTTGAGCCTCGCATTCCCTCCTCCATACTTCGACAGTCCTTTGAGAAGTTCCATTAGTCAATCTGGCGCTTTCCTTTCTGCAGCAACTTCTCGTAGTGGGCGACAACCTGTGGGGCGGTCTGCATCAGTTCCTCACGAGTAAACCATCTATCCTCCTTTGGATCAGTATGATGTCTGAACCGAACGCGGTATTGCAGCTTCCGCTTTGGAGGACGTCCTCTACCTGAAGGTCTTGGAACTGGCATTTCTCTGTGGTCCACGATGTCATCGACGTCGACCTCTCCATCCATGGTTGGGGGCAGCATTGAGCGTCGTGAGGGAAACTGATCAGTTTCTTCGAAAGGTGCAAGCTCGGAGGCGTGAAAGACAGGGTAAGTGCGAAGGTGACCAGGAATCCGAACTACATATGATGGCCCGTCCGGATCATCCCCAACAATATCCAGAACCTCCCAGGGTCCGAAGTACTGTGGCATGAGCTTACGGGATATCCCGTGCTCTTGTCCCAGTTCTGAGGACTTGACCCAGACTCTGTCCCCTGCTTGGAATGTAGATGGGCGGCGGACTCTATCATCGCCGCTTGTGCCCTGCGCATCTGTTCTACCGCTTGCTGCATCAACTGTTCATATCGATATGCAAATTCTAGGGTACCAGGTGCAGCTGTCGGCTGATTCTCAGGTAGTAGGAAGTCTAAAGGCAGTCTAGGCTTGAATGTCAGTAGCAGGCTGTTTGGACTCACCCCTGTTGCGTTGTGCACAGCATTGTTGTACAGGGTGGCAATGACAGCCAGTTTCTCATCCCAGCCCACCTGGTTGGGCTTAATGTAGTGCCTCAACAGATGTTGTACAGCGTGATTCAGCTGCTCTGCTTGCCCGTTTGCCTCTGGGTGGTTCCCGGAGGTCATCTGCAGCTGTGTACCCTGTTCTGCAGCTGCAGCCTTCCACAGTTCTCTAGTAAATCGCACGTCCCGGTCACTCACAATAGACTTTGGCAATCCAAAATCCCTGACCCAGTTTTCCTCGAACAACTTGATTACGTACTCAGTCTTGGCTGTTGCAGGCATTACGACTAACCTAGCATACTTACTAAGCTAATCCACAATGACATAGACATACCGCATTCCACTCTTGCTGGTGACCAGCGTGTCCATGAAGTCCATGGACAGGCTCTCACCGAGCCTTTCTGGTATCGGAAGGGGCTTGAGAAGCCCAAGAGGGGCCTGTGTACATGGCTTGTCTCTCTGACATACCTGACAAGTTTCCACGTACAGCTTGACGTCTCTCATCATTGTGGGCCACCAGAAGTGCTGCAGCAAGTTGGCTGCAGTCTTTTTATAGCCAAAATGTCATGTGACATCGTGACACTCACCTAAAAATAAACTACGCAAAGACTCCCGATTAGGCACACACAAACGTTTATTCCCGTCCTTCTCAAGGGACAGCAGGTCGTTGACCAACTCAAACTCGGCAGAAGTCGCTTTGTCTTTCGCCTCAAGTCTGTGTATGATCTCAGCCATAAACGGATCCTCGTGATAGGCTTCCACTAGAGAACTAGTGACATCGTCCGCAAGCCCAAACTCAGTTATCAGCGCACTGAGGAAGTCTGGCCTACGCGACAGCGCATCAACAACTCTGTTGTACTCTCCTTTGATGTACTGAGGCTCGAAGTCATACTGTTTAATGACTTCGATCCATCTTTTCAACGCGTCAGAGAGCACTGGCTAGGTTCTCATCCACTTCTGGGTCTTGTGATCAGTCCTAACGTAGAAGAACCTCCCAAGGAGGTAGTGCATCCAGTGGGTTAGCGCCTTACACATCGCATAGAGCTCCTTCTCATAGGTGGACTTACCCAACTTCTGAGAGGGCATCTTTTTAGACATGTACTCGACACGCCTCAACTTTGGCCCCTCCTGCTGTGCGGGCACGGCGCCTATGCCATATTGGCTAGCATCCGTGGTTACTATAAACGGCTTGTCAGGATCAGGAAGCTTCAAGACCTCATGGTGCATCAGCGCATGCTTCAGATGTCTGAAGGCAGCCTCACACCCGCCTGTCCACTCCCATGGGGTGTCAAGGCGAGTCAGGTCCGTCAAAGGGGCGGCCACTATGCTATAGTTCTTGACAAAATTGTGGTAGTAGTCGGTCATCCCTAAGAAGGACCTCATCTCAGTCATAGACTGAGGACGCGGCCAGTCACGAATGCTGGCCACCTTTGCGTCATCGGGCTTCAATCCCTCCGCGAAAATCTCATGACCCAAGTACAAGATACGGGTGCGGCCAAACTCGCATTTTTCGCCGTTGATCTTGATTTGGTGTTGTCGAAGGAGACTAAGGACTCTGTCTAAATGACCAACATGCTACTCGACAGTCCTACTAAAGATAAGTATACCATCGAGGTAAACGATGACAAACTTGTCCAAGGAATCGTGAAAAATCCTATTCATGGCGTGCTGAAAGGTGCCAGGAGCATTGCAAAGGCCGAAAGGCATCACCACAAACTCGTACAGACCCCATCTGGTATGAAAAGCGGTTTTGTGTTGATCCTCCGAGCGTATTGCAATCTGATGGTACCCGGACTTCAGATCTATCTTACTTAAGTACCGGCACCCTTGCACTCGGTCCAACAAGTCATCGATGCGCGGTAGGAGCTCTCTGTTCTTGGCGGTGATGGCATTGAGACCCCTATAGTCAACGCACATCCTCGAAGTCCCCCCCTTCTTTGGTACAAATAGGACTCGAGATCCATAAGGGGAGACACTCGACCGGATCCAACCCTTCTCTACGAGTTCCTTGAGCTGTCGGCGAAGCTCATCAAGCTCGCCTGGAGGCATCCGATAGAACCTACCCTTCGGAATGCTGGACCCTGGGATAATCTCTATCGCATGGACGACCTCCCTCTCAACAACCCCTTTTGGCTCTTCGATTAGATCAGGGTACTTAGTGACTACTCCCTCTATTTCTAGCGGCATCAGACTACTAGCCTTGAACTTACGTAATTTGGCGGTCACTCCACTAAGCAAAGTGTGCTTGACCACTTTTCGGTCTCAGTCAAACTAGGGTTGTGCAACCGAAAGATAGTACATACCCAACAGGATGTCCATTGGGAGATCATCGGTGACTGGGAACGAGACGCAATGTCTCAGTTCCCCTCCCGTGTACAGGAAACAACACTCATCATCTTTAAGGTAGTCATTAACTACCATGCGTTGTTGTTGGCACATGTCGACTCCACAGGCCGACTCAGGCGCTGCACTTGCCCTTGTAAGTGCAATCTCTCAACGCACGCGCAACTGATAAAATTCCGCGTCGAGCAAGTGTCATAATACCTTGCCGGTGATGACTACCTCGCCGACGAACATCGCACTCTTAGGGGCTTTAGCCAATGCCGTCCAAGAAGCTAGTGGGTCTGATCTAAACCACTCCTCCTCTAGCTCCTCTAAGGACTCAAGCACATTCATCGAACAGAGGCTCGATGGGTCTGAATGTGTTTGCAAGACGATAACGGAGTCAGTAGCTTGGGCCATCTCTCGAGATGGTGAGGATGTTTCCACCACCTCGACCCTAGCAGGAACAACTACTATTCCTACTGGCCCGACGTGTTTCCCGGAGTTGTGCCAGAACTGTTGGCGACATTGCTGCCAACGGAAGCGGAGGACCCCATCGCCTGCCCCATTGTAGGCGGGATCTTCTCGGTCACCTTCTTCTTGCGGCACTTGAACTGGTTATGGCCATATTGACCACAACGAATACAGGTCTGCCTGGTGTACCGGTCTCTCCACACGTCCTCTGTGAGACCCGCTTTCTCCCATGGAGGAGCGTTGGGGTCAACTTGACTCCTAGACCGGGAGCCTTCACGACATCTACCGATCGCCTCGCCTTTTTGGACTGAGGCAGTGACTACTCCACCCCCTGAAGTTTCTACGCTGCCCACCTCTGAACCTACTCCTTCCTGGAAGTCGTCGTCCAACTCAATGGTGGAGCCATCGTTGTCGACGAACATAATACGGCCCTTCGCCTTCCAATTGGGAGGCAGTGACTTCTTCCGTCCATCCGTCGTGGGTTGGTGCCCATGCCCTATCTTCGCATCTAGGTCTAGGGCCTTCTTGCTAAACGAGGGAAAGTAGTGCACATTGATGTTTGCCTCGCCCGCCAACTGATTCTTGAGTTTCATAGGAAGACATCTCAGGTAGGTGGTTAGCAAGACCTGGGGTTCGTAGCGCACTCCAGGTACACAGATCAAACGCTCTACAGCGTCTGTGGCGTCCCTCACTGACTTGAACGGTCTGTTGCTCAAAGTCAGGATCGCATCAGTGGCCTTTTGGGCCTCCTGAGGATCATGCCATCTTTCCTCCACCAACTTCAGGAAGTCTTCCAGTTTCTGGTTAACTGCCCGAGCGCGAAAGTCATGATCGTACCCCTGAAGTTGCACTAGCCCACTCAACAATCTTGCTGCACTCCCCTCAAGGTAGGAGGCAGCCACAAGCACTTCCTCGTGTGGCAAGGTCAACTTGCACTTAACGTAGACCTGCACTGTCCTCAACCATGTGTCGAGGTCTTCGCCCCTCTTGTCCCCTGAAAAGGGTTTGGGTGAGGCAATGGCCGTCTTTGGAACCCACTGTGTTTGTCCCGGTACCTGCCCCACTCCGGGTTGTGGACCCTGGGGTGCAGGCTGCTGCTCTAACGACTGTTGGGGCTGTGTGCCCAGCTATTGTGCTGGCTGCGAGACAACAGGCTGCCTAGTCACGGCAACCTGCGCCGGAGGTTGGGAATACATTGTCTGTACACGAATCTGTACACTAGGACCTGCTGAGAACCCTCCTGTCAAAGGCATTCCTAGGGAAGCGGCCTGTACCGATGTTGGAGCTATGTATGGGGATACCCCAGTCACCGGTGGGACAGGAGGAGGAGGTTGTACCACGGGCCAGGCACCGGGCCCTTATGGTGACGGTGTCGCCTGCTCTCGCCCAACCAGCACGGCCAGGCTCCGCTGGATGTCCTGTAAGAGCGCCATTTGGTGATCCTGCATCTCTACCACATCTAGCAAGACCGTCCTCAGGGTCCTCACATTAGCATCCATGTTCGCCAGGTCCATCTTCTCTAACTCACTAATGTCCGCTTGTCTCCACTGCATCCTTGCTCTTCTCCTAATCATTCTCTGTTTCTCTGCCTTTATCTCCCCTAAAGCTTTCTGTAGCTGTGCCTCCTGAGCATCTGCTTGTCGTATGGCGATCTCTTCGGGAGTCAGAACTAACGGCTGACTTGCCATGATGCAAGTGGATTGACTCAGGGTCTCTGTGACCATTGACCCAACAATCCCTGAACTACTAGCCTGAGAGCTCTGCTGCGCAGCAGTTGCCATGGCTGCTGAAGTAGCGGCCTCGCTTGCGAATGCCCTGCTTGCCTCTACGGCCCTAGCTCTTCGCTGCTGCTGCTGCCTCTCTCTTTGCTGGCAGCCCTCTGGTCCTAAGGCCAAGTGGGCTATTGGGTGCCTCGCTGATCGCAGGATCCTGTCGTCCTCTCTAGTTTCCTCCCTGTCGCTCATAAGCTACAAAACTAGACACAATCTGCACTAGGTCACTCACTCGATGCCTACCGCAGCGTCATGCACAGACCGATTTATAAATAAATAAATTAATTAACCGGTGGCTATTTCAGAGTCTACACATTCGGGTCCAACAGGTAAGTTCAGATTCCTACAAATGAAACTATTTTTACTTAATTAGTCCATGAACAGAGCAAATTTCTATCTAATGCTGTCTATCAGATGTCAATGGCAGTCCATCTAACTAATCAAAATAAAAATAGAATCATCTATGTGGATATTTGCAGAGTGGAATTGAACACGGACTTATCACCTAGAATCTACCCCTCCCTCAATTCCTCTTGATGGTCACTTGACGTCAGCGTCCCTGAGCGATCCAGAACAGCGTGCGTGTCTAAAGGTGTGCACACGGCCCACCCCTGTGCCCCGAGTCCTGCTGAGCTGGCCAGCCCTGCACAATGTTTACCCTCGAGTGCAGCGAGCCTTACACCGACCGATTGGCTGATCAAGAGGCGTTTTAGGACGGCCCCCGAAGTCCTCAGGAATTATTAAACGTCGCAGACTGGACGACGATCACATCCAATGGAAGGTCCCCGCCGGTACTTAGTTATAGACGTCCGGTACTCGTCTTTCCCGTAGGGCTGGCCTGCCCCTCAGAACCCATCTAAAAGCGCAGCAGGCAGACAAGGACAAAGCAGCAAAGCATGCGTGCTCTACTCCCGGTGGGTTGGCATGGTGACCGTGACCCAGTGCTTCCTCCAAGGCCCTTCAGATAGCTCGCCCTCTCCCTTCAGATGCTCCACGTGGACAATGCCGACTCTCAAGGTTGAGCACACTCGACTCCTCACATGAGAGGACTCTCAAGACATAACACACATCCTCACGGTAAGAAGTGTCGAAGAGGGTGGATAACGTTAAGTGCAACGTACCTCAAAATAACTGCCCCCAACCACAAATATTCTCACCAGATGACCTGATGCCGGCTGTGATGACCAATCGCTGCTTCGGCACAACCAGCATTACACCGCCGTTCGACCTCAGCATCAATCGCACATCAGATAGTTCTCATCACACTGCGAACACCAATCATGCACCTCGTACCCTTCCTGGCGATACCCCTCACCTCCTGCATCGCCCTACTTGCCTTCGCCCTCCTCACTACACACTCCCTATGGCCGCTCGCCCAGCAGACCGCATGCATGTACCGCATAGGCAGAAGACACGTGCCAGACTAGCGCACCGTACCACAGCTCCGATACCAAATTGCAAGGAAAATGAGCGATAGCGAACTTCAAAAACCAAGCAGCATCATACACATGAGACCAGATAGTCGTGACCTCGAACCAAAAGCAGAATTGCAACACGAGTCCCACCAAATAAGAGCACAGCAAAAGCTCATAAGTGAGAATGTTCGAATAGTCTCATCATCATCAACAAAGAACCAACGTCGACATCATATCTGGCGCTCTGCGCCCAGACTACAAATGACAGATCCTATCTAGCCTATCTACAATGCCGCTGGTGATGTCAACAGCTCCCCGAAGTACGAGCAGATCTTGGCCAATGCCGTTCGCCTCAAGCACCAGGTATGTCTCTCGTATCACTCACAACCTCGATCCCCCACTCACAGATGCCACTTGCACCCAAGGACCACCATGCGCCCCATCCAGCATACAGCAGCGCGACTCGGCTATGGCTGCCTGCTCATCCAGCTCGCCCGTGAGCGCATGAGCACTGACCAGCGTATAGCGCAGCAGCGCTTGCGCAGCATGCAGCCAGTGCCCAAATGAAGAATCCGGGGGCGGGCACTTTCCTAGATGGAAGTGGCCTGACTGCTGTGCGCCCTGGCCGCACCGGGCCCTGTCCCAGAAGCTTCCGGTAGGCCCCAGAAGGCTGAGCCCCAGTCTGAACGAATCAGGCCCAGGGCCTGTGACAGTTACCCGTGCCCAACTGCCCGTAGCCTGAGTTGGGTCCTTGTTGCGTATCTCGCCCAGGGCCTGACTCAGATACATTTGATAAAAGTAGCGAGGGCCTGGGCACTTTCAACCAACTGGCGCTGCGCAACTGCCTGAATTTCCCCAGTAGCGTGGAGACCCCAAAATAGACCGTGGTCGGGCCTGCCTTCACTTAGGGCGGCCAACTGTACTGAAAAGAGGGCCCAGTAGGGCTTATCGAGGCCTTGAGCCTCGCATTAGGTTTTTCTTATACTGACCGTTAGAGGAGCGTCTTCGTTGTGTGAGCTTTGAAAGATCTTGATGTGCCATGGTCAGAGTCAAGCTTGGCCGGAGTGTCTCGCTTTGCTTGAGTGGCCATGGCAAACCATGTACGGGACACTGGGCCTGATTCCCAGCTATATGAATATACAGCTAAGCTGGGTAGTGCTCCCGGTCCCATTAAAAAAAAAAAGGAAAAAAAGAAAAAGGAAGTCTGTGCAATCGGCTTCTCAGAAAAGGAGGCCTGCTTGAGCCCAGTTGTATTCTTCCCCCCTCCTCCTACTAGCCCACCCCCGACCCTTCTTCTTCATGGTGCGTTGACGGCTGTGAGTTTCGGGAAAGGGGGGTGGGACTGCTGGTTTAAGCATAATCTCCAATTGTCTTTATCAACACCAAATAAGTTTACTGACCCTTTCTTGTCAAACTTTTGACTTTTTTGGAATGAGAATGGCTGTCCCTTTCTCAGCTTCCTCCGGTATCAGTGACCCTTTGTTGACATCGTCTTAGACTCTCCACCCAGCTTCATGGTCAAAACTGTCTTGAGTCTCTTGTGTTCATTTGAATTCGTAATATGAGTTTCTTGTTCTTTTCTCTCTCATTTCTCAACCCAACGGTTTCTCTTTTTTCCATGGCTACTATCCGGACGTCCGGACCGCCGTCCAGACGGTCCGGATTTGGTCCGGAATCCGGACGTCCGGTCCAGATGGTCCGGATCTGCCAAATTTCGAGAAAAAAAAAACAAAAAAAAAGGGTCCAGGACCCTTCCCCATTGAGGAGCCAAGCCYCCAAAATTGTTTTGAGGGTTTTTCAGGCCCGTTTATGCTTTTTTGGGGGGTCCGGACATGCTCTCTCTATATAATAATTTATTAGACAACCCCAAGTTTTTTATTATGAATAATTCATTACCTTTTATTAGTTTTCTTAACTTTTTTAAGTCTTTTTTTAAGCTTTTTATAGTTTTTGACTTTTAACTCAAGTTTGGTTAGGAATTCTGACATGACTCTGAGGCAAAAGTGGTTTGCATTGTTATTCTGCATAACATACTTGTTTTTCAGATTTTTTTTTTTTTTTCTTTAATGGTCCGGACATTTTCCGGACCTGTCCAGACATCCGGACCGTCCGGACCCCCCCCATGTCCGGAGGTCCGAACATGTCCAGAATTCCGGACGTCCGGAAACTACCGGACACGGGGCCGGTTCCATGTCCGGAAATGTCCGGGTCCGGGTCCGGCGTAGCCATGCTTTTTTCCAATAAGAAAAGAAAGTTAGGGAAACTTCAAAGCCCAGTGAGGGATGGCATGTCTTCACGTTGGATGACAGCGAGGGTTCACCTTTCTAGTAGCTGGGATATGACAGTCATGTCCAGAATACTAAAGATAACTTTGGCTCCTGTGCTTGGGAGGACTTGGAGCTACTAACAGAAGCTGTGCAGGTGAAGTATGCAGGTGAGAGGGTAGCAGAAAACCAATGGACAAGAGAGCAGAATGAGCTCACCTGGTGCAGTGGGTAGGCAAGAGGGTAGAGGAAAGGCAATAGACAAGAGAGGAGAATGACCCCCCCTGGTGTAGTACATAGGCAAGAGGGTAGGGGAGATGCAGAGGATAGAGGAAATGCAGTAGACAATAGAGCAGAATGAACTCACCTGGTGTAGCAGGTAGGCAAGATGGTAGAGTAAAGGCATTAGACAAACGAGCAGAACGGACTCACCTGCTGTAGTGGACAGGCAAGAGGGTAAAGTAAGGGCCACAGCGACGAGAGCAGAATGAACTTACCTGCTGTGGTAGGTAGGCACGAGGGTGGAAGAAAGGCAATGGACGAGGGAGCAGCGTCAACCCACCTGCTTAACCCGTGCCATGTCAAACCCAGAGTCGATGAGAATTGCCCCAGCAATAGCCTCAACAATATCACCAAGGACTTTTGGACCTTGTACGCTCCATAACAGGAGCTGTAAAGATGCAAGTGATGAATCTTGTTGCTTGTCGATTTCAGCACACAAATCCTTGACATAAGTTTGGATCTCTTCCTGCAGTGCTTTGGAGTCAGTTCTCAGGAATCTCCAGAGTTGTCGCTGAACTGCAATCCTCGCAAAGTTCTGTTTCCTGACACACATAGATCGTGCAGCCGTCAGCTTGTCTGGGACGAATCCCGGGTAGTTACTGTACAAATGTTCAGCAACAACAAGATCCAACACTGCATCACCAATGAACTCCATCCGCTGATAGCACCGTTGCTCATGTCCAGTGTGAGTCAGTGCGTTGACTAACAAGTTTGCATTCTTGAACTTGTACGTGAGAGTGTTCTCTATCTCGGCCAGGTTGAAAGTGGGAGGAACTTCAACCTCTGCACTCTCCCTTTCCACCGCAATTGCCTTTGTTTGCTCGCTGATTCCAGCTGGGATTCCAAACCACTCAAGGAGATGCTTACATGCAGATTCTCCCCCCGTTAGGTAAAACATTGCTGCCAATGCCTCAACTGCATCAGCCAGGGTTTTGTACTTTATCAATCTCTTCCCATCCTGTAACCTGAGGCCTCTTTCGTCTGCTTCATCCTCTGCAGGCATGCCTATGTTTCCGTCCTCTCTCTCCAAGATGAGGCCTTGGGATACCCCTCTGCCTTCTGACTTTGGTTCCACAGGGGATATAGTACCAATGCTTGTCACTGCACTTTCTGTCCTTGATCCCTCTCTGTTGATTTCACTGACAGGTGGCACTAGCCCTTCTGAGTTTGGTTCCTCTTTGTACATCGAACTGATGTCTGGCACTGCACCTCCTGACTTCAGTTCCTCTTGGTTGATCGTCGAGTTTGGCACTCCACGTTCTAATTCAGCCCTCCACTTGTCAATCATACTGATGGTAGCCACATGCTTAACGTCATCACCAATCTTGTCATGCGGCATCAGACTGTCAGCATTGTCACTGCCAGAAGCATCATCACCTAAAGAGTTCTTCACAGAAGAAAACACAGCCTCCTCATTCTCCCACCAGAACCGTTGCTTTTGATATATTTCTTTGAATGGAACACCTGACAATTCGCTAAAGCAAGCAGGGCTGAGCCTCTCACAAATCATGAAGCGGTCCAAGTTCTTGACTGCTGCTTTCTTGAACAATGAGTTGTTGCTAACAAGCTCCTCCCGCAGGAATGACATTTCTCCTTCCCGCATCATTGGATGTTGAACGAAAATGTGCATGGTGACAAAGAATTTCAGAAGAGCATCACCCAAGAACTCATCTCTCTCATAATTCACAACTTCTTCAGTGATAGCTGGTGTCAATGCCTCTCGAACCTGCAGGCACAAAAGGACAAAGACCTTCAACATACCATCATGCCACAGAAACTTCCCTACATTTTGCAGATGCCTCATTGGAAAGGGTAAATGTACTCACTCCCGCTATGTTGCAGGCTCCAGGTTCCTTCGTGACCATGTTCGCAAAGAATCCAACCCATGGTAGGGCCTGGGTGCTCCATCTAAGGACAATTGTTTTTGTCCTTTTCAGCCCAGGGTAGAACCTTTACCCTACACATTGGCCAGAGAGATCACATCAGACTCTAAACAACTGTAGGTCCCAGTTTAGAGCATATAACGGAGCAGATTGCAGGCTGTTTTCCTGGGCGCCCGGGCACCCAACTTATGCCCGGGTACAGGCCGGCTGGGTGCCCGGCTGGGCATGACCCCCAGGCAGGGTTCACAAGAGCATGTTGTGTAGAATTGCAATACAAAGATACAAACGACTTTTGGTTGGGGGTCACATTAGAATTCCTCACAGAATTGGAGATAGAAAAGAAAATAACAGAATCACACAAAGGCCTGTCTCTTATACACATCTAGATGTGTATAAGAGACAGCTCTCAGAGAGCACGGAAAAACCCCACCGCCATTTAAAAAAAAAAAAAATCCCATGCCTGGGTATCCCGGGTGTCACGCCCGGGTGCCCGGCCGGGCGTGAGAAACTTCCTGGGTAGATTGCACAATTCTGATCTTTCTTCTTTTCCCTGAGGATGCACCAGACACTTCGTCCTGCTTTATTTGTCACTATGATTAACCTCGCTGTCCTAGTCTTTTAACCTGTCCTCAGGGTCCCTTCAGTCAGTTTGTCCTGTTCAACTGTTTTTTTAGCAGTTCCTAGACATGATGGTGTCTGCTTGGACATGCCTTTTCCGCATTTTTCTCATCGAGAGCTGTCTTGATCAGTATTCCGGGAAGGCAGGTTCAGTGCAGGACTCCCTTGTGTCTTGCAAAGAGTCTGAAATCCACGCCAGGTCGCACCCGGCAACTTGGCTGCTGGACATGGACAATATCTCTCCCCTGTTCTCCTATGATCTGTTTTTAGTTGGCAGCCAAGGTGGAAGACATTTGGCGTGGAGACACTGTGGAGTTCTGCACGATCACACTGGGGGAAGGTGGAATATCGCAGCATGTGTCCTCGTGAATTTAAGGACTGTATCACTAACGAAACAAAAATGTTGACTAGTCGTAAAAGGTTTCCTCAAGCCGTGTCAGGAGTGAATCCTAAAACATCCAATGCGATCTGATACTCCGCCGTTTCTTTGATTTGCGCCTCGAGTCACTCCCAAAATGTACAATGTGATTTTTTTTTTTTTTTTTTTTTTTTTTTTAAAAGGCCCTTATGGTCCTGGCTCCATTTCCATTCTGGGGAGCATCAGTCCGGTTCCTATTCCACTGGCAAGTCATAATAAAAGATACATCATAAATACTCACTCACGCTTCCTTCCGTCTGGCCGAAGGACCCCTGACCAGCATTGATTGCTCCACCATCATGGAGGATTGACTGTCAGCTTGCCCTGCTTCATCCTTTCCTCTCAGGTGAAATGCTATAACCCGTCATATAAAACATTAACTAACGAGAAAGGTCATAGCAGGTAGCAACGCCGCCTGTTTTGTCTAAACTGTAAGCCCCCTAAATGAAGCACATCAAAATTTTGCTGTTCTGAACCCTATTTGCCCCTTTTTCGTTTCCCTTTCATCTCCTCCTTGGCTGGCCTCACTTTAATTCTTATGGCAGCCTAAGTTCCTGTGTCAACCGCTGATCATCTATAGTGTCATCCTGGTGCTCCTCTTTGAACCAATGGAAGATAAGTCTTTCTCCTTCAACGATCGCGACTTTGCCTTGGGCTAATACTCTCTTGTGGAATTTGGAGAAAGTATCCTTTGCCCTTTCTGGGTTAAGCGCCAGTTGCTTCTTTGTTCTTCTCCATAACGCCCTAATCTCTGTCTCCAACAGGTTATAGAGAATTGCCTTGGCTTCCCCTCTGGTCATCAGATTCTTACCCACAACCTGCTGACATCTTCATTTCCAGATTGTCCATAGCGTGTACTGTCTCAGAAGTTGAAAGATATATTTATGGCCTGCCCGCCATCCCTTAGGCACCACACTTCCTAAGAATATTAATTTTCTGTTACGTGGGAATGGGACCTCCGTAGTTTGTGTCCATAATGCACGGGCTATGGACCAGAGATATTCTGCTTCCGGGCGATGGAGCAAGCAATGGATCAGAGTTTCCGATACCCCTCCCGTACACATAATACAGTCTTGATCTGCCTCATTCCTATTGATCCTGTTCCCCATCATTGAACAACCAGACATTGACTGGGAGTGCTACGTGAAAGATGAGCCATTGCATACTCCAGACCTTGGGCAGTCTGATACTGTGCAAAGATGACCATGGTAACCTTTCTACCTGATCCCTTGGTATATCCATTCTCTTATCCCATCTTCTCGCCAAAATCTGATCCAAATGGCATGATCTCCCCCTCAGACGGTAACCCACTTTAGTAGTGTACCAAAGTAATTCTCCTGCTTACTCTTGACGAACGTCCCCTGATGTTCCATGCCCACTCTGCTGGATCAATTTCCAGATCCCGAATGGATGTCAGTGGCTCAAATATCGTAAAATCTTCATTCTCAACCACTCTGATCTTTCTTAAGATGCTTTTCTTGATGACTATTGGAGCCCGCGATTCCCTATCCAGATTACTGACCGTGACTCCTGGAGAAAGTATCGAGTACATATCTGCTTCCACCCACCGGTTAAAAGGTCCGACCTCCTGTCGTATACAAAAAACTGCCTCTGGTTCATTGGTAGAGGTTATTGTTTCCCAATCCCCCCTTCCCCATTTGTCCGGTTGCTTCAATATCCTTGTCCACTCATCCGGGATCAAGATGAGAATGTCATTCAGGTTTTCCGTTAGTCTGTGACATCCTTTCATTTCCTTTCTCAGCTCCCTACCCGTTTTCCATCCCTCCTTGTTGTCTGACCAGAGATGTTTTACCTGCCATACACCATGTTCTAACCACTTCCCCCATTTGGCGTCTTTTGCTGTTAGTGTTCTTGGCCTTCCCTGAGAGTCTTTTAACCATGGATTAGAAACTAGCGGTTGTCTAAGCACCTCATCCTTCGTTTTCGGTTTTCTTACTCTAGCCGGAAAGACCTCCGCCCATATTTTGAACAATTGAGCCCAATATGTACCCCTAGTTACTCCCTCTTCTACTACTTGATCCCCAACTCTATCCTTCTTAGTCCAACCCTTGCAGAATAACCAGAATGTACCCTTCATATTGGAGGGCGTTTTATATCTTGCCATCTGACGTATGTGATCGAGCACCAATGGGACCCACCGAAGGTGAGGCTGTGTTAACAACTTAATGATCCACTTGGTTTGGAGTGCCCTTATCTGTTGTCCTGGATCCAAGACTCCCAACCCTCCCTTATCCTTTGGTTGTATAACTTGGTTCCATGCTACCTTTGATATAAAGTTGGATCTTGTTGGGCTTGTTGTCCACAAATATGTTGCCGCCACCTTCCTCAACTTTTGTAGTGTATTAGCAAGTGGTGACCATATCGCTCCCACGTACCATAACATAGAGAAGATGGAAGCATTTATGACTAGTGCCCTCCCGAACAGTGAGGTATGTCTTTCCGACCACGTCGCCAACTTTAATAGCATTTTTGTCATCTGTTCTGGGGCCATGGAATGATGGGGACCCTCACCCGCCATTCTGATACCCAAGTATCTCATTGTCTGATCCCGCGGTAACCACGTCATCCCCCCATAATTTTGTGGTTGATACTGTGGCTGCTGGTCCTCACGTGATAGCCACCACCCTAGGGTCGTCTGCCAGTTGATTCTCATCTCCGATGCGAGCTGAAATGCCGCCATTGCTCTCGTAAGGGCTTGGAATGAAGAGCCTGTTGCTCTGATTAATACCGTCAGATCGTCCGCAAATAATATCGTCGTCGGTAAATGTGTGACTCGTCCCTGGTAATCTGGTTCAGCAATAACACGGTCTATCGAAGGATCTTTCCTGAGGAATGAGGCAATAGCTTTCATTATAAACAAGAAAATAGGAGCCGCTAAAGGGTCCCCTTGCCTCACTGACCTTGTCATTTTATACCGATGTGACAGGTGGCCATTAACTTGAACCTGCCCGTTTGCATCATTGTAAAGTACACGTATCCATTTACGAAAGTTAGGACCCACTCCCATCTTCTCCATACATTGCTGTAGAAAATTCCGGTTGACTTGATCATATGTTTTTTCGAAGTCGAAAAAGAGAATCGTTGCGCTTATCCTCTTATTAGTAACATACCTTACCGATTCTGATAAAGTCATGACATTATCCAATATAAATCTTCCTTGGATAAATCACGTTTGATCTAGGTGAAAACAACTTTCTGTAACATTCCTCAGGTGGTTAGTTAGTGCTTTAGCCACAATCTTGTGAGTAAGAGTCAACAGTGTAATTGGTCTGTAATTTTTTATATCCGTAGGGTCTCCCTTCTTATACTGAAGAGTAACAATGCCTGTCGCCGACTCTAACCCCAAGCCTTTTTTCTGCCAGGCTTGATTGAGAAAGGATTCGCACTCTCCTCCTAGGATAGGCCAATACTCTATCCATAATTCTTTAGTTAATCCAAATCTTCCTGGGATAAATCACGTTTGATCTAGGTGAAAACAACTTTCTGTAACATTCCTCAGGCGGTTAGCTAGTGCTTTAGCCACAATCTTGTGAGTAAGAGTCAACTGTGTAATTGGTCTATAATTTTTTATATCCGTAGGGTCTCCCTTCTTATACTGAAGAGTAACAATGCCTGTCGCCGACTCTAACCCCAAGCCTTCTTTCTGCCAGGCTTGATTGAGAAAGGATTCGTACTCTCCTCCTAGGATAGGCCAATACTCTATCCAGAATTCTTTAGTTAATCCATCCCTAGCCGACGTCGTGTTAGGAGGCATAGATTGTAGTGTTTCCCTCAATTCATCCTGGGACAGAGGGGCGTCCACTTTTTCTGCGTGATCCCTTTTCAACGTTCGTTCGAGGTATGAAAGAAACTTATTTCTGACTTCCTTCAGCTGATGAGGAGTATGGTCACCTTCCCTAGAAGTGTATAATGCACTATAAAAGTCGTAGGCCACCGAGAGCATCCCTTCTGGATCCGAGACCATTCCTTGCGGACCTTCCAACTGCTCTATTAGCTTGTTTTTTCCTCTTGCTTTAATCTTTTGAAAGAAATACTTTGTCATTCTTTCCCCCTCTTCCCATTCTTTCACTCTCGCTCTCATCTGCAGACCCCTAGCCCTCCATCTCTCCCAGTCTTCCAATTCGTTTCTTGCTGCTTCTATTATTTTCTCATACATCTCCGAACGCGGGTTATTAATTAAATTCCTTTTTGCTATACGCAATGCCCTTTGTAGTTCCATTTCCCTTGCCGCCCATCTTGCTGCCAGCTGTCTGGATACTGCTGTCGTCGCAGCTGACAGGGCTTCTGTAAGGTCCGCAAATGATTGTGTGACCGGATTGTGTGTTAGGCACACTTTCGGAACAGCTTCCCTCAATTCCTTGGTTCTTAATAACGAATTATTAACCTTATAAAAACTCCTACCTCTGTGGACATGTTTATCCATAATAAATATGGGTTTATGATCTAGACACATACAGTATGGTAAGTCCCCTACTCCCACCGAGTGTACTGTTCCCACAGTGTCTTGTGATATGAGGAAGTAGTCAATCCTTGATGTTGAAATATGTTGACTACGATTCCCTTTATAATACGTGAACTGTTTTCCTTCAGGCTGTTGGAGTCTAAATGGGTCCACCAGGTCCCTAGCTGACATAAGATTATGAATAGGTAGGGCTTCATCCCACATAACTCCTTCGCCTAACCCTGACCTACCCCCTAGTAATCGGTCCCTACTAGGATCCAAAGTAGTGTTCCAATCCCCGACCAATATAAGGTGTCTTGATGGGTCTATGTGGTTTTGAAGTGAATCTATCATTTCCGCCCGTCGATGCCCTCCGTTAGGACAATAAACTGTAATGAGCGTAAATTGCTCATCCTGATAGGTAAAGTTGAGCTTTATCCACCGACCCTCGTTTTCATCTAGAATGACATCCTGAACTATTATTCTATCTGCTGCCAGCGATCTTTTATTCAGTAAAATTACTACTCCTGCTGAATGTGACCTAGCAGCCACCGCCCAAAAACTTGCCTTAACCCACCTTAATGTCTCACTATACGCTGCTGAATGTTTTGATGCTATGAGGAATCCGTAAGGTGAGTTTCCTGCAAACATAAAAAATCTGGAGGTGTCTTTCCAAACCAATTTGAGTACCTCATTACATTATCCCATTTATCTTTATTTTCCAAAATATGTACCATCCCATTAATGTTCCAAGACATGACCCTAAGGTCCGACTCCCTACGTTTTGAAGTTTCCACACTCCCTCTCTCAACCCTGCCTCCATGAGCTATATTGTCTTTTTGACTCTTTTCGAACTCCCTACTCAAGATCCTACCCGAGTCCACTCTACTGTTGTAGCCATAATGTCCATCTTTCCGTCAATGTAGTCCGGCTGCCATGCAAACATGTCGGCTTTGGTCACTATGACCACTCCCCTTGCCACCCATTCTGCCACCTCCAAACCTCCCAGCAGTCCATACGGAATCGTCTCCACCACCTGCCATGGCATCCAGATCAATCCCTCTTCCAGCACTGCCTTTTCCTGTAGCTCGATCATGGCTGGCCTGTAGTCCAGCATGTGCATTGTACCCTTCGTGTCTTCCCATTCTTCCCTATCATGGTTGAGGTCCCCAATGACGTGTGCCTGCCAGGGCAGATCCTTTGTGATACGTTCCTTCAATATGTCATGCTCGCAATGACTGTCCTTCGCTGTAATTAGTGTCAGAGACCTTTGGATGGCTACCTCCCAATCAGCATTGCCACTGTTCCATCTGTAAGGCAGGATGATTCTCTTACCTGGGTCTTGTCTTGCGTACAACTTGGCCGTTGCGTCGATGTCTGCATGTGGAGCATAGGCTATTTTCTTCAGATTTATAGTGTCTTCCTCCAATTTCCTGTTCTGATCCTTGGGAACCTCCACTTGTGCCTCCAAGATCGCTGCCTGCCTCTTTTCCTCCTTTATCTGTTCATCCACACCCAACACCTGAGCGGAATCTGACAAATCCTGGTCCCTGCAACCCGAATGCTCTGCTTCTTGTTGTTGAGCCCTTCGTTTCTGCTCGGCTCTCTTCAGACCCTGTGGCTGATAGGACTTCGACCAGATGAACTGCTTAGAGTAGCCCGCATTATGCACTGTGATGTCATTCTTGTCCATCCTAGCCTTCCATCCATATTGCGTGGCGTAGAACTCATTAACCTCCTGCTCATTCTTCAGTCTTTCGAATCTATTTTCTGTTGTAATGTCATCCCCCGCTGCTATGGCTTGTTTCAAATTGCGCAAATACTTGTGGTGTGCTAGACGAATCTCACATTCAGTGTGTCTCTCCCACTTCAACTTGTGAACCTCTTTAATCCACTGTGCCTGTGTCTCTGGTTCGTCCTCTTCTTCCTCCTCTTGTTCCTCCCATTCGTATCCCCCTTGTCACTGTCCCCATCCAATTCTGTACCTGAATCCTGTGCCATTGTCCCTGCCCCTTCAACATTCTCCCCACCCGAATCCTGTGCTGTGTTTTCAGTAACAGCATCAGGTAATGCGTTTGTAGAGTTGGTTCGACCTACTGCAGGCCCCTGTTTTGTTTTGAGGTCCGTTGAGGCTGTCGTTGACGTATCTTCTGAAGAGGTTGTAATTTCCATTTCTTCCCCTTGAGATCCTTGTTCCCCCTGGCTTTCTTCTTTCATATCAGCGTTGTGCTCCTGTTCCCCCCCTGAAGAAACTTCATTTGTTCCCTTCCTTGAATGTGTCCGCTTCGACCCTTGGTATGAGCTATCACCTTTCACTTATTCCCTGTCAGTGATTTTCCTCTTAAGAGAGGCTGATGATTCTCCTCCCTTCTCCTCGCTTCCAGACACCCTGTCTCCCTCATCCTCCACAGTCTCTTCCTCCCTCGTTCCCCTACTCCTTGAACCGGTCTTACTTCCCTGCGCATTATCGCCCCCCTCTTCATTCGAACCTCCCTTCGCCTTTGACCTCTGTGCCTCCTCTCTTGCTCTTCGGTTTTCCAAGAAGGCCTGCTCCGCTGCTTGGCCCACTTTGTGTAGCTCTGCCATGGTCTGTAATCTCTCCCTGTCATCCAACAACGAGGCATGATCTATCATAGGCTTAGTGATAAAGCCCACATCCCTATCCACCATCCGCTTTGCTCCCGTTTGCCGCCATCTACTATCGTATGGAGGGTAGATGTCCGGTTTCAATGTTGGTGCTCTACGCAGAACCCACACCCATCGTGGAATATCCAGGTTGTCATCAAAGATCCAGCCCCTGTATTCTGCTGAATTGATGAACCAGACCCCTGGTTTGTTGTCTGATTCGACCAGCATTGATTGCTTTAATTGTGGTCGACTACCTCCTGACCCCGACCCAGACTGCGGGCAGTGCATCCCCAAATATCCCCTGCCCCTGCACTTAGCAAAAAGGACTAGTTTTTGTGGAGATAAAGATCGTAATTCTTTCTGTTCTCCTGCGAAAAATCCAGACCTCTGGGAACTTTGGTGGAGATCCCGACTTAACTTCCAAACATGCCACCCGTGAATCATGATTCGGAGCAAGAAAATCCGGATTAGCAGGGAGCCACTCTATAATTGGGTTATTTGGGAATTCCTCTGTCAGACGTTGTTGGACAAAGCTATGCATACCCTCTGACAAGTTGTCAAACTGTACCCAAAAATGATCTCTGAGCATGGACTGCCTGTGTCTCGATGCTTCCGCCGGTGGTGGCTTCCATCCTTGAATGGTTACCACAGAGCCATGACATTAGAGAGAACCCAGAGATAGTAGAAACTGTGCGTACGCTGGATCCACACAAACTATCATTACCGTAAGTCTTCCTGTTTTGTGGTATGACATTTCTAGTTCCATGCCTGGGATGTGCTCCAGAACCCTGAGCCTCTCCATCACCCACTTTCTTTTTTCATCGAGGGATAGTTCCCTTTTTTTGCCCGAAAAATTAAATAAGACAGCATGGCGTGCATAAAGATCATGAAGTGACTGAAGATCCTGTTCCGGGTACTCCCATATGTCCACTTCCTCCTCCTTTCCATCCTGTCCCTTGACCACTTCCTTTGTGACTTTGACAGGCGCCGTGATTTGTGTCTTTTCCATCAGGAAATCTAGCGCTTTTTGTCCCAGCGCTCTAGATTGACTGACCCTGACGCCTGTGGTTGACGTACTTTGTGATTGCGCCTTCAGTTGTTCACTCTCCCTTCTGTCCCGTTCGGTCATAGCCCTTTGGGCAGCCATTACATAAGAGAACGACATTTTCAAAAATCGCTGCGCTAGCCTCGTACTCTACGGCTAGCCGTCAACCCTCCACTACGATCAACCCCTTACTCTCACCGTCTTGCCTTTTATGTCCTCCCCCACCTCGCCCAGTCTTTTATCCCTCCTAACCAACTTCCAACCCTTGCTTAGCCGCTTCTCTCCCCCCCCC